>BSQZ01000010.1:6402500-6452500 GCA_033239005.1 Lamellibrachia satsuma | reverse complement strand
TCTCACGACGAGAACGGGGTACTGTACTTTCATCTCACGACGACAACGGGGTACTGTACTGTCATCTCACGACGAGAACGGGCTACTGTACTGTCATCTCACGACGAGAACGGGGTACTGTACAGTCATCTCACGACGAGAACGGGGTACTGCAAGGGCATCTCACGACGAGAAGAGGGCACAGTACTGTCTTCTCACGACGACAACGAGGTATTGTACTGTCATCTCACGACGAGAACGGGGTACTGTACTACCACCTGACGACGAGAACAGGGTAATGAACTGTCATCTCACGACGAGAACAGGATACTGTACTGTCATCTCACGACGAGAACGGGGTACTGTACTGCCATCTCACGACGAGAACGGGGTACTGTACTGTCATCTCACGACGAGAACGGGGTACTGTACTGTCATCTCACGACGAGAAGAGGGCACAGTGCTGTCTTCTCACGACGACAACGTGGTACTGTACTGTCATCTCACGACGAGAACAGGGTACTGTACTGTCATCTCACGACAAGAACAGGGTACTGTACTGTCTTCTCACGACGACGAGAACAGGGTACTGTACTGTCATCTCACGACGAGAACGGGGTACTGTACTGTCATATCACGACGAGAACGGGGTACTGTACTGTCATCTCACGACGAGAACGGGCTACTGTACTGTCATCTCACGACGAGAACGGGGTACTGTACAGTCATCTCACGACGAGAACGGGGTACTGCAAGGGCATCTCACGACGAGAAGAGGGCACAGTACTGTCTTCTCACGACGACAACGAGGTATTGTACTACCACCTGACGACGAGAACAGGGTAATGAACTGTCATCTCACGACGAGAACAGGATACTGTACTGTCATCTCACGACGAGAACGGGGTACTGTACTGCCATCTCACGACGAGAACGGGGTACTGTACTGTCATCTCACGACGAGAACGGGGTACTGTACTGTCATCTCACGACGAGAAGAGGGCACAGTGCTGTCTTCTCACGACGACAACGTGGTACTGTACTGTCATCTCACGACGAGAACAGGGTACTGTACTGTCATCTCACGACAAGAACAGGGTACTGTACTGTCTTCTCACGACGACGAGAACAGGGTACTGTACTGTCATCTCACGACGAGAACGGGGTACTGTACTGTCACATCACGACGAGAACGGGGTACTGTACTGTCATCTCACGACGAGAAGAGGGCAAGGTGCTGTCTTCTCACGACGACAACGTGGTACTGTACTGTCATCTCACGACGAGAACAGGGTACTGTACTGTCATCTCACGACAAGAACAGGGTACTGTACTGTCTTCTCACGACGACGAGAACAGGGTACTGTACTGTCATCTCACGACGAGAACGGGGTACTGTACTGTCATCTCACGACGAGAACGGGGTACTATACTGTCATCTCACGACGAGAACGGGGTACTGTACTATCATCTCACGACAAGAACGGAGCACCGTACTGTCTTCTCACGACGACGACAACGGGGTACTGTACTGTCATCTCACGACGAGAACAGGGTTCTGTACTGTCATCTCACGACGAGAAGAGGGCACAGTAATGTCTTCTCACGACGAAAACGGGGTACTGTACTGTCATCTCACGACGAGAACGGGGTACTGTATTGCCATCTCACGACGAGAACCGGGTACTGTATTGCCATCTCACGACGAGAACGGGGTACTGTATTGCCATCTCACGACGAGAACGGGATACTGTATTGCCATCTCACGACGAGAACCGGGTACTGTATTGCCATCTCACGACGAGAACGGGGTACTGTATTGCCATCTCACGACGAGAACGGGGTACTGTATTGCCATCTCACGACGAGAACGGGGTACTGTACTGTCATCTCTCGACGAGAACGGGGTACTGTATTGCCATCTCACGACGAGAACCGGGTACTGTACTGTGCTGACTACATTGTCACTTCAAATTGAGAATTAACCGGCTACTCTACTGTCGCATAAAAAGCAGTCCAAATGCAAGTTTTAAAATGAATTATTGTTATTTAAATATTGATAGTAGTTTTGTCTTAAGGGTGGTAGCGTAAATAAAGGATATACACCATATTTTTTTAGTTTAGTCCTTACGCGATTACCTAGAATTTAGCCCCTCAATATTTGTTGTGGCTCAGTTTAGAATCAAAACATTTTGATAGGGCAGTGTGTATTGTTTATGTTTTTGACGTGGCTGATAACGATACCCTACACGTCATTGCGTGTTTCTTAGTTTAGTCCTAACAAAACTCGATTAAGTAAGATTAAGAACCACACTACGACTTTAGACACTCACTTTTCGACGTGGCATTGCTTAGTCCGTAAAAGCATCGGTATTGTAGGTGTAGATAGTTTCAGTAAGATTGTGGTTAACCTCAATGGGTTTGTGGTTAAATTCGATGAAGTTGGTTAATCTCAACGAAGTTGTGTTCAATCTCAATGAGGTTGTGGTCAATCTCAATGAGGTTGTGGTCAATCTCAATGAGGCTGTGGTTTAAATTAAGGCGGCTATGATTAATATCAATGATTTATGGTTAATCTGAATGAAGGAGTGGTCGATCTCTGTGAGATTGTGGTAAATCTCAATATGGTTGTTGTTAATCCAAATGAGACTGTGATAAATTTCAATAAGGTTGTTGTTAATCGTAATTATTTTATGGTAACTCTCATTAAGGTTGTGGTTAATCCCAATGAAGTTGTGATCAATATCAACAAGTTACTGGTTAATCTCAATGAGGTTTTGGTTAATCGTTCGTATGAGGCACAGTGTGCAGTCCTTGGAACTGTTCAAAACTTCACCCCCTGGCAGACCTGTTCTTTCCAATGCCATCTCAACTTCTCTGGGAAATCATTCAGCCACGCTGCAATTACTAGTCGAGAACTATTCGTTTATATAACCACCACTGTTTCTAGCCATGTACTCATTTACAGCTGAGTGAACTGTGGCAACGCTACCGCCCATGGCTCAAAGTATGTTTTAACTATAACAATTATGTACGCAGTGAACCGATTCATGTGACTCATGTTTCGCTACGATTTGTATGCGAGTCGTTTGTATTTCCCAGATCGGCTGATATCCAGTGCCACGCACCCATGTAGCTAATTATAGACATAGAAATCTCCTGCTGCCTCGTCAGCCGTTGAGCAGTCGACACTAGAGATGATGTAAGATTTTGCCAGTCAGTCGTGGTTATGGTTATACAAGTAAACTTTCCAATGACGATGGGCAACGACTGCAATGTATTTATGCAAGTAATATATAAGCGCAGGAGGTTTCATATTTCAAACAGTAACGATAAACACGGACGAACATAGAAGTCGTCCGCTTTCTGCAAACAGGTGGGTAACTTAAGTATATTTTGTATTTGACTTCTCGATTGATTTTTGACGAGATATTGTTTGCAGGAATAGTGTCAAATATGTATATTTGTCATACTAATATACACATTTGTTGACTCGAGTCGCATGGGTTGACTCGAGTCGCATGGGCTGATTTGAGTCGCATGGATTGATTAGAGTCGCATGGGCTGACTCGAGTCGCATGGGTTCACTCGAGTAGTATGGGCTGACTCGAGTGGTATGGGCTGACTCGAGTCGCATGGCCTGACTCGAGTGGCACCCGAGTCACCCATTTTTATGACTTGCGACATGGAATTAAGAGAGATGTCTCGAGACTTGACTTGAACTTGGATGTCATTAACTTGATACTTGCCAACAAGTCGGGTGGCTCGAAACGTACACAAACCGAGACCATGTGTTGTAACAGGCCGCATCGTACACAAACCGAGACCATGTGTTGTAACAGGCCGCAACGTACACAAACCGAGACCATGTTGTTGTAACAGACAGCAACGTACACAAACCGAGACCACGTTGTTGTAACAGGTCGCAACGTACACAAACCAAGACCACGTTGTTGTAACAGGCAGCAACGTACACAAACCGAGACCATGTTGTTGTAACTGGCCGCAACGTACACAAAACTAGACCATGTTGTTGTAACAGGCCGCAACGTACACAAAACGAGACCATGTTGTTGTAACGGGCCGCAACGTACACAAAACGAGACCATGTTGTTGTAACAGGCCGTAACGTACACAAACCGAGACCACGTTGTTGTAACAGGCCGCAACGTACACAAAACAAGACCATGTTGTTGTAACAGGCAGCAACGTACACAAACCGAGACCACGTTGTTGTAACAGGCCGCAACGTACACAAAACGAGACCATGTGTTGTAACAGGCCACAACGTACACAAAACGAGACCATGTTGTTGTAACAGGCCGCAACGTACACAAAACGAGACCATGTTGTTGTAACAGGCCGCAACGAATACAATAATTATTAAGTTATAATAATGATAGGTTACTGTAATTCAGATGACCATCACCCAGTGAGCCCCGGCTCGTGTCACTATGTATAATATGTTTTATTGTGTTCACAGGATTATAGCAAGACAGAAAAATGGGTTCGACATTATCAAGTTCGCGTATCGAGACCGAGGTAAGTAGAAGGCATACTTAACTATTGATCTGATTAACACTATTTGTCAGATTATTCATTATAGCTTGCAGTTATATGTAACATTATTATTTCCCTCATACAGGGGTGCACATATCAATATGGCAAAAGTTAAACTTAACTAAGTTATTATAAGTACACTTAAAGTTGACATTCATGTATGACACTAGGGTGTATATTAGCCAATTATTAACTTTAAATAAATAATTCCCATGGGTCATTGTAGGAGGAGGGTAACCGTTTTAAGTTGGCTGTTGTTAGGATAACTGTTTTGGTTCATATTATTTTTTATAAATATGCTAGTTTGGCTCATAATATGTATACTGCTCCTAGACTAGTAGAACACTAAACATTCTAATATGCATTTCGGAAGAATGTACCGCCATTAACACATTTATATTTCATTACGTCTAGCGAATATCACTGTTGCACCCCTGAAATGGCGTATGCCCGATTAATAGCATTCACAATTTTAACATGATCTTAACTAACGTGTAACTTTTCTTTGTGTTTGTAGACCGGACCCAACCGCTATATGACGGTAGACAACAGAGTAATCGATTTCGACGAGATCGTCAAGATATATGCGAGAGAAATGTTTCAAATCACCAGCAACAACGCCAAGTCGACGGCAGCATCGGTCCTCGTCTACGACGTCGACTGGAGCAGGGTACGTTTCGAGACTGAGAAGCTCAAGTACGCAGTTTCACCGGCCCGGGCAACGACGCCGCATTCAGTGAGTCTCTTCAGGACGACCTATGAAAACAAGATGGACGAGAATCTAGAGAGCGAGTTCAGCAAGGAGAGCAAATACACGGCGTCGAGCTGCGTCAGTATCTCCCAGGGTTTTACCGTCGGCGAGCACACAAGAGTTGATCTGCCCCTGCCCGATCAAATGCTCGAGGTCAACTCGGGGTTTGGTAAGAAACTGAGCATCACCAACATCGGCGAACAGACAACGGAGAAGGAACAAACGTGGAATGTCAACACGAAGTTCGTAGTGCCGCCACGCAAGTCGAGAACGGCTGAGCAGACCTTAACCGAGAACCAGTTCTCGTCGTCCGTCAGGTATGTTAAATCTTCATATCTTGCAAGCCATTGTGTGTGCGTCGTGCGTGCGTGCGTGCGTGCGTGCGTGCGTGCGTGCGTGCGTGCGTGCGTGCGTGCGTGCGTATATATGCTTCCTCTTTTGCAATATTATTCCCTACCCGGAATAACACGTGTTTAATCGCGAGATGGCGAATACGTCGAATGTCGACAGGATGTATAGGTGTTATTTTATGCACCAGAGGCGCCACGGGTTATGTCTATTAGCCTCTATAACGTCTGTCGGTTCGGCACTGCTTCTAGTGCTTGTAACATTACACTTCGCTTCCATTGCCTCCTATCTTGTAAGCCATGTATATATGCGTATATGTGCACATACGTTCATACATACACATAGCGCGCACACACCCTCACACACGCACGCACGCACCACACTCACGCACGCACGCATGCATGTACGCGCATTCTCCATGTCTTATTTGTTGTTTGGCGAAATGTTTCAAACAGCTGTATAAAACATGCCTCTGGACAACGAACTGAATTGCGTTTCGCTTCAACATTTCAGCGTTCACACTGTCATTTCCGGCTCGGTCCGAGTGACCATCTACAAGGAGACCGGCGATGAAAAGACGTTCTTGATGTCACTCCAACCGAAAGACATCGCCGAGATCGTCAAGTACCTGAAAAAGAGCAAAAAGCTTCTGATTCCAAAATTTGTGAAAATCGAACGAGGCAGCGTGCGCGTGAAAACGAAAGGACAATGCGAGTTCACGTACGCCGTAGAGCAAAACGTCGTCACGTACAACACGTAGACGACAGCACCGGTCCTCTCGGAAGATGATATCACGTACGCCGTAGAGCAACACCTCGTCACGTACAACACGTAGAAGACAGCACCTGTCCTCTCGGAAGATGATATTAGTGAAATGTATTTAAGTGTCTAGTCGGACTGGTCCAGTTCCACCAGCGCAAAGGTTATGGTTCCAGTTACGGCGCCGGCATAGACCATTCTTCCACTTCCCGTTTGGCTAAATAAAACGAGCTTCCTCTTGTACAACTCCAAGGGCGTGGAATTAACTGCCAATTACAGTGCGCCAGTGCCCGAGTGTTGGGAGAGTCAAGAGTTCAAGTGGCTCTCAAGGCACATCGCTTCCAGAACTATTTTAGGATTATACAGAATGTTAGTCTATTTGACCACTTTGATTTTAATTAATGATATATATGATTTTTTTATATAACTTTTTCTTATGCGTTTATTAATTTATGCTATACACACAGACAACACATTTTACTGTAGTTTACTTGTAATAATTGCAGATTGTTTTACTTTAGTAGATTTTAAAGTACAATATTTTTATTACGATGTAATATATATATATATATATATATATATATATATATATATATATATATATATATATATATATATATATATATATATATATATATATATATATATATATATATATATATATATATATATATATATATATATATATATATATATATATATATATATATATATATATATATATATATACATATATATCATTCATATAACATTCACTTCGAATACGAGCCAATCATCGTAGGGATCGCACTGAACTCAGCCTGCGCGAATGGAATGCCTCATTCGCCAGCGTTTGCCTTTATTTATTATAAATGTGTTGACTGTAATTGGCAGTATTTAATTTTTACTAAACTGTGAATTTAGACTACCGAATATGAAGCCATGCATTCAATGCGCAGTTTCTGTTTGTGGCAATCGGCCAGCATAAGATAGTTCGAGTCTCCTAGGCTTAATATTGTTGTATGTAAACGTGATATTTGTATTGGACACCAATCAATGGTATATTTATTAAATGTACATTAATGTTCATACACTGAATAAATCTTTTGTCAGAGCCATTAGTAATTATCTTAAAAAAACACACATAATATTGTTGCAATCTTATTAATATAGAGTTTTGACCTCAAACCTACGTACGTCCAACATACTGACTACTTGTATAGCCAAGTCTGTTCAGTAGAACATAAGCTTTTAATTGATGCCAACCACGATGCCATAATACCAAACATTGTAATTTGAATTTCTGCCACAAGTTACACGTATCTCGTTAATGACCGTTCTTTTCGGTGGGATAATTTAGTTCAGAAGCTGCGGCGTTGTGACTAGTCGTTTTATCAAGATTTCATGTTACCCTAATGACTAGGTCCAGTCTACAATTTAATTGTTAGGCTTACTTGTGTATTGCCAGTTGTGCCAAAAGCACACACATAGTCTTTGGAAACGTGGAACATGGAACTTTCCTTAATATGTCAGCTACTACTGCTAATTTCTGGGTTGAGTCCATTTTTAACCATAATTATGCTCCTGGACTAAAAATACCTCTGAAGATATAGGAACAATCCACACGCGCTATTAATATATAAACGAATTCGGTTTTTGGCCGACCCTGCAATATGTATGTATATATCTGATTCTGATTTTGTTGAGAATACCAGCTATGGCTGCATTTACGAGCACGGCAACGTGATGATTTCTTCTTCTTCTTCTTCCTGTCAAGGACTGGGCTCCTTAAGAGCGTTGTGAGTCCTGCGATGTGTGTGTGCGTGCTCGTGCGTGCGTGTGTCCACTGCTAGTTCCGGTTTGAGAATTTGCACCACTATCGGGGTAACAATAGTGGTTGGGATTAAAACAATATTAAACAACTATATACAGGATCTGAAGTTATTTGTGGAGGAGTGGTAAGGACTGGCTGCAGATTGCGCAGACTGCGGCCTAGTCGACTCTGGAAGGACTCCAGTGAAGGGACTGAGGAAACAGAGGCTGGGAGGTGGACCTGTTGAAAATGCGTTGATGGTCGGTTGACAAAAGTGAGCATGTTCTTCGCAACGTATCAGTTTATGATTTACAGTTGAACTTCATCAGGAATACACGATGTACCACAGAAGTTATTACTCGCCGCATTCTTACGTAATAACGTAGCAACGTGACGTAATGCGGACATTTGTGCAAAACGAACTATGCATTGCAACCGCAGCGTGAGTTGGTAAATACTAAAAACGCAACTAAGGCCAGCAGTGCGAGAAATGCCCGCAAAACCAGGTAGCATACGTCTTGCCAAGGTATCTTTCTACATTTTATCAAAGTATTATCAGGTATGTATGTCCAATAAGGTTTTGATTACGTCTCCAACAGCGTATAATTTTCCTATCGCAAACCATGACATCGTGGTATGGAAACATATAATGAAACCTGACGCCATGATATTATTAAGTAGTGAAGAAAACTTGAGAGTATACTGATTTGTGTGGTCGTTGCCTTACGTAATATAATATGCTGTTTTTACAAAAATCTGAAGACACTTTTGCGCATGGAATTAATATTCGAAACAACTACCAATTATTTCATTTATCGAGTACAAACAAGTTGTTAGAGAAGTTGGTTTGGGTGAAGTACTCACCAATAAAAGCCACACTGTACGGTAATGTGGAACGCATTAAAAGTATAAAAACCACGGGGCCGTTCATTTAAACGTGTAGTCCATCACCTGTGCATTGTAACACTATGGTGACTAATCAGGATAAAATTAGTGCTAAGCTGTAGTGCAGGTTGCAATCAGGATAGAATCAATGCTAAACTGTGGTGCCGGTTAAAATCAGGATAGAATCAGTGCTAGGCTGTGGTGCAGGTAAAAATAAGGATAGAATCAGTGCTAAACTGTGGTACCGGTTAGAATCAGGATATAATCTGCTAAACTGTGGTGCCGGTTAAAATCAGGATAGAATCAGTGCTAAACCCTGGTGCCGGTTAAAATCGTTCATGCTAGGTACCCTCCTTTCTTTATTTCATATCCAGCAGGAAAAAAATCTCTTTCATCCTAATTATTTTACTTGATACCTCTACATCTACCGTGTTGACTACAATTTGTGTTCTGTTTGTTGCTCAGTCAGCTAAACTTGCCGCGGTCGGTTGCTTGACGGTGTGTTGGTGTGCAGACGCGCGCCAACCTACCTCAGTCGCGAATGCTACGTGCCGTAATCTTGATAGCGACGGCCGTCTTACAGTGCGACCGAGTGCAATGCGAGGCATGCAAGCATGGCGTAATGTAAGTAAACCACATGACTGCTTTTTTCCTCAAGTCGGCCAAACCTGGCCGCAGATTGACGCTTCAACGAAGCCAAACCCAGCGCAAAATAGCCGCGTATTTCAATCTATTCAAGTGGCGCTTACTGGCGGATAGTTTAGAGTACACATTGGACATGCCATTCTAGCCTAACTTTCCTGTGCAATTGTCTGGGCAAATTACTGGGGAACTACGATTTTTATTAAAAAAAACGGCTGAGTTGTAAAGGGAAAGTACGGCGATTTTCATTGGCTGATTGTTTGCCATGCCAAAATATACAGTAGAACGGTCTTAATATATGTTGTAAAGCTTAGTTATTTTATTTTTCTGCACCTTTCTCCCATTCCTCTTTTCGTATTCCTCTCATCTTAGTTGCTATGTCCTGGCTGCTTCATTGCTTCTGGTTTCCTAGGTAGTTGGACTGCCTTCATCCGCAACAAGTGTCGTGCCAACATCATCTGGCTTCTTAATATTCTTCCCGTTAAGCTGGACTGCGTCCTAATCTCTTTGAACTGCATACTAACTTCTTCCCTGGGGACATTCATCATCCATCATCCACTCTCTTTGCTCCTGTCATTCTCCAGTTGTTCTCGCAAGCTTGGCACGTCTATTGTTGTTGTTGTTGTTGCTGCTGTATTGCTGTTGTTCTGTCAGCAACGCCGTCTCAAGACCATGCAAACATGTTGGCGTTTCCATTTCAACTTTAGTGATATATTTATAGCTGTCATCGATCCATACATCTAACTCCACCATTCGCTCCCGCTTGTATCCGACGACATACCTCTACATACCTTTACATACCTCTACATACCTCTACATCCTCTACACCTCTTCATCTCCTTCCCTCCAACCTAACGTTCAACTCCTCTCTCTCTCTCTCTCTTTCCCCCCCTCTCTCTCACTCTCCCCCTCTCTCTCCCTCTCTCTCTCTCTGCTGTCCAACCCACATCAGTTCTTTCTTTCCCGGGTCCATCCTTAGCCCATGCTTCTTGAGCACATCCTTCCACTCTCCTTGTAATTACTGTTTGCTCTCTGTTATTAAGGCCAGATCATCTGCGTAAAAAATCTTCCTAGAGAATACCATTCCTGCTGAACTGCTGATTCATTCCATCATTCCATGACAAACCATACAGGGTTACGTACACTCCTTGCTTCAAACTGATGTTAACGTGAAATTCCCACGCCATCTAATGTCCAATCACTAGTCTCCCCTGTGTTTGCCACCGTTCTGACGTCTGCTTCTGGCACTCCCACCCATTTCGCATAACCGTCTATCTTGGGACAGTGTCAAACGCCTTTTCGACGCCCTTAAATCCTAGTGACATATGTTGTTGCCTCTCCAATAACTTTTTTTGCAATTGTATTAACGCAAACATGTCCCTTTTAGAAAAAAAACTGTTGTTCTTCATCTAACTCATGCTCCACTCTATTTCGTATTCTTCTATCCAGAAGTCTCTCTAGACGTTTCATAACATGACTTAGTGATGCCTCGCTATTTCCCTGGGTCTTGCACGTCTCCGTTTCACTTCCACATTTGGACAATTAGTCGTAGGATACTATGAGAAAAGTACATTTGTTTTAAAATGCTGCATTTTATAAAATGTTCAGAAGCACATGAGCGTTCGTTTACATTCCATGCTCGTTGTTTTGTTGTCACCATTTTCACAATCGCTATTGTTTTTGTAGTTGTTATTGTTGATGATGTTGTTGTTGTCGTCGTTGATACAGATGACTCTACCTTTGTTTATTCAGTGGGTGCACATGGGAACATGAGAAGTTGGGGGAACATTTGCTCTATGGAAACCAGCCCGCTGAGAACCGCCTACGAAGCAGTCACTATGATAGAAGTGTGCGTCCTTTTTATATGACTGGTAAGACATGTATTACATTATTGCTATAATTAAGCGTCACTGATATAATGCAATGCTCACGCGTATATGAAATGGAATCAATGCAACTGCATTTGAACCCAATTCAGACTCGCACTAATCATGTGTCCTGGTTTACTGTAAACGGTATGTCGTAAATGTGTTTAGGTAAAACCAAAGGTAAAGAAACCCTATCTGAGTCGCTCGACGCCGCGCCATTTTGTAAATTGATCATCTGCGCACCACACGGTTGGCATCAACTGCTTCCGGTTAAATATCAACTATCCCACGTTAGCGTCGAAGACCTGACCCAAAAATAGTGGACTTCATTTTCACGGCATCACACAGTCTCATGTATATGCATTGCTATTCATAATTATGGGCAAAAATAGCGGACTTAATTTTCACGGCATCACACAGTCTCATGCATATGCATTGCTATTCATAATTATGGGCACGTGCGAAGCAGCTACAAATGACGCTTATAAGGAATGCACATCATTATGTGAGCAGATGTAATTCAAAATTGGCTCCTGTGAAGGAGTGACCGGCATAGTATTTATTATGCATGCCAACTATCTATACATTATTACGCTAACTTTGGGGACGGTCTGGCAGTATCTCCTACCAGGCACCGACACCCACTCGGCTCTTTCTACGTTCCTTCGCCTCCTTCCACCAGTCGCCTCTGATCTACCAGTTAACGATGATAAAAATTCACCCGGATCGTAAATGTGGTCTGTGGCCAACAAATGCCACAGAGTGGCTCAACCCTCAAATTTGTGTTACTACTTCATTAGACCTTTAATTCGATGACAACGTACTAACATTCTAAATCGTTCACCCGACTGGGCCGAAATTGAGGGGTATCTACTTTGGGTGTGTTTTTATGAAAGTTGTGTGATTTCGTCGAATTACACACATCATGTGCTGTGAAATGTTGAAGAAAATCAAATTGTAGGATAAATTTTGCAGGAACCCTAAGAAACGTTATAATGGCAGTCTATTTGAAAATCAAATGTGGTTTCACCCCTTTTACTATATGGACGGGTGTATGCTAGTTATTATTGCTTCAATCCGTGTATACTTTAATTTAATTGATGAAATAAATGATTCAATTCCATGTATGCTCTTTGTCGTATTGCAATTAATTAAATTTATTATTTTAATTGTTTAATTCCATGTGTATGCTTAATTGTATATTGCCCTTAATTCAATTGTATTTATTATTTTATCTATTTAATTTAATATATACTTTTTGTTATAATTATTGCCCTCGATTTAGTTAATTATTTTAGTTATTTAATTCCATGTATTCTTTTAGTTGTATTAGTGTGTGCTTATATAATATTATTTTTAGACTATTGTATAGCACCATAAAACTCTACGTGATTATGGTGTTATATAAATATAGTATTTTATTATTATTTATTATTATAACTACACCGGCTTTGTGTGACAAGAGCAACGGCTTGCGGCTTTCAGATAAACCTACAGTTGTTTACGTTGAGATATACCTTGTCCGGCTGGGGCCTGTCGATCAAAGCAAATTGGTAAGCGGAACATTTTTCAATGGTATAAAATGTCGTTGGCCTGCATATATGTGAACATTGGGACCTTAGTGATACAAACATGACATGTGGTAGGCTTATTAAGCTTTTAATCACTAGAAAAATAATAATTGTTTTATCTGGTGATTTGACATAACCCGTGTTTCTCCTAGCCGCGGTCTCCCCTATGTGATGTTTCTACTAGCACTGGTCTCCCCTCTGTAATATTTCTCCTAGCCCCAGTCTCCCCTCTGTGATGTTTCTCCTAGCCCCGGTCTCCCCTATGTGATATTTATCCTAGCCCCAGTCTCCCCTATGTGATGTTTATCCTAGCCCCGGTCTCCCCTATGTGATGTTTCTCCTAACCCAGGTCTCCCCTATGTGATGTTTCTCCTAGCCCCAGTCTCCCCTATGTGATGTTTCTCCTAGCCCCAGTCTCCCCTATGTGATGTTTCTCCTAGCCCCAGTCTCCCCTATGTGATGTTTCTACTAGCCCCAGTCTCCCCTATGTGATGTTTCTCCTAGCCCCAGTCTCCCCTATGTGATGTTTCTCCTAGCCCCAGTCTCCCCTATGTGATGTTTCTCCTAGCCCCAGTCTCCCCTATGTGATGTTTCTCCTAGCCCCAGTCTCCCCTATGTGATGTTTCTCCTAGCCCCTGTCTCCCCTATGTGATGTTTCTCCTAGCCCCAGTCTCCCCTATGTGATGTTTCTCCTAGCCCCTGTCTCCCCTATGTGATGTTTCTCCTAGCCCCTGTCTCCCCTATGTGATGTTTCTCCTAGCCCCAGTCTCCCCTATGTCTTCTTTCTCCTAGCCCCAGTGTCCCCTATGTGATGTTTCTCCTACCCCAGTCTCCCCTATGTGATGTTTCTCCTAGCCCCAGTCTCCCCTATGTGATGTTTCTACTAGCCCCAGTCTCCCCTATGTAATGTTTCTCCTAGCCCCGGTCTCCCCTCTGTGATGTTTCTCCTAGCCCCGGTCTCCCCTCTGTGATGTTTCTACTAGCCCCGGTCTCCCCTATGTGATGTTTCTCCTAGCCCCGTTCTCCCCTCTGTGAAGTTTCTCCTAGCCCCAGTCTTCCCTATGTGATGTTTCTACTAGCCCCAGTCTCCCCTATGTGATGTTTCTCCTAGCCCCGGTCTCCCCTGTGTGATGTTTCTCCTAGCCCCAGTCTTCCCTATGTGATGTTTCTACTAGCCCCAGTCTCCCCTATGTGATGTTTCTCCTAGGCCCAGTCTCCCCTGTGTGATGTTTCTCCTAGCCCCTGTCTCCCCATGTGATGTTTCTCCTAGCCCCGGTCTCCCCTCTGTGATGTTTCTCCTAGCCCCGGTCTCCCCTCTGTGATGTTTCTACTAGCCCCGGTCTCCCCTATGTGATGTTTCTCCTAGCCCCGTTCTCCCCTCTGTGAAGTTTCTCCTAACCCCGGTCTCCCCTATGTGATGTTTCTCCTAGCCCCGGTCTCCCCTCTGTGATGTTTCTACTAGCCCCGGTCTCCCCTCTGTGATGTTTCTCCTAGCCCCGGTCTCCCCTCTGTGGTGTTTCTACTAGCCCCGGTCTCCCCTCTGTGATATTTCTCCTAGCCCCGGTCTCCCCTCTGTGATGTTTCTACTAGCCCCGGTCTCCCCTCTGTGATATTTCTCCTAACCCCGGTCTCCCCTCTGTGGTGTTTCTACTAGCCCCGGTCTCCCCTCTGTGATGTTTGATGACGGAAGACGTGTAACTTGCAAATGGCTGTTTTTGTGCAGGAATTCGATATGGACATTTTCCTGCGTCAGCGGTGGGTCGACCCGCGCCTAACGAACCCGTACGAAAGGGGTGCAGATAGTCGGTCCATGCACTACGCGCTAAAGGAATGCATGTGGGTTCCCGATCTCATCTTTATCAACGAGATGCACTCCAGCTTCCACGAATTCACCGTGCTGAACCAACTCCTCCACATTCTACCAAACGGCAGGATCACATTTAGTCAGCGGTATGACCACTTCTTTGTTTCGCACGTTTTATTCAAAGCTAGCCGAGTTACTCGGCGTTGCGTGAGACAGATAGGCAACAAGATAACCAATGACTCGTTGCACCACCCAATCAAGTTTTGGTAGGGCAATGTTGACGCTAGGTAGACTTTTTGAAGAAATAATGACAACTTCATTCCCCCAAAAGTTATTTTTAAAATTTATATTGTGAGCCGCCGTGTTTGACTATATGGACCTATATATGTATCATTATATGTTTATTTGCGTCTGAATTAAAGATTTGAATTGAATTGAATGTACAACTGCCGGTTTCACGGAAGCGTTCTTATGTGGACGTTTGACGTAGATCACGTGACTCGCATTAATCGTAGAAAAGACGCGGTGCTAACAATTGTACGTACTACTGCTATGAGTTACGTTATCTGTACGTCAAACGTTCACAAACGTTCCTTTGTAATATCCCACCCCGGAGGAATATGGGGAATTTTGAATGTATGAACAATATTAATAATATAATAATAATGTAATAATAATAATATAACAATAATAAAATAATAATAATAACTTTTATTTGCATAGCGCCGTATATCCGGATATAAAACATGTTCAGAGGCGCTTAAAATACAACATTTGTAAAACATAATGCTATAAATAATCTTCAAATGCTGTCTTAAAAAAGATGTGTCTTAAGTTGAGACTTCAACCATTCGAGTGAGTTAGCGACATGGATATATATCGGCAGATCGTTCCAAAGCCCGGTGCCGTCACGGAGAAACCCCGTCGACCAGACCGTTCCATATCATGGTGTGTTACAATTAGTAGGTTGTGTCGGCGGAACGAAGCCAGCACCCTGGTGTGTACGGCGAGATCGTGTCAACAATGTACGCGGGCGCAAGATCATGTAACGCGCGGTAGGTCAAACAGAAGAATCTTGCAGTGGATCAGCCATCGGACCGACAGCCAGTGAATCGCAGTGAGGGAGGACGTGATGTGCTGATGGTCGCGGCGCCGCTGTCGCGTTATTAGGCGAGCCGCCGAATTTTGCACCATTTGAAGCTTTTGAATTAAACGCACGTTTACTCCAAACAGCACTACATTTCCACAGTCCAGTCTGTATGTAACAAGCGTATGTACGATCGTCTTGCACGCATGGGTCGTTTACCACTTTCGAATTTTTGCGATCATGTGCAGTTGGAAATACGCCCCCTGAGACGTTCGAGCGACTTGTGTCGACATACACAAGGTGTTGTACACGAAGACGCCTATACAAATGATTGCAGTGTTATGTCACATCCACATACATGTTGATTGTATCAACAGTTGGAGGAGCTCTACAGTATGGTTTCTTATGCCGATTAAATGCATCTGCTGCAGTAAACAAAAGCTGAGGTTTGAAATTGGGCGGTAGTTCTTAATGTCATTTGCACCTAGACAAGTCTTCTTCAGTAGTGGCATTACTAGCGCACGATTCGTGTCGGATGGAACTGTCGCAGATTCCAGCGATAGATGCTGGCTAGAGTTGGTGCGATGATGTTCAAACTGCTTTCTCAACTGATTTAGCCTTTCGCAAATCCGGTTCATTGGTGTCCAAATATGTAGTGTGTGAACAGTTTATGTAATATCCGCAATCGATTTAATAAAAGTGTCTATTTTTGTTCAAATTATCAAAAAAATGTACTTCAGTCGTTAGATCTGGTGAGTATAAAAATAGTAGATATTCGAAATGGCAAACACTGTGTGGGTCAATGCATATCATGGACGTGACTTCCATCCTCTCACCGATTACATGAGACAAAGTCACGACATTTTGCCAAGGAAGAAAATCGTGATTTTTCAGCATTTCGATTTTTTAATTCAGTTAATGCTTGGACAAGCATTAACTAATTTAATAGCTTGTCTGACGATTTCACAGGAACTATACACAAAAGTTGCACAAACGAGCTAGTACGTTGCAGTGGATACTTGGTTGGTTTCGTTTTTCGAAAAATTTATTTGAAATTAACTATAAACAAAATCGAATTAATTAAGCACCTTTAAAGTTCGTCTTCAGCAGTGCTGTCGGCAAAGGGTCGAGAGAGCAAGATTTGCGAGGGCATTTGATCACGAGTCGGATGATAGCGATGGCTGTCGTCGATGTGAATGCTGACAGAGTGCTATGTTCGTGAATGTTGTCGATTAGCGGCAACGGTGGAGGTGACGGTGGAGGCGCGTTATAGTAATTCAGCGAGTGGGAGACATACAAGAAAACGTTCTGCCAAATCGGCGTGCGCCGCTATTCTCGGGAAGCATTGGTGGTGATTTGCGCCCCATGATGTTATTCGTGACTCGGTACACAGTTTACACGTCACGGACAGACTATTGGATTTTCTGACAGCAAAACGCGGATTTAGTCATCACTAGTTGGTGTTTGTAAAGTTCTCGCAGAGTCGTGAACCTGTCTCTATGTACAACTAGCAGCGTCTCTCGCCACCGCCGGTCCGCTCGTCGAAGTTGTTGCTTCTCATCAGACAGCTCAATATTATACCAGGGTGTCTTGGGGCGGGTGATGATAAGACGGGTGGTGAGCGGTGCATGAGAGTTTATCAATTCTGCGATAGTGGTGTTGTATTGGAGACACAATCCTGCGATGTAGTCGCTTGGGTCCGTTAGCAGTCGCGATGTTCTCAGGTCTACGACAAACTCAGCGTTATTAATTGCAGCGTATCTCGGCCGTCTCGGTTTTACGGTGATAATGTCGCTCTGGATCATATGATGGTCGGTTAACAATAGTTTCTACTGATAAGACAGATACGATGTAGTCATGCGTGTTTCGTATTATCACGAGGTCGTGTTATCACGAGGTCGAGGATGTTACCATCCACATTAGTCAGTTCCGTCACGTCACGAAATCAATCTCACGGAGAAGGTCAGTGAGGTGGCGATCATCGCTGGCACGACCATCGCTGGCACGATCATCGCCATAGTGTACGTTGAAGCCACATAGAATGGCACAATCAGTCTGCTGCGTGGCAACACGTTCGAGAACACGATAGAAATCGAGAATAACCGGAATAACATAGTAGACTTCTGGCATGATGAAGGTGGCAAATATATCGTGAAGACTTGTACGATCGATGCTACACGGACATGACGCAATACAATCTGAAGACATCTACGACAGGGTCATAATTTTCAAGAGAGCCATGTCTCAGTCAGGCATATAACGTCAAAATTGCGTTCGGTGATGTAGTCACAAATGGTGTCAGCCTTGTTGCAAACTAACCAAGTGTTTATTCATCACCATGAGCCGCTGGACACGCCTCTAAAATGCGTATGTATGTATGTATATATATATATATATATATATATATATATATATATATATATATATATATATATATATATATATATATATATATATATATATATATATATATATATATATATATATCAAAATATGTGTATATATATATATATATATGGGTGTCCATATGTATGTACATACGTATATATGTTTATATATATATATATATATATATATATATATATATATATATATATATATATATATATATATATATATATATATATATATATATATATATATATATAAACATACGTTTATGTGTGTGTGTATATATATAAACATATATACGTTACGTATATATGTATATATGTTATATATATATAATATATATATATATATATATATATATACATGTAATATGTATGTCATACATCTGTATACACACGCACGCACGCACGCACGGACGCACGCACGCACATACACATACACGCACATATATGTATATGTATATATTTATATATATATATATATACACACACACACATATATATATATATATATATATATATATATACATATACATATACATATATGTGTGCGTGCGTGTACATATGTATATATATATATATATATATATATATATATATATATATATATATATATATATATATATACATATACATATACATATACATATATGTGCGTGCGTGCGTGCGTGTACATATGTATGTATATATATATATATATATATATATATGCATCTAAATATGTATATGTATATATTAGTGTTATAGTCATGTATTTTTTTACTTACAGGTTGGCGTTAACACTGATGTGTAATATGGACCTTACGAACTTTCCACTAGACAGTCAAACGTGTTCTGTGCGACTTGAAAGCTGTGAGTAATATTCTTTAATCTAATGCTTATTACTGTAGAATCTAGTGTATTGATATTTGTGAAGACACACATTTCAGTGGTGACACTTGTCGGAAAGAATCAGCAATAATCGTATCGCACTAAACGTGTCTTGATGTCACGATGTCTTGATGACAATCTATCATATGGTGAAACTGTATAAGTAATCAGTGCACACATCAACATTACATTTCTGACGATGAGGATATAAAACTTTTCGTGCCAGATTTATTATGTTTTCGAGCCCAGAACACCGTTGCACGAACTAACTTGTCGGGTGGGCGATAATACTAAACTCTAGGCATTCGCATCGCAGTATGACAATTTGTTCTATCCGGTAAAAGTTGCACATTCGAATGTGAATGAACAATGTCGAGCTTACCTTCATTCCCGTCTTTGAAATCACTGATCACGTGTCATTAGGTCCAAGTTATGAAAAATGGTTGCACCGTTTCGAAAACTTCCTGACTGCTCTGTCAGCCTCTGAATATAACAAATGAGGCTAGAAAAAAGCGCTATTGCACTATGCTGGTGAGGGTATGTTTGCGTATATGATACAGTACGACTTTGACACAGCCAAAGAGAAACTCTCAACCCATTTCAAACCAACCAAGCTAACTCAGTATCGTGTGTTTGGATTTCGCAAAAGCTGAAGAGCTACCAGGTGGAACATTATAGATGCATTTGTCACACGACTGCGTACTCTTGCAAGAGATTGTGAATCCACCAACGTGGACAATAAATAACTCAAAAGTGCAGATCCAGGAAAGTGAGACGTCGCTCTTTTCTAGACGGAATAATTCTCAAGGAAGTGCTTGATCATGGCTGTGCCATGGGAACTGCTGAACAGGAAGCGATTATTATCGAGGCTACTACCAGGGAGTCTGTCAACAAGGTGTAAGTTAGGAAACACACCAAACCATTCTCTGTCAGTCCCAAGAGTACGACCACATTTGACATCATCTGCGGCAGTTGTGGTGGTGTATACCCACACAAGAGACAGCTTATGGTTAACAGTGTCATGTGTGTGGAAGGAACAATAATTTTGCACGATGCTGCAGATTACAGACAGGTCAGAGTAAGGTTTCATCGAAGCAATACTGCAAACTTCAACAAGATAATATTACAGGACTCCGCAAAACCAAAACAACCAGTTTACAGGCAAATACATGCCCAAATTAAAGAAACTGGCTGTCTCATCTAGCAGTGAGGATGAGTACGTTTACGTCATTGGCAACGTACATGGGACATGCGACGTCCACGCAGTGCCGTTACCGTCAATGGACAGTGTGTTGAGCTGCTCGTCGATTCTGAATCCATTGTCAACTTACTTGACAAGTTCACATTTGATCGAAAAAAAGGTACCAACCTTATTCTCAGAGCTGTCACAAAGAAGATAAGTTCGTATGGATCTAACGAACCACTTCCAGTTCTAGGGAAGGTGACAGCTAATGTGTCAGAAAACAAGTTGATATCTGTTACTTTCTATATCGTTGAAGGAAGTCATGGATGTCTTCTAGGATACGTTCACTGAGTTTGGGTTGCCACACATAACCAATGCTGTCAGTAAACCACATCGCTTCTCAATATCCAGAACTGTTCGAAGGTCTTGGAAAGCTCAATAGGACCAAGATCAAGCTTCATATCGACACTGAAGTGAAGCCTACGTCACAAAGTCGCAACAGGATTCCGTTCCACATGAGGCGCAAAGTGGAAGAAGAACTAGTCAGGCTTGAAAAGCGAGACAGTTCATGAACCGACACCATGGATATCACCCATAGTAGTTGTACCGAAATCCAAATCACTCAGTGAGGTATGAATATGTGTTGACATGCGTCTGCCAAACAAGGCAATCCAATGAGAAAGTCACATCACTCCTACGATGGATGACATTCTATGCGACCTCAATGGCGCTACTGTGTTTTCGAAACTTGATCTCAACAACGGATACCATCAACTGGAGTACTCGAGATATCCAGTTGTCGAGATTATCCGATCCACTTCTGCTAACACGGTGATTCCTGTGTTTGACAAGGTGATGTCTATGTTCGGTATCCCTAAGGTACTGAAGTCAGACAACGGACCACCTTTCAACAGTGAGCAATTGCACTCCTTTACAACACACATGAGTTTCAAACATCGTAAAGTAAACCCATATTAGCCTCGAGCCAATGGTGAAGAAGAATGCTTCATGGGGAGTCTTCGCAAAGTAGTCAAGGCTGCATCGTCGTAAGGAAATCCTTGGAAACAAGAACTCAACAGGTTTCTAAGAAACTATCGTGCAACGCCCCACACCACAACCAAAATGTCTTCATTTGCTGCTATCTTCGGTCGCGAGCTGAAGATGAAACTACCAGCTTTGTCTCGACCAAACGCCAGTGATCTGATCAGTGATGCAGACGACATAGCAAAAGAGAGAATGAAACTCTATGCTGACAATAGCTGTCATGCCAAGCCGCGTACATTTGCGAAGGGAGATGCTGTACTGGTGAGGCATCCTAAACAACAAACTCACACCAACATACACCCTCGAACCATATCGCATAACACACAAGAAATGGTCGATGATCAATGCATCTCGCCCAGGTCATGCTGTTACCAGGAATTCGTCTCATTTCAAGAGAATACCCAGTCAAACTGCAGACAACGATTATATGCATGAAGCTGAATACACGGAACACGAACAATATGAACTACCGCCCGGGCTGTACTAGGGTACCGTCAGACCAAGTACAGCCCGAGCATCATGCTCCTAGGGTACCGTCAGACCCAGTACCACCTGAGCATCATGCTCCTAGGGTACCGCCAGACCAAGTACAGCCCGAGCATCATGCTCCTAGGGTACCGTCAGACCAAGTACAGCCCGAGCATCATGCTCCTAGGGTACCGTCAGACCCAGTACCGCCTGAGCGTCATGCTCCTAGGGTACCGTCAGACCCAGTACCACCTGAGCGTCATGCTCCTAGGGTACCGTCAGACCCAGTACCACCCGAGCATCATGCTCCTAGGGTACCGTCAGACCCAGTACCACCTGAGCGTCATGCTTCTAGGGTACCGCCAGACCCAGTACCACCTGAGCGTCATGTTCCTATGGTACCGTCAGACCCAGTACCACCTGAGCGTCATGCGCCTAGGGTACCGTCAGACCCAGTACCACCCGAGCGTCATGCTTCTAGGGTACCGTCAGACCCAGTACCACCTGAGCGTCATGCTTCTAGGGTACCGCCAGACCCAGTACCGCCTGAGCATCATGCTCCTAGGGTACCGCCAGACCCAGTACCACCTGACCGACCCAGTCGTGAGCACAGATGTCCTCGATATATCGATGACTATGCTATGTAGTGACATGAACTGTATGTTTGTTCACACAGTTTGTTGTGAATTGTGACGTTTCTTTAAACACATCTTATTATATGCACGCGAGTTAATAATCAGGTTGTTAGGTCTACCTATGTGTATAAGTATGTGTATAAGTTGTTAGGTCTACCTATGTGTATAAGTATGTGTATATGTTGTTAGGTCTACCTATGTGTATAAGTTGTTAGGTCTACCTATGTGTATAAGTATGTGTATAAGTTGTTAGGTCTACCTATGTGTATAAGTATGTGTATAAGTTGTTAGGTCTACCTATGTGTATAAGTATGTGTATAAGTTGTTAGGTCTACCTATGTGTATAAGTTGTTAGGTCTACCTATGTGTATAAGTTGTTACGTCTACCTATGTGTATAAGTTGTGTAGACGGTGAAGCATGCTCGTCTTAATTCTCTTGAGTAAATCTTCATAATCAATAACACTTAGTAATAATTAAAATGAATGATTATGTTTTATTCAAGGTAGGAAGGGATGTAGTATTTAGTGTATTATTATTTTTGAAGACACACATGTCAATGGTGACACTTGTCGGAAAGAATCAGCAATAAACATATCGCACAGAACGTGTCTTGATGACAATATATCATATTGTGTAACTGTATAAGTAGTTATTGCCCACATAAACATTACAATTACTGCAATATATATATATATATATATATATATATATATATATATATATATATATATATATACATTAAATGTCAGTAATGTTTTACCACTACGAAGATCACGACGATCGCTATCACACCGCCTGTGTTGGGATGTCACAACAACTGATGAAGGAATAGTACTATTAGAATGAAAGGAAGCCTACATGAAACCCTTATTTAAACGGGTTCGAGAAACAACATTACAGATTTGTGATTATTGAAACTCTTGCTCTTTATACTTGCATTGTCTTGCACAACATTTGTTTTTGATGTTCTAGTTTCGGTTGTAACTATGTCAGATATCTCTGTAATTTGTGTAGTTTTCTATATTTCCAGTATAGATATATATCCGTCTTACCGCTGCTTGTGTGCAATGTTTTATTAATGTCTATTATGACAGGGTTTTCTTCCTGGTTATTTTCACCCTAGTTTTTTCAAGGCAACAACTGTCTGTTTTCAGAATTAAGTTGCAGTTTTGTTCTTCATATAGATATTAGACTTAGAGCTGACATGAAAGATTTAGAGCAATGTGGGATTGTGACTTCAAAGGGTAAACAAATCGGGCTAATTAAAGGTATAGATTAGTAATTAGGTCTAATTTAGAAAATTGCATACAAGCATGGAGCCCGTATCACAAGAAGGGCGTATTTATATATAAGCTAGAAACAATAGATATAAGTGCAACTAAACTGATTTCAGATATAAAAAACGTCTATTAGAAAACACCAACATTTATTATATATTGAATGGTTGTGACGATATTAATATAACTAATTTGTTTAACTCAAGGAAGGATGTGTAGCAAAAAGGCTTGAAGTCGTCTAGATAAACGAACAGTGTAGATTGGATATCAGAGAGTAGTCAGAGTACCCATTCTCACCGAGGACACGATAGTTTATGGTAAATGTCTGCTGATTGCGTCAATGCCAGTAGTGTCAACATATATCAATGCCAGCAGTGTCAACATGTATTAACGCCGGCAGTGTCAACATGTGTTAATGCCACCAGTGTCAACATGTATCAATGCCACCAGTGTCAACATGTATTAACGCCGGCAGTGTCAACATGTATTAATGCCACCAGTGTCAACATGTATTAACGCCGGCAGTGTCAACATGTATTAATGCCACCAGTGTCAACATGTATTAACGCCAGCAGTGTCAACATGTATTAATGCCACCAGTGTCAACATGTATCAATGCCGGTAGTGGCAACATGTATTAATGCCAGCAATGTCAACATATATTAAACATATCTGTGGCGGCCACAGATAATTTAAATAGTGTTGGACTTCCTTCTCAACTAGTCATCTGGAACGTGCTTTGGTGACAGTCTTGTTAAATAAAGTTTAAATATAGTATACAATAATTCAATATTAACTGATTATTTCAAGCTCACTCACTCACTCACTCACCCACCCACTCACCCGCCCGCTCGCTTGCCCGCGCACCCACTCATTCACTCATTCACTCACTCAGTCCTCTTCTTCGCTACCACTGGAGCATATGGCGCCAATAAATATTCCCCAGGCAACAACGTCTTGGGCGAGCCAGCCAAGTTCGATCCAGGTCTTTCCAGCCATGTTTATCTTTTATTCAATAGTCCGTCTCCAGGTGTTTGCATAGCCTCCACACATTTCGTTTGGATTGAGCGGGTCCTGCCGCCCTTCCACCATTCATATTGATGTCTATTGTTACTGTTAATGCCATTGCAATGCTATCGGTGACAAGAGTGGTTGTCACCACTGTGGTAGATACATTGTCATTATGTTTCAGACAGCTCTCGCATAAGCGAAGTCGTATTTACATGGACCCAGCGTGGAGTCATCACTGGTAACATTTCACCGTTTACAATACCAGAATTTAAAATGGACAAAGTGGTGTCGGATAACTGTTCTGCCACATCCTCGACAGGTATGAAAACAGTCATCTTCCATTGACAATGGCAGTATTCCTATATATTAATGAATAAAAACTCGTTCTTGCTTGTTGAGAACGAGGCATGTCAAAGTGTCTTCAAGCAAACGCCCGTGAATAAAACAATCACATATCCCAGTAACGTATATCACCGGACATCGGACCGTTACCGAACTGCCAACGGCCATACAGCATTACAACTGGGTTAATGCCTTAAAGTTTGCGTTAGTTCTTTGGTAAGATTCAGCACGAGGTGTTTGAGCTTAAAAGTAATTAATCAATTCGATTTTTTGCTACTCTCATTTCAATTCGATTTTTTCCTTGGTGAAATTTCGTAACTTTGTCACGTGATCAGCGAGCGGATGGAGGTCAAGCCCATGATCAACATTGACCCTCTAAGTGTTGTGCCGTCTCGCCGGAGACTGAAGTTCAAAGTTACTCCCTAGAAGTTGTGTAACTTGTTATTTGTGCATAATAACGTGAAAACGCCTAAATGTCTCACTGGAACACCATCGGATATATCTCCTTTAAAGGTAAAGATTTATAATCACTAAATCATGTCTGTTTGAAAGTATTAAGTGATGAATCGCGAAACCGCCTGTGATTTTGGACACATTGCACGCACAAAGAAAACGCTTGCCATGTGAACAGGTATCCGTCTAGACAAATCACCCATGACACTTATTCTGTTATCGGAGATTTAACTAGATTTGCCATCCAAGCCAAAGGCCCAGATGGCAAGGGGACAAGGAAGCCATTGGCGTATCGAGAGTCCAACAATGTTCATCTACTTATAACCCGCCCTCCTGATATATGTGTCAACCTTGTTTTTAAACATATTCACGCTGCTAGCAGTTACACAATCTGTAGACAATTTGTTCCATTCATTTATTGTCCTCTGTGAGAACGAGTGTTTCCTGATGTCCAATCTACATTGATCCTTTACTAATTTTACCTCATGTCCTCTAGTTCTGCTATCCTTCTTGAGTGAGAAAAACATATTTCTATCAATATTTTCATACCCATTCAATATCTTAAAGACTTCAATCTGATCTCCTCTTAACCTCCTTGTCTCTAGAGTTGTTAAACCACATTCTTTCAGGCGTTCTTCATAACTAAGGTCTCTAAGTGTTTTGGCAGCTGAAAAATGCTGCGTCCTTACGTTTTTTTTTTGTAGATCGAGACCATCGGATATGTGAGTCCATGTACCGTTTTTCCATTTCCCTGTGTGAGATATTTTATTTCCCCTGGCGTAGACACCAGGTATACGGGACCAACGGCTTTTAACGTCTCTTCGGAAAGACACTGGCAAGGTGGGGTGAAATAAATTGAACAAGTTTCGAAATCTCAGCAGGTGGACTTGAATCCTGGTCTTCCCGATTGACAGTCCGGCGCTTTAGCCTCCGAGCCAACTCTTGTCTTGCAAATATGTATGATGACCAATTCTGACCTATCCCGGGAACTATTTGCATGTATACCGTGTTCTCATCCTGCAGGAACGTATCCGTGTATCATCGCCAAATTCCACTTCAAGCGCCAGTTCAACTACTATCTAATACAGTTTTACCTGCCCACAACGCTCATCGTCGTTCTGTCGTGGGTGTCGTTCTGGATTGACGAGGAACACATCCCGGCCCGCGTTTCTCTCGGCATTCTCACCGTGCTGACAATGTCTTCACAGTCAGAGACAATCTCCAGCCAACTACCGCGCGCATCCTATATCAAGGTTCGTACGACATGTTCCACAGCTCCCGAAATGGGTGTGTCCATTTTATTTCTTTACGTTCTTCCCGATATATGATGCAAACATTGTGTGATGCTATGTGATATTGTATGTGTGTGTGTGTGCGTGCGTGCGTGCGTGCGTGCGTGCGTGCGTGCGTGCGTGCGTGCGTGCGTGCGTGCGTTCGTGTGACTGTCGGCGTAATGTGTGTTTGTTTGTGTGGACTTTAATGCAGGCAGCGGACGTGTGGTTGTCGACGTGTCTCTTGTTTGCGTTTGCGGCTCTCGTCGAGTTCTGCGTGATGAGTGTCCTTCAGCGCGAGTTGCATCTCGTCGAACTCGCAGAGGAAATCAAGCGATGGGAACTGATCATCACACATCAGGTGTGTTTGGAATAGTACAACTGCTATGCTCCCTTTCTGTATGTCTGTCTGTCTGTCTGTCTGTGTGTGTGTCTGTCTCTCTCTCTCTCTCTCTCTCTCTCTCTCTCTCTCTCTCTCTCTCTCTCTCTCTCTCTCTCTCTCTCTCTCTCTCTCTCCGTCTTTCTATCGCTCGGGAACCTATTGTCATGATCCGTACATTAAGACAAATTTATAAATTCCGCAAGGGTGGGAATGCACGTACGAAGGAACTTATATCGGCAGTTTATGTAGTTTGTGCAACTAGGAACAATAGGTATAGCGATACAAACAATATATATATATATATATATAACTACGAGCTACTATTCCTACGAAGGTTCGCACAGTACAAACAAATCGCTAAACCGGCCCCTGGATCGTATTAGCAGCGCCCTCTGGCCTACATGCAATATATTAGCAACTTGCAATGTTGGGGCGCCGCGTCGTTGACTTCCCCATAGTGTCAAGTTATTGTATTCGGTAATCTGCCACGGATAATTCCCACAACAATACTCCATATACGATTTAATTATAGTGTCTTATAACGTAATTTATTTAAATTATAAGAACGTGTGCAATGCCTAAATGTTTCTTATTTATATTGAACGGCCTCGTGGTGATTTTACGGGAACTATTATTATTTTTAATTAAATTGTGTAACGGTTCACCGCGTGGCGCTGTAATACAGTCATACATGATGAAAATTCACAACTTCGTAGAAAACAATTATCAAAATTCTTTGCAGAATGTACCGCCGCGCCAAATTAAGTCTACAACGAGCGAGATTTCAGAGCCACGATTGTCAAGCAAAGTGAAATTTAAAGAGGACGTCCAGATGACCAGATTAGACGTCCCAATGACCAAATCAGACCCATCCAATTGCAGCAGCGGCAGTTGCACGTGCAGCTTATATTCTGTGGAATCCGCCACTTTGCAAATCCCGTCTGAATCATTACGATCACCGTCTTCGTCATCCGTTGCAATACCGACCTTTGAGACCCGGAAGATATCGCAGAAGAGGCCGTCGATAATGGCAAAGTCAGCCGCAGCCTTGCAAAGGCTGTCGCAGTTTTCGCAACGCACCGGAAGACCATCTCGCGCGTCGCAGCGATTGGCGTCCGGGCGTCCGTCCATGATGCCCTCGAGGCGGCCATTTGCATGTGTCACTAAATGCTTTAATTTATCGCGCAAACATCGAGATCCGCTGATCGACAACATGTCCAAGATACTTTTCCCGATCGGTTTCGGAATATTCAACTTAGTATACTGGGCTTATTACCTCCGATAGACTTGCTGATAGCATGCAACTGCGGTTTCGACGGCGATGCTAGCGAAGCCATCAGTTATGAGTAACACCAGTTACTCGTGCAAAACGTTATGAGGAACACCAGTTACTCGTGCAAAACGTTATGAGGAACACCAGTTACTCGTGCAAAACCGAGCTGAATGTTCGTGGCTCTTCCAGAAGATACGTAAATAAATTCAGTTTTTTCGACGATAATTCATCGACTTATTTTTAGCTAACCTGAACATTGGTCAATGTAGAAGAAGACAACCAACTGTTGTCATGTCATATATGTAACTACGATATGACAGCTTGAACAAGGCATGGGACTACACCACTGTTCCAAGAGCATGGGTTACCCTATGACATATCAAATGTTTGTTCAACATTGTTTTTGCCAGTACGCATCGGCGAATCTCGCATGATTAAAAGGTTGTTGCAATTTGGAGATGGTACACGGATATTTAAATTAGTTGTCACACCATCCTTGTTTGTCAGTATTTGGCAATCTACTAAGCCCTGCATACTGTTACACTTAAAATAGACGTTCATCGATCATTACATTGTAATAACATATTGTTATTACCATAGTATCATTTTAAGAATATATCATTCTGAAATAACCTCGTACTAAACTGATTTATTTTTTTCCCTATTTGCTTCGTTTGTAGTTGAATACTTTATTTATATCACACCAGAATGAAACAGCGTCACACACTCATTATAATGTTTCACGAATGGATATTACTTTCATTTTGTTACATAGCCTACCAATGTACTAGGAAACAATTAGAACAAAGTTTCCACTCCTGCATGCGAACTGGTGGAAAAGATGTGTCATGCACTGGCAATTGTGGCTCAGCATGTTAAAGATAACCTACCAACCAACCAACCAACCAGCCAAGTAAGAGGATTGGAACGTTATGGATAGGAACTTCGATTGCAACGTGAAAAATCCTTCCGCACCAGGTAGGGATGCCACATCACATCGTTACAGACTTACCGTATGTCTATAACATAAACACACATGATGCATTACTGTTTTATTAAGACATAAATACATTAATTGTACAGAGTACTCATTATAAGATACTCTATATATTATGCCCAACATTATGCATTGAACGGGAGTCATGAAAGTAATGTATCACAAGTGAATGTCATTCTAAAAATCAGCAAGGAACTGTCATCAATCATATGTGAATGTCACTCTAATTAAAGTAAGTGTCCAGCTGCAAGCTGAAAACTCAGTACAGATATTTCCCCCATTTCATACTCCTGTTTGAACTGAGCCAGACGCTGGTTCACAATCCTGTATTTCTTCGTCTTCTGTTGCTGCCTGCTCCTTCCTCATCGTCTGCTCCTTCCTCATTGCCTCCACAAACTCGAATATGTTGGGGTGATGTTTCTCCACAAGTTATGTAAACTTCAAGTTCCATCCCTCCACGTGATTGCTTTTACGTGTCTTGTACATTCCACATAGTCATTGCTTTCCATATTTGCTTGTTGCAAATTCGACCATATCCATCTTCAATAATATTACGTAGATACAGATACAGTGTTCTCAGTGATACCAAACATAGAATGAATCATGGTGAACATGTCTCAGCTGATATCCACTAATCAAAAGAAGACATTTGCAGTACCGCCAGTTACATGGGTCTTAACAAAACCATTTATCCTTTTAACAACTACCCCAAAAGAAGCCACTACTCCAAAGAAACAACGACAACACTGCTAGTTACATAGGTCTAGGTAGAGCCATTTATGCTTTTAAACACATACAAATAACCACATACGAATAAATTAATGCTCCCCTTCCTCAGCTGGCTAATTCCAAAAGTAGCCTTAACGGGATTAGTTTGGGACTAGTCTGATTGCTCGTCCAAAAAGTAGCCTTAACGGGATTAGTTTGGGACTAGTCTGATTGCTCCTCCAAAAAGTAGCCTTAACGGGATTATTTTGGGACTAGTCTGATTGGTCCTCCAAAAAGTAGCCTTAACGGGATTAGTTTGGGACTAGTCTGATTGCTCCTCCAAAAAGTAGCCTTAACGGGACTAGTTTGGGACTAGTCTGTTTACTCCACCAAAAAGTAGACGTTGCGAGCCATTGTGCGCCTACATGGCAGCCTATTAGACAGTCTCGTATATTATCTATGATTTTTATGTTTTGAAGCTATTATTACATGCCATTTTTTACACACTACACCAAGAAGGTACAGTGAACGAGGTGGGAACTTCATTTTGAAGAATCCTACAACAACTTTTTTAATTTTAGACACTTTTACCTAAGAGCAGGCATCACAAGAAGAGATAGTGATCAGTCAACCATGACGTCTGCCTTTCAATATGCACTAAACAACAACGAAAATAAAGTCATCAACCATTTTCCTGTTAAACTGCTTGGGAGTGATACATTCCCATCAGATACTGTTCGTAATCTAGGTGTTATCTTTGACAGTGATTTCAACTTTCGCCAGCATATCTCTCAAGTATGTAAATCCTGTTTCTATCATATTCGTGATCTTCGTCGAATTCGGCATCACATATCTATATCTACTGTTAAAACAATATCAACGGCACTAATTAGCAGCCGTCTTGACTATTGCAATTCACTACTAAACAACGTTGCTAAAAGAGACTTGGCTAAACTCCAACGAGTACAAAATTGTCTGGCACGTGTGGTTCTCAGGGCGCCTCGGTTTTCACCGTCACTACCACTACTTAAACAGTTACACTGGCTTCCAGTTTCTTATCGAATTAATTTTAAGCTGTCCACTCTTGCATATCGTGCTCTATCTACACAACAACCATTCTACTTGGCTAGTCTCCTGCATCTTTCAAATATCCCTAGGCAGCTAAGATCATCAGTTTCACAACAACTTATTGTACCTAAAACAAAACTTAACTTGGGTAAACGTGCTTTCTCTGTCGCTGCGCCTAGGGTCTGGAATGAACTCCCTATCGCTTTGAAAACATCCGAAACTATTGCTATTTTCCGAAAAAAACTCAAGACATATCTATTCCAAATTGCATTCCCACCATAAATGTTCGGTTGTCCCTCGTTCTGATACTGACTTTTGCGCGTCCTTGTTTACGATTACGCCTACTGATTCTGTTTTGATGCGCCTCTGAGCTCAGGTTCCTGAGGATATCGGCGCCATAGAAGTCAATTATTATTATTAATATTCAGCCAAGGCCCTCCACCAACTGGCTGGCTGTGGATTTGGAAAGCCAGTCAGCAGACCATTGTGGCATGCATTGACTACCAACGGCATTCCAAGGGTGCAGCCATCAAGACGAGGCGAAAGAGGAGGAACGCATTTGTACAGACCGATTGCAGTCATAGTGTTTGCTTTCAGATGCAACATTTGTGCCAATTGTATGACTGCCCCCCCCCCCACATGGACTTGCTACGCGGCACAGTTTCAAGTATACACCGTGATTGCGCAATGTCGTTTGCGGCAAGTTCACCAGCGGCACCAACAGCAACAATATCAACAACTACAACAACGACAACAGCCGCAGTGACTGCAGCGATAGCAGCAGCTGAAGCAGCAGCAACAACAACGACAATAGCAACTGCGACAACACCAACGGCAGCAACAGCAGAAGCAACAGCAATAGCAACAGCAACCGATATCGACGATGATGTGTTTGACATTTGCGATGTCAGGATTGGCGTTAATCTAGACAGTATGATCCGTGTTGAGCGAGTGCACACAGCCCCACGCCGGACAAGAGACCTCCAATTCGCTTTCGTTAATCCATGTTCTGTGCGGAATAAGACAGCGGACATCAGTGACTACGTAGTGAAAATGACATTGACGTCGTTCTGATGACAGAGACTTGGCTAACATGAATTTCAGACATATTTGTGGCATGCAGTTCAGACCCCTCATTCACTCCTGATAGCTAGTGATTTCAATATTCATATGGATATTGACACATATACTGATGATATTAGAATGTGTGATGTACTTAGTATGTATGACTTAATACAGCATGTTATGGTTCCAACGCATATATCTGGCCACACTCTAGATTTAATTATTACTAGTTATAATTGTGAACGTCTGCTTAGTTACCCCGTAGCCGATTAAATGGTGTCGGATCATATGTTTGTGTATTATAGAGTAAACATGCCCATACCTCCCTTAGAGACACATACGATATCATACAGGAAACTGAAACAAATCGATAATAATGCTTTTAGTACTGACCTGAATGATATCACTAATACACTATTGAAGATCACGGATATCAATCAGCTAGTTGGTGACTACAATAGGGCACTGAGACAGTTGTTGGATAGGCATGCACCCATCAAATCCAAAACTATTGTTCTGAGGCCATTGGTACCATGGTTCGACGATGAATTCAAATCACTAAAGTCGCAGAGACGGAAAGCTGAATTAATCTGGAGGTGGGATAAAAATCATAAAACTCTGCTATTACTCCATCGTGCTAGGAACAAGTACGTCAATGCACTGAATACCAAACGAACTGACCATTTCTCTCACTGAATTTTACAAGCTATGGGTGATTCGAAGAACTTATTTGCCCTCATAAACACCCTGTGTGGTAAGAAGCAAATTACTCCACTACCTGATCATGATTATGTGGAAAACCTTGTAAACGAATTTGGCAACTATTTTAAAGATAAAATAGATGCTATTCGAGCGGACATCGGTGTTACCGAAGCACCATACATACCATTCAGAGAAGTGGGTATGTGTGCTAATTTAGATACATTTGCGCTGGTCTGCGAGGATGATGTGCGCAAGTTGGTTATGAAATCTAAAGCAACCAGCTGTGCTCTTGACCCCATGCCAACCATATTCTTCAAAGAGTATATGGAGGAATTACTGCCACTCTTCACGCACATCATCAATCTCTCTATTGCTACTGGGGAATTCCCACACGAGTGGAAGACTGCACTTGTAGTGCCGCTGCTTAATAAAGGAGGATTGAATGCAAAGATCTACAAGGGAAAATTGGTAACATCAACAGTGAAGACGAACTGAACAATTTCTAGACACTACTATGTGTAGTGTCGTTGAAAATCAAATCATCTCCAAGATCACATCACACTAGACAACATCAATAGACTACACCGTATAGGGCCGCGAAACTCGCTGACAAACAAGAACCATGCGCGACAAATCATCATCCAATTTAAAGACTATAAGTCGAAAACAACATTCATCAAAGGAAGGAAATGCTTCCGAAGTAAGTACCCGGATGTGTACATTACAGAGGATCTTACCAAAACAAGATCCAGGCTACTGTACGTAGCACGATCGTTGAAAAGACTACACAAAATCCAAGACTGTTGGTCATATGACGGAAGGATCATGATCAAAGATCTACAAGGGAAAATTGGTAACATCAACAGTGAAGACGAACTGAACAATTTCTAGACACTACTATGTGTAGTATCGTTGAAAATCAAATCATCGCTAGAAAATTTTGACATTTGTCGTGTACAGTAGATCTACATCTACATTCTGATGCTATACATTGAATAGGCTAGAAATCATCTGCTTCTGCCAGACCCATTGACTTGTACCCTATCCAATTATGTTATTATTATATTTTTTTAATCACGTTACATCTTACTAATGAATTAATATTAGTACTATATACGAGTAGCCACACAACAATGTATGTTGTTAATATGTTTGAAAATCATTACGTTTACCACAGGAGTATAAATATATATATATAGTTAATAATAACTGAAACGAGTCACTTAACTAGAATTGCATCATCTCCAGATGATGAGTTTGACTATGAAAACAGTAACCTTAACATGGGAGATTTAGATCCTGATTGCAATCTCCTTGCAACAAGCAACACTGCACTTACTACCAAATACTACCTTGAGAATGATATCAATGAAATCATAAAATGCAATGACAACTATACTAGAGGACTTTCCTTAATTCATTTGAAAATTTATCAAAAAATATTGACAAGCTGAGCAACTACCTAACATTGTTAGATCTACAATTTTCGATAATTGCTTTAAGTGAAACATGGTTAAACAATGAAACCTCAGAGATTTATGAATTACCAGAATACAGAAGTATTCATCTTACGAGACCTTCCAGAAAAGGAGGAGTATCTATGTATATACACAGATCATATGACTATGTAGAAAGGCCAGAAATTAATATTATGACTGAACACATAGAATGTCTTTTTGTTGAAGTCAAGTCTCAATTCAAGAAACAGAAAAAGAAAATGTTGGTAGGTGTAGTTTACAGACCACCAAATACAAATATTAATGCTTTTACAGAACAAATCTTTAAAATTATACATTCACTAAAAATTGAAAATAAACAGTGTTATATCATGGGTGATTTTAACATCAATTTACTAAACTATGTTCACCATATGGAAACTCATGACTATATAGATACAATGTTTTCAAACTCACTAATACCTCAAATTACTAAGCCCACTAGAATAACACCAACTACAGCCACATTAATAGACAATATATACAGTAATGATATACTCGGTGAATATAATCAACTGCATGGAATATTATATACAGACATTTCTGATCACTTACCAATATTTCTACTAACTAAGCTGAATAATGATATAAAAGATGATGTAACGATAGAGACCAGAATATATAATGATCAAACGATTGCCTCATTCAAAAGTATGATAGATACAATATGTTGGAATGATGTTTATGCATCTGAAGATCCCCAAAAAAGTTATACTTCATTTTTAAAGAAAATTTCACTGGCATATGAAAAATCATTCCCCCTAGCTAAAAAAAGGTAAGAAAAGGGAAACATAGAGTATGGATCACAAAAGGTTTAGGAATTCTATAAAACCAAAACACAAACTATATATGTTTTTCTTGAGAAAACCAACAGTGTTCAATGAAATTAATTATAAAAGATACAAAAACAAATTAAGGCAACGTATTAATATAGCAGAAAACTATCACTATCAGAAGGAGTTTGATAAGCACAAGAGCAACTTGAAAAAGCTTGGCATGTGATAAGGGAAATCATAAGCAAGAGGACAGCATTTTCATGTAGAGTTCTTAATCAATGGTAACTTAACACAAAACAAGCAGTTAATAGCTGATAAATTTAATGAGTATTTCACGACCGTTGGATCAGAATTAGCTAATAAAATACCATTCGTCACAGAAAAGCCTAACGATTATCTTGATGGAATTTATAAAAACTATGTTTTTAGCACCTGCAACCACAGATGAGATAAGGATAATTATAGAGAAATTGAAAAATTGTAGTTCCGGCTGGGATGGCATAAAACCAAATATTATCAAACAGACTTACTCTGGTATGATTGGGCCATTATGCCACATTATAAATTTATCATTTGATAAAGGATATGTACCAGATGAACTAAAAATAGCTAATGTAGTGCCCATTTTAAGAAAGGTGATGCTACACTAATTAAAAACTATAGACCTATTTCTATATTACCAGTATTTTCAAAGATTGTTGAAAGATTAATATATAATAGATTAAATAAATATATAGTTAAATACAATGTTTTGTCAAACTCCCAGTTTGGATTTAAAAAAGGATATTCAATGTATATGGCTCTAACAATATTAATTGACAAAATAACCAGTGCAATGGACAAAAAAAGAACATGTAATTGGACTATTTTTAGATTTTGCTAAAGCATTTGATACTGTTAACCATGATATCCTATTAAGAAAACTTGATCATTATGGAATCAGAGGAATAGCGCTCCAGTGGTTTCAAAGTTATTTGTATGGAAGACAACAAACAGTAAAATTTAATGGAATCAATTCTGTTCTTAAAAATATAACGTGGAGTACCACAAGGGTCAATATTAGGACGCTTAGTATTCCTTATATATATAAATGATTTAGGTGCTGTTTCTCAGATCACCTTTCCCATTATGTATGCAGATGATACTAACATTTATCTAAAATTTATATATTGCAGAAAAGAATAATACGAATAATTAGTCATGTTGGATTTAGAAACCACACACAGTTTTTATTCAAGACATATCAAATTATGAACATTTATCAACTAAACAAATATATAAGCTGCGTGCTAATGTATAAACATAATAGGGATATGTTACCAAATATAGTTAATGACATGCTTACACATCATACTACTTTACACAGTTATAACATGAGACAAGAAACAGTTTATAAAATACCATACTGTAAAACCAACACCAGACAAAATACACTGGCATATGTTGGTCCCAAATTATGGAATACTATTGTTAAAAAGAACCACTTGGATGATTGTACGTCTACTTATATTTAAAAAAAAACAGTGAAACACTACATATGGGGAACCTACGAACAAGACTACACTAGTCAATTGTGATATACCAGTATAATTTAGTATAATAGTCCTATATATTATTATATGTGAATGACTTATTTGTGGTAACCTTTTTTATTATATCTTATAACAAACAAGTTATTGATTATACAAATGTGGTATACTTCTTGTATTAGGAATCACTTGTGAACAACTTTTTTTTTTTTTTTTTTTTAAAGAATAGACATCGTGGCGCATAATATATTTAATTTATAATTGAAAAAGGAAACATAAGCAATTTGCTTCTTTTCCATTGTCTTAAATGTGTTTAGTAGTTGATCGGCTGATTGATTGTATGCATATGAATTTATGTTATTTGAGACAATAAACAAACATTATTTATTATTTATTTATTATTATATTTATATATTTATTATTTATTTATTATTCTAAAAAACTATCGTCCTGTATCAAATCTCCAGTATGTGTCAAAACTAACCGAGCGAGCTGTTGTAAGCCAACTTTGTCTACTCTCAGACTGTGGATTTCCTTCGCCACCTTGTCAGTCTGCTTATAGAGCAGGGCATTGCCACCTTGTCAGTCTGCTTATAGAGCAGGGCATTGCCACCTTGTCAGTCTGCTTATAGAGCAGGGCATTGCCACCTTGTCAGTCTGCTTATAGAGCAGGGCATTGCCACCTTGTCAGTCTGCTTATAGAGCAGGGCATTGCCACCTTGTCAGTCTGCTTATAGAGCAGGGCATTGCCACCTTGTCAGTTTGCTTATAGAGTAGGGCATTCTAAAGAAACCGCTCTAGTTAAGGTCCAGTCTGACATTCTTCTAAACATGGATCAACAGAAGGTAACACAACTGGTCTTAATTGATTTGTCGTCGACTTTTGATACAGTGGACCATGATATTTTGTTAGATATCACGAATTGCTCTTTTGGAGTGTCAAGCACAGCTCTAAATTGGTTTTCTTCGTATCTCCAATTAAGGTCGCAACGTATTTTTATCAATAGTACGGCATCTGCGCAGTTTAAACTTGATCAGGGAGTACCACAAGGCTCATGCCTAGGTCCTGTGGTATTCACAGATTACTCTAGCCCTGTTTTCTCTGTCATCGATCAGCATGGAAAGCTGGGTCATGCCTTCGCTGATGATTATCAAGTTTACTGTGGTTTCCTCCCTGATTCTTTATACAGTAACAGTGAGTCCATGGAACTATGCATTAGAGACATCAATAGCTGGATGCAAGGGATGAAACTCAAAATGAACAACTCCAAAACTGAGTATATTTTATTCGGCACTCCGCAACAACTAGCAAAGAGCACCAACACGGCCATTAACATCGGGGGCTATGAGGCACATGCACTGAATTGTGTACGAATTTTAGGCGCTTATTTTGATAAACATATGGCTATGGAAGAACGTGTCAAGTTCAAATGTCGGGCAGCCTATGCGCAACTATATAACATCGTAAAAATCATAAAATATCTAGATCAACAGAGTACAGAGAAACTGATACATGCTCTGGTCCACAGCCATATTGATTACTGCAATGCCCTTTTGATCGGCTTACCAAAATACCTTATACGGAAATTACAACTGGTTCAAAACACAGTAGCCAGAGTGGTGTGCAGAATCGGCAAATATGACCATATCACTCCAGTACTAAAGTCACTTCACTGGTTGCCGGTGGAATTTCGTATTAAATATAAGATATGCCTACTGACATTTAATTCATTACACGGCCATGGATCAGCATACATGTCGGAAATGCTGACTCATAGAAGCATCCAGTACGGTCTAAGATCCCAGGATGATCTTAAACTTGATGTACCAAGGACAAAAAGGAAAACACTGGAAGATCGTGCTTTTAAAATTGCTGCACCGAAACTGTGGAACTCCCTTCCCAAAGATGTTCGCAGCTGCAACAATGTCAGTATTTTTAAGAGCAAACTGAAGACCCACTATTTTAGAACTGCATACAATTAACTTATTAATTTTACTAATTCAAATACTTTTACACCTGTTAGATACTTATATAAAATATGTCGGAAGTTTCATCTGAAATTATTAATTTTACTCATTGTATAGTTTTGACCTTTTTACATCAATATTTGTATTATGTTGAAAGCTTATTTTGTTTAAGCTTTGGGCTACTGTGAAATGCGCATGTCAATACAATGAGGTGGATAAGTAGATGCTGCTCAGTTGTTAGTGGTCAAAGGCGACCATGCTGCTCTGTTAGGAAGAAAGACAGCCGAAGAGTTCGGAGTGCTCAGAGTAAGGATGGCAGCAATTTGAGAGAAATGTTCCCTGTAGCGTTTACTTTTCTCGGGCAGGGTGAAGAACTATCAACTGAAGCTAAACATAGATGAGAGGGTAACACCTGTCGCCCAACCAATCAGAAGGATACCTTTCAGCAGAAGAGAAAAGGTTGGGCAAAAGCTGAAGGAGCTTGAAGGCTTGGACGTCATTGAAAACGTGGATGGTCCTACACAGTGAGTAGACCTCCTAGTGACGGCGGAGAAGCCGATTGGAGATGTTCGGGTGTGTCTCGACATGCGAGATGCAAACAAAGCCATAATAAAGGAGCGTCAACCCATCCCCACAGTCGAAGGGACAGCAAGGAAAATGAGAAAAATGAAGGTGTTCCCAAAGTTTGACTTGAACATGGCTGACGTTGAACGTAAGGAAGAACAATTTCATGGAACATACAGTGTCAAACAAAGTCTGCTGATAACAGAGGACTAATTTGAGGCCACGGCGGCAGTGCCAAAGCCGAACACGCGGCTGAAGAAAACAGTTTTCTGGGTTCAGCAGTTCCAAGTTCATCTCCGATTTTACTACGATCACACAGCCGCTGTGGGAGTTGAACATGATAAAGCCAAGTGCAAGTGGAAAAAAGGAAAAGCAAAGAGCGTTTGGCGAGTTCAAACGAAGAATCAACAGGCACTAATAATGTCCTACTATAGGCTAGATCCAGACAACCGCATTGTCACTGATGCTTCGTCTGTTGGTTTGGGAGCTGTTCGTCAATAAAAGCAAGAATATCGGCAGCATAAACCAGTGTACTATGCCAGCAGGAACGTGTAAGATGTAGAGACAAGGTATGCTCAGTTTAAGAGAGAAACTTTAGCCGTAAAGTGGGCATCCGACAAATAAATGTAATCTCTACTTGAGCGAGAGTCGGCTGAAGACCCTTTGTTGATTCAGGTGCGAAATGCTACCGGAGAAGACACGTGAGCAGACCTAGAGCAGACCGTGGGCAGACCTAGAGTCTGTACAAGTCTGTACGTGCCTAGATGTGGGTAATTGGTCAGAATGTAATGAAGGGAAACCGTATCGTTTTCCCGCAGAATATGCAGAAAAGAACCTTGGTTCTTGCTCAGGAGGTACACCAAGGTGTGGTATGCTCCAAGGTCAAAATTAGAGAGAAAGTGTGGTGGCCGAGAATGGAGAAAGACGTTGAAGCTTTCGTCGGATTATGATACCCATGTCAACTAGTGGGTGCTCGTCCAAGTCCAGGGCCGATAAGGTCGGCACAACTCCCACAGGGACGTTCGGACGAAATCACAATAGTTCACTAACAATTGGTGACAGTCTGTTGGTGGTCATTGATTATTTCTCCAAGTGGCCACATGTGATATGGATGCGCCACAGGAATGCTCAAAACATCATAACATGTTTGGAGATCATGTTCACCACACATGGACTGCCATACAACGTGAGGAGTGACAACGGACCACAATAATTTGTTGCTGCAAAGTTCGAAGGATTCTTCGAGTATCTAGGGATACTACACACTAAAGGTGTCCCATGCTGGCCACAACACAGTTGGGAATTGGAACTTTTTAACGAGACAATGATGAAAACCATTAAGATTGCTGAAATAGCGAAGAAACACTGGAATGATGAACTGCAAAACTTCCTGTTTCAGTACCAAACGACTCCTCATACAGTCACGGGTGTAAGTCCAGCGGAGGTGATGTTAGATCGCTAACTGCAGAACAAGTTGCCGGAAATGCAGATAAGAGCAGAGCCCATGGATGAGTTGCAATAGCAAATAAAAATTCATGAGATGCTAGGAGAAAGAGGTACGAGAAAGAGTATGCAGACCAGAAGAGAATGCTAAGGTCAGCGACATTGAGGTTGGCGACAGGGTGATCCTCGTGGGGCGTGGTGGTTGAGTGGTAGAGCGTCGGACTTTCGGTCTAAGGGACCGGGGTACAAAACCACCTGTGGCAGAACGTCGGACTTTTCGGTCGAAGGGACCGGGGTTCAAAACCACCTGCTACCGTTTCAAAACGTGGCCAATTTCGTTCACCCCACTTTGCACGTGTCTTTCGGAAGAGACACTAAAAAGTCGTTGGTCCCTTCTACTTGGTGTCTATGTCAGGGGAAGTAAACGATCTCAAACAGGGGCTAAATGTGTAACCTGTCGTGGACTCAAAGAGTGGTGGTCTCTATCTCTAACCTACCAATTCCCGGCACGTGAGAGTCGCCGAGCAGGACTTACAACGCTCTTAAGGAGCCCAGTCTTTGACAGGAAGAAGGAGAAACAAAGTAAGAGAAACAAGCTGACCACGCCGCTTGAGAGAGAACCATATGAAGTGGTTGACCGAGAAGCCAATGCTGTGGTTATTCAGAGAGGAGAGGAGACACGAAAGATGAGGAACGTAGCACATGTGAAGAAGCTGAACAGCAGCTCAGAGACATCTGGCGGACAGGCGGTGACACCCGTTCCTGTCAATGCGGTTGTCAGTGATGCGGGAACCGAACCAACTGAAGGTGTGCTGGTGGAAGGTGCAAAGTCAGACCTGGCACCCCCCACAGATGGTAGCTGCCACACCCGTCACGCCTGCTGTGCCATCTATGCGACCAGTGCATGCTCGGTCCAAACCAATGTAGATGAGAGACTACGCGAAGAAACATGCTTTTCTTGTTTTAGTTAGCATCTACTGGACTAATGGACAATGATTATCCTAGCGTAATTGTTGAACCTAGTTTAAAGATATGGACAGTTATTCTCTGAAAAAAGGGGGAGATGGGGTATAATGCCAATATGATAATAACTATTATACGTTGTTGTGGGTTCCCTGTCTGTCTGTTTTTTATCCCACAAAACACTACAGTCTCTAATTGACGTTTGTAATAATTTGCGTACAACTGATGTGAAACTCCCTCAAACTCCCTCAAACTTAGTAACTGGAACTGGAAGTGAGCTGATACCTTCAGTGGTAAAAACAACTGAGCTGAAATACTCTTTCATGACGTCTGCCATTTGAAACCCCTCTAAAATTATGTTTCCACTGGTGTTTTTCAGTGGTCCGAACGTTTTGTTTACTCCTTACATAAACATGTAAACTCTTGCTATAATTTATCTTATTTTGCATATTACCTACCATTTAAAAAAAAAAGTTCTTTTGGATTTTCGTATTTTAGTTGTAGCTAGGTTAAGTGCCTCTTTGTAGTTTGTGTGTGTTTGTGTGTCTATATACCCCCACTGCATCTATTTGTGAGCAACTTTTCAAATAGCTTCATTTGACAGGTGTTTTCCCTTGTTTTCTTAACGGCACAAATCTCTCAGTGATGCCTTCAATATCTTTTCTTAAACCGGTCTAGCATTATGTTGCTGTTCTGCTCTTCAGCAAGTTATTCCAATCTATGTTCGCTAGATATGTTCTCATCTTTTCATAGTTGCCTTTGTTGAAATTCCTCCTCCATTTTATATTTTTATATGTATTCCGTGTTTCTATTTTTATGTTAAAATGGATCTGGCGATGATCACTGGAACCCAAAGGTGCGTGTAGTTTAACATTGTCAACTAATTCATTTTGAGAATACAAAATTAAATCCAACACATTCCAACCTCAGGTTGGTTCGAAGACATGTTGAGAAAGGAAACAATCCTGTGTTAGAAGTAGAAACAGATGGTCGTAGCCCCCAACACTCTCTGATGAATTCCATTGTATATGACCATGGTTAAAATCACCTATTACCATTCCCCCATACTCACCTCCCTTGTGGCATTTTGTCCTATGTTTGGGCTACGATAAACTACTCCTAATAACAACGTTGAGTTATTTGTAACTATGTTACACCATATTGCTTGGATAAATTCTTTAATATAACAAAATTACTCCACCTCTCCCTCTCTCTCACCTGTCCTTCCCAAACATTTCATACCCTGTCAATGCTAACTCAGCATCTATCATATATTTATTTGAGGGTCAATATCTGCTACCATAATGTCTAACTCGCATTTTTATTTACTATGCTCCTGGCATTTATGCATACACATTTATGTTCATTTCCCAAAATAATTGGTGAACATTTCTTTGGATGTTTATTTGTACTCATTTGTTAGTTCCCCTGCGCATCTAGTTTAAATAATTTACGGTACCTGTGCCCTCGTCGACAACCCCGGTAAACTCACACCGAAGAACTGCAGCACCCTTCCCAGTCAGATGAAGCCCATCTCTCATGAAAAAACTTATATCTCCCCACAAAGTTTAACCACCTGTTAATCGATGCATACCCCGTCCTCCATACATGCCTTATGTGCTTGTGTGTTATTCGCCATCCTCCTACAGCTCCTATTCTCCCATCCTCCTACAGCTCCTATGCTCCCATCCTCCTACAGTTCCTATGCTCCCATCCTCCTACAGCTCCTATGCTCCCATCCTCCTGCAGCTCCTATGCTCCCATCCTCCTACAGTTCCTATGCTCCCATCCTCCTGCAGTTCCTATGCTCGCATCCTCCTACAGTTTCTATGCTCCCATCCTCATAGAAACTATATATATATATATATATATATATATATATATATATATATATATATATATATATATATATATATATATATATATATATATATATATATATATTGTATACTAGTCATACGAACTGCCTTCATATTAACATAACAATTGAATATAAATAAAAACTTGACCATGATCGCCGGCTGTACCTCTCAAATGTACACAGACCTGACACCATTTTTGTGAAATTTGCAACAAAAAGGTGTATTCTGCCAACAATCGCATTCCATCGCGACCATTATTAATTTGATCCCCAATTCTCGGGAATTCCCCACAAAATACGTGTTAAATCAGCACTTTCTACGATATCACAGACATAAAAACATGATGTGTAGTCAAATGTTGTAAGGTCGAAGGCACAGTCTGAAGGCTGGAATTAAAATATAGTTAGTCAGTATCCTAATAAAGAGTATAATTACTACAGCTGTCGTCGCCCCACCTTGCGATTGGCATATAACTGACAAAGTTTCATCCTCGCTGCCATATTGACAAGAACCATTTGTCGCTGTGTTACTATCATCACGCAGAACTCTAGCACGCCCGCGAACACGAAGATGAGGCACGTCTGCAAACAGCGCACAACAACCTTGGTCATGGCGGTTCCACAACGTTGCTAAGAATACTCTGTAGATGTTTTTATCCTCGCAGCATGTTTATTACGACAAATCCGTCACGTTCGCCCACCGTGAAAATGAAGAAGGAATTAAACCGCACGGAAACACACACGAGCGCGCACGAACAAGCACGCGCACGCACGAACATGCACACTCGCGAAAGCTCGCACGCAATCACGTACACATGTACAAACGCACACGTTCTTGCCACGATCGATTAAGAGTACGCGTGACATCTAACGTTGTATATATACCTTTGTGAAGAGCAAGGGCGTCCGCAGGCTTTTTTTCCAGAGGGGGACAAAATATTCTGCTGTTCGATTTCTACCAGAAATCTTTACACTTACCAAAATGTCTACTTTCAATGAACACTAATGATATATTTGTATACAATTAATTAACAAATATACTAGATGATCTATTTAACACAAATACTAAACAGTCTACTCGCCATAAAAGACCAAGATTTGATAAACATCCACATCCAGGGGGGCATGTGCCCTTTGCCCCCCTCCGGACGCCCATGGTCAAGAGTTCCAATAGATTCAGGTTAGGGTCCTTTCACAATTATCGTACAATTACCTATTCGTACAAAGCGTGCCAATTCTCATACCCACCCAACTTTACATGAAGTTGGTTTTCCAAGATGTTTGACTCTATCACAGTGCCTCGCCGTGAACGGTTACGCGATTATAAACAATAGTACTTTTATAGTAGTTCATTACGCGGCGTGTATGACGCAGCGTTGGTCACATTTCTCATGCGACCAATATTACTGCTTTGCGTAAGGTATGGAAGCTACCATATGGTTCTCACAGAGATTTAATACCATTAAATGCTGAATGTATACATTTAGATGTTGCTTTGGTCTTTAGGTTTATAAAGTTTTGCTGAACAGTAGCCTTGTCAGATAACATGGTTGTTAATTGTAAAGCAAATACAATGACATTTGCTTATAGGTCCACTATGGGCCAGAATGTAAGACGCATTATTTCCAAATATAACTATTGTATACGCCTATGAGTGCTATTAAGTATAAATGTAAAGAAATGTGGAATATCAGTGTCAATGCTACATTCTATGACTATACGACAATTATTTGTGAATTGGTGGTAATGAAAGATTGTAATAATGGCGCTGTCTTAAATAAGGAAGAATGCAATTCTGTGATTTCATATCTCAACACAAAATAATTTGTTTTCTAGCTGCTATTTCTAATTTCGTTAATATGTACATGTTTGTGGATCTTGAATCCAAATAAAAATGACAATAATAAAAAAAAAACAGTACGCGGGCCTTGAACCCCCTAAGTACGCTTTGTACAAATATGTAAATGTTGACAATGTTGACAATGGCGAACGGCCCCTTTGTAGCCCACATAAATGTAACTGTTAACATACCGACATCCATAAATCTATCGCGTTGACGTACGAGAGATGTGGCAGATTTTTGTTTTTGCCTTGTGCACTAATCGTCAGTACTGTCATCATGCCCAATGTAACGCGTGCTCCCTTATGTGCTTCGTCGATCCAGAACGAAATCCAAGAAAGCGAGACGACAAGTGCAGTCGGTATGTAGGTCCGCATTAAATAATAGCTCACCTTTCGTCGGAAATGGAACCAAGCAATGGCGCACGTGAAGGTTCCTGTAAACATACGATTATCGGATGTCAGCTTGACCTTACCTACCCTCGGTTACCCAGGCTCGGTCCTGTGGCGCCACCGTTTGTCGCACACATTGTCGTCTGGATCCATACCGTACTTTTTATTGTGACGGAAGTACGGGTAATGTGGGGCAAGGTGCCCTTAAAGGAAAATGGTTACAGTTATTCATAAACATATTATTTCGAGCTTTCATGCTGGCATACGATTGTTGTGTGGTTATATTATGTAACACCGAAACATTAGTGATGATTGACAACACCAAAGAATGTTATCGTTAATTAAGTATATTGTCCAGGGGGCGTCTTTCCCCATAACATTTACATTCTTTCTCCATTGCATGAAATACGAATACTGAAATGAAACTATTGCTGGTGCTGAATCTGCTTACGCGTCTTCTCTTTTGCGTCTTTGGTTCCGTTCTGTATCCCCCGTCTACCAGACCATGACGTCCCTTTTAACTTCACCTTCACTTTTGCTGACTCGCGACTAACGAGCTCAACAATAACTTCAATGGATGTAGTTTTTACGATGTGGCACTTTATAACCGTACTGTGTAGTATGCACATATCAATTAAGTAAAACAGTGTACTCCGAATTATCACGTGCCATCTACTCGAAATGATGGATCGTACATCTGTCTTGCCCCCACATGTCTTGCCCTCAGTAGATATGATATAGACATATCTCAATACCCGCGCTAATACTAATCATTACTTAGATGTTGTAACAATAAATGGAACAACTAATGATGAAAATAAAACAGGTTACACAATATTAAAGGTGTCTGTGTGTTTCACAACGTTGAAAAATAACTTTTTTACATCAACCATACAGAAGAATTATAAATGCAGATTTTGTATAACTGTTTATTTCATCTGCACGTGCTTTGGGGCAGAATGGGCATTATGTGGCAGCATTGTATTCATCCACCAGATACAGACAGCAAGCGCGTATAATATTGGAATTACGAGGGGGCGCCTAATCCCACAGGGGCGCCTAATCCCACAGGGGCTCCTTGCCCCGCCCTACCTTGCTCCACCCTACCTTGCTCCACCCTACCTTGCTCCACCCTACCGTTGCACGCAGATTCTGGGTACATACGTAATTAGCTAATTACGATATCATTTCATAAAAACACTTTTATCAGTTTATACGATACAATTCGAACTAATTTTAAACTTTGATGATATTGACACATCTGTCAGACTGAAAAGTTACATCGGGCAAACACAATTTGTAGTGTAGAATCTCGATAATGACGCTGATTGGCTGCTGGTGCTTCACGGGACCAGCTAAGCAAAATGGAGTGGTGACAGTGGGTAACAACGAGACCACGCCTGCGGGGCCAGACTCCCTTCTCGGCGAGTTCACGAAGTCTAGGGAAAGTGGAATAAGCGAGACTTCAACTTACCCAACTGCCATCTTGAATTTAGCCAAACTGAATGGCGGTCGTTATTCCGAAAATAATAGCACTATGTCTGTGTTTACAAAGATGTTTACAAAATGTTTACGTCATACAGCGTTTAAAGGTCAACGTAATGTTTCAAACATCAACACATTGGACACAACTATCCATTTTTATCATTGGAGAAACTAGTAATGTTTTTTAAATTGCGCAATTATGTTGAATGTAAAACACATATTTCTTATAAATGGCGGTCATTTTAAAATCCAAAATGGCTGCCACACATCAACATAATATTATATATGTTTAATCCTTTGTAATATTAGTATAGTAATCAATTAAAACACGTACATGTGACAAAATAACACAAGTGTAAACACACTGTATATCAAAGTAGTTTTATAAACTACAGTCATTTTAAAAGCCAAAATGGCAGCCACACATTAATATAATATTATATACACTGTATATCAAAGTAGTGTAATAAACTGCGGTCATTTTAAAATAAAAACTGGCAGCCACAAATTAACGTGATATTATATATGTTTAATCCTTTGTTCTACGTGTATAGTAGTCAATGAAAACTTCCGACATTGCGACAAAATAATACAAATATACGCACTCTGTATATCAAAGTAGTGTTATAAACGGCGGCCATTTTGAAATAAAAAATGTAGGTAAAAACGAACCCCGTTTTGGAGACAATTGTGTTTAGCTGTAACACTTTCAGAAATCATCACAGAAATCCACAGCTGATTGTGTACACTCGAAACTCTTCCAGCGTGGGCCTGCAATGACTTACTGAGGATTATTTACACCCTAAACACCATTTGTGTGAGTGTCTTGCTTAGAAAGTGCGGATAAGGATTAAGGTATACGCGTTCATAGTGTAATACATTCACATACTCCCTCGATGCTTACCTGTGCTATATTCTGTTGTGCAATTACCGACGTGGTAACGTTGCATAACGAACTCTGTGACCTCAAAGCCCGACGTCGCAATTTCGATCGGCTTTTGTTCTTTCCAAACGAACGTAACATGCATGATTTTTCCACTATCTGTAATATGTAAAACAAACATAAAGTGGACATTTGCCTCTCTCGTTAGCTCTAAAATGAGTAAGACGTTTTGTGCTTTCTTTATTACGTTAACAGTTAACTCTAAACGAACTGTCAAAGCATTTACTCCCACGACGTCGCACATTCTTCTACATGCATTGTAAATCACTAAGATGTTTTCGTTTCGTCTATTTATATGTGGAGTTTTATATTATTTCATTTAGACAGTATTCGTATGTATTTATATTATAAGTAAACACACCCCATTTACCTGTTTTTAATTTTACGCATTGTTATTATTAAAACTAAATTACTAAAATATACATATTTTATCAAGTCATTATTATCATATTATATATATTCCAAATAATGGTACGGCGTTTTCGTTTTTATATTTGTTTTAACCACCACATTTCGTACCATTGGTACAGCGACAATTTCGTTTATATTTACTCGGAATAAAACTACAACTATACAACTTATTCATAATAATAATAACCGTATGTTGATGGTATTACATATTTAAAGGTTTAATGCACTCTTAATGTGTTCATCACATTGCAGTGGACTGACATAACACCTATTAATTTCATTGTAAATTATTACAATGCTGTGTTACAATAAAAACATGCTACGATTGCAATTAGCAATCAATTACAGCAATTGCTGTTTTGGTAATTATATCAGATTTTAATGTAGGTCTGAATTTACTACAATCAAGTAATATTAAAAACTAACTGAGTTTCCTGGCGTTGCACGGGAGAAAAGGCATCTGCTGCAAGAGCCTATGACCTATGACCCCTTACACTACTCAGTCAGGTTTTGGCAAGGGAATGCCAGTGACAATGACAACGTCATGCCCCAACTGCCTTTCGTAATGTTCAAAGGAACGGTTACCCGATGCATTATGTATTTTAACATTGTCCACAAAATAATTTTTTGAGGACAAAACTATATAATACATTCTCTCCCCGGTTGGCTATAGCACGTGTTGAGATAGGATATTATAAGTGTTGAGATAGGATACTATAAGTGTTGAGATAGGATACTATAAGTGTTGAGATAGGATACTATAAGTGTTAGTAGACAACCTGATTGTTCGTCGTCTACTCGTACCACGCAGGTTGATTTAGTGTTAGATTTCGAACGAACCCCACCAGGTGTTTAGGTACACCAAATATGACATTCTCCTCCTGATATCCTGATGATATCCAACAACAGCTTTGATGCATGGCTTATCACACTCAAGGTTTTGTGCAGTCTTGTTGACCTTCTATTTTTCTTATGCTCTCCACCATGCTAGCCACTCTTCTGTACTCCAGATGTAGTCACTGATTTGGGGAATGCTGTTTCGAGAGCTGGTGACACTATTTGGTCCAGAATCACTGCTTTAGTACTTTTACCTGTTCTTGCTGCTAGCTCTATTTCTGATTGTTGCTCTCATGATTACATATTG
>BSQZ01000010.1:6382500-6400000 GCA_033239005.1 Lamellibrachia satsuma | reverse complement strand
ATAGTCAAACAACAAAACAAACAGAAAGCAGAACAAACGTGCTGGTTAACAAATAATGCTGGTTACAGGGCACTCAAGTGTATCTCGTTTCGAAGCAATAGTTGACGAGATAATGCACTTCCGGCCACCAAGCAATGCACACCATGACCCGTTAAATGTATCAATGTCATTATAAAATAAACCATTGGTATTAGTGTTATAACATTTTAATTATAGTTGTTTTGACAATGCGATAGCGGGCATATCGGTTTCGGAAGCGAGAATTTGCCCCAAAAAACCAACATGGTGGCTGACGAGACCTGTGTCTCCTATTTATAGAATTCATTCCACTGCGAATATATTTATTGTGGAAGATTTCGTAAAGAACGTTTTATGTGTGTGGCAAGTCACATGTAGCAGGGCGATTTCACGGTAAATGTTGAGAAATGACTGTCATGTCTCACTTGCCCCATATACTTATATACCAATATGGTTTAGTGTTGCTACTTTGTGTCTCCTAGTTAAGTATTGGCACAGCAACCTTCATCGAAAAATTCAGGTCGTTTGTTATGACACTAAGCCTCGTGATAATGAGTTACCAAATGTTATGGGAAACAGGAAACAGGAAATATTTATTCGTCCCAAAGACAACAAAACAGAGTATTCAAAAGAAAAACCATACAATACATTACATCTAAGTCGACAGGAGAAAACGAAGTGGTAAGAATATAGAGTACGGTCTGAAAATAAAAGATAATGTCATACAAGGGACGGGAGACTCCTACTAAAACTAAAAATTAATCGCTGTCGTAGGAGCCACCCTGTCGATTAATTTCACACATTATTTAAATTATAAAAAAAAGAAAATCGCTATAGCGTATTAGTGCTTAATTACAGAGTGAACAACATTAATATAGATATGTCTGTATATTACAAATGCCAAATATATTCATACAACCGGATATACACAGAGTGATTTTTAAACGTATTACGCAAAGCAATTAGACACCGTGATTTTAAATTATGGAATTATATGGTAAAAACAGTGGATTGTACCTATGCATTTGTAACATTTAAATCTCATCTCAGGAGATTTTATTTATTAGTAATATTAGTATCGTGTATAATTAACATTTATTGTTGCAATCGTAATGCGTGCATTTATGAGAATAGTGTTGCTGTGATTTATGTTTCTGCTATTCTTCAACTGCACAATCTTTCGTTCAATTTGTTTATACTTGCAACATGGAATTATATGTGTATTACATGTATTGAGAGGGAAAATCAGCTACTTGTGGCTTTAAACCATCATTATAAGAACTATGACAATGTTTGTATGTATCATATAAATGTTACATATTGTACCACAGTTTCTATAATAATAATCATCATCAACAAAAAACGCGAGCGATATTTGGATGGTGTCGGTTTACGCCGACGGAACGATTGCGGTTACACTTCGTTAAAATTGTGTCAATTTGTATGAATCTGATATAAGGTGAGGCATCGCACCAGAAGAAAATGCATATAGATACATGATCTAATGAAAAAACAGTGAACACATAAAAAGTACGAAATTATCCATATATGTAGTTTGAATTCATAAAAATCTTTCGGCACATAAATCCATTTTATGCTTTGACCCTGTTGACATTAATTTGCAACCTTTTCCGTGAAATCACCCAGCATGCAGTTAAATGTGTATGCGTATGTTTGTCTATGCATAAGGGCAAGACCAGAAAGAACGAGACTCTCTCGACAAACTGCTGGCGCCAGCCATTTTCTTGTTATATGTGAAATAAATGTATTTGATCATCATCGAGTATTAAAAAGGTACATTTCGTGTATTAAATTATTTAAGTGTGTGTTTTCTTTATGTGAGTGATGTGCGAGGTTATTTTACAGTATCGATAAACCATCAGCAATGTTGCGCTACTAGTTTCTCACCCAGAGCCGCGGTTCACCAAAACCATACTTTTTATGTTACGTTACTTCATTTGATTCTCCTACGACTGTAAAGTCGCTTTACAGGTAGTTGCATATTTTTCTTAATATACAAAAATCAAATCGAAATAACAATCACAATTATTTGTAGATGTTGTCAAATTACGCAGGTTTCAGGACTACATTACAAAATTGTTCCGTTTTCAACATTAACTATCTCATTTATGTTACCGCGATTCTGTTCTGTTTTTATCTATTATATGTTACAACATGACAGAAGCAACTCTTCATCAATATAGACCAGGTGGCACTGTCCTGTGTCATTGTGTCATTCGCCTTTGTTTTCCTGCAAACAATACAGTGTTTGTTCATTTACCTGATTTACGTTACGCTTATCTACAGTACGGCCTTTTTGTTTAGCTTCACGAAAGTGCGTAATTAACGTATATTTTTGAGGTAAAATACTTATTTTTTTATTAATTTAAACGTAATAATTTAGAAACAGTGCGCCCCTTTGAAAAAAATATGTCACTTAAAAATCGAAACGAAAATCAGAGATGCCGCTACACTGCATGCTACTTTTATAACCTTGCACATTTGTTTATATTCCTTTGCATATCTGTTTCGAGAGATTGCTAAAACCTCTGTAATAATGCCCGATACGTTTAGTCTAATTGGTATAGAAACTTGCACTGCAGAGCTTTCCATATTCGGGACATTTAAAGCTTGCATTTCGTTGATTACTTTGATTATTTCCTAAACTATACAACTTTTTATCTCATTATATTTCATTTACAGTTTCCACCTAATTTAAGTTTCGAAAACATGCTAAATGTTGAATGGATGAATACATTTCAATATGTCGATACAGTTGTTTCTTATATATTGTGAATATGTATCTCAGTTGAGAGATAGCTGCATCCTTCCTCATATGACAGACATTGGAACTACAAGGTGCGTCGACGTTCGAGAAAAACACAACTAAAGTGCATGGAAATTGTTCAGATAAAAAACACAAATAAATCTGAACATGTAAAGAACATCCCACCATTACTATCAAGTATTTTTGCTTATTGAACACATGTATCAGCATGAACAAGTTCATAATAACAGTACTAGAGACAGGTAATTCGTTGAGCGCCATTTTGTTCGTAAATCTGTATGCGATGGTAGTACTCATTTTAATGTTAAAAATATGCAACTCTACTTTGAACCATTGTTTTGGTGACATACTTCATGGAATACTTGTACTTTGAGAAAGACATATGCAAAATAAATTCTGCAAACGTTTTTTTACAAGTTGACCGGGTGGCATTGTTTCGTTCTTTCTGTCCTTGATTATTATATGTGTGCTGATAAATACGAATTATAGGTCACGGCATGATTCTGGCCATGAAGCCTGTATTGCGAATAGCAAATTACCGAGTTCCTGTACGCGCAAGATACACGAATCGTGCTACCAACACTCGGGAGATAGCACAAGATACACGAATCGTGCTACCAACACTCGGGAGATAGCACAAGATACACGAATCGTGCTACCAACACTCGGGAGATAGCACAAGATACACGAATCGTGCTACCAACACTCGGGAGATAGCACAAGATACACGAATCGTGCTACCAACACTCGGGAGATAGCACAAGATACACGATTCGTGCTACCAACACTCGGGAGATAGCACAAGATACACGAATCGTGCTACCAACACTCGGGAGATAACACAAGATACACGAATCGTGCTACCAACACTCGAGAGATAGCACAAGATACACGAATCGTGATACCAACACTCGGGAGATAGCACAAGATACACGAATCGTGCTACCAACACTCGGGAGATAGCACAAGATACACGAATCGTGCTACCAACACTCGGGAGATACCACAAGATACACGAATCGTGCTACCAACACTCGGGAGATAGCACAAGATACACGAATCGTGCTTACAACACTCGGGAGATAGCACAAGATACAAGAATCGTGCTTACAACACTCGGGAGATAACACAAGATACACAAATCGTGCTACCAACACTCGGGAGATAGCACAAGATACACGAATCGTGCTACCAACACTCGGGAGATAGCACAAGATACACGAATCGTGCTACCAACACTCGGGAGATAGCACAAGATACACGAATCGTGCTACCAACACTCGGGAGATAGCACAAGATACACGAATCGTGCTACCAAAACTCGGGAGATAACACAAGAAAAGCGTTTCCTACCGGACGCTGTACGTTACTCTGCCGTTGGGTTCGACGTGTACAAATCGGTTTAGCGAGGTGATGTAGTGGAACGAGCCTTCGATCTCATTATAGATGTATAGACTAGGTAGCCACATACGACGAATGGTCGCCTCGTTTAGGGTGACCATGCTTGTACGCGACGCATCGGCCAGCCGTGGGTCTGTCCAGCTTTGACGCAAGTATATCTCCAATCCGTAACTCTGGAAGAACAGCAGTTTCAGCTCAACCAAATCACGACACAGCGAGCCAAGATATTATCTCCCGACTTGCAAATGGTATGGTATATTGTTTATGAATAAATACCCTGGCTGTAACGGTTTAAGAGGCTGCCGAGTTTGGTAGGCGGCCAGTTGATATGTAAGCCTACAATTCTTATTATTTTTCAGGGGATCAAGTGTGCAACGTTTAGTGCTGGGCAAGGGCTCCATGTTTTCTGTCAAGTAGTACCATTGTACAACAAAACATTGAAATCAGAGAAGCAGAAACGTAGTTTACCATTTTGACCTGATTCACTGGTCCGAGGTGAATTATGTACACTTGCAATTCAACTTCGCAAGGTATTCCTGAAAACGAATAACGATCATATCTATGGCTCGTGTCATTAGTTGGTAACACCATTAGATGGTAATACTGAAAGGGCATACTTAATAGAGGTATAATATCTTATTATAATTGAGAGTGAGTATGTATGTATGTTTTTGCATGTTGCTTCAGTCCAACTGTCGAAATTGCGACGTAATAAACAAGCAGTTATAGTAACGTGTAGCGACGCCATTGCATTACGTAACTTCGAAAACTCGTAGAAAAAACGCTTGACTTTGTGAACAATTGCATGTAATTGTTCGCATAACGTTGCACACAATTGTAAAAAATAACTACAAAGGGTAATTCGATTATTGGTCGAAAGGGTAATAGCCGGGTGAATTTCGAAAAACAAAACTGCGGCGTCCCGACCGTCAGGTCGTAGATGCACCCCTGAACGTTTGACGCCCGATATACAAAGCATCAAGGGGGAGTAACATAACATTCTGGGTACCATCTAATTGTTGTAGTATAGATATATCATATCTTCTACCTACCTACCTATCCTCTTCGGGCCCAGTGGACCATAAGGCCGAAGTGAATCTCCTCCATCTTGTTCTATCAGCTGCTACACGTCTGGCTTCGCTCCAGCTATTCCACCCCAGTATTCGTCTTTCACCCTCAATAGTCGATCGCCACGTTGTCTTTGGTCGTCCAACCTTTCTTTTACCTTCAGGCGTCCAGGTCAGTGCAGTCTCACAGTTGCTGTTTCTCTCCATTCGTAGGATATGTCCTACCCACTTCCATCTTTTTATTTTGACCTCAGTGCTGATTGTCTTTAATTTTGTTTTTGCCAGAATATCTCGATTTGATACAACGTATGGCCATCGAATTTGTAGGATTCGTCTTAAACACTTGAAAAAAAATGTATCTAACTTTCTGTTGTCTCCTTCGTTAATTTTCCATGTTTCACTTCCATATAACAACACTGGTTTAACAAGTGTGTTAAAAAGCCTCAATTTCGATCTCAATGTGTATATATTTGAATTCCATATCTGCTTTAGTTTCATGAAGGATACCCTCGCTTTACAAATTCTGTTAACAATGTCATCGCCGCCTCCTCCTTGCTTACTAACGTTCGCACCAAGGTATTTATATTTGTCCACTTCTTTTAGCTCTTGATCATCGATTAGTATTCTGTTTTCGCACTTGCTGTTTATCCTCAATATTTGAGTTTTCTTTTATTTATTCTTAGTCCTGTCCTTGCTGCAAATTGATTCAGTTGTTTTGTCTTTGTTTGCATGTGTGTGTAGCATGATGACATGAGTGCTATGTCGTCGGCAAAGTCGAGGTCCTCTAGTTTTGACGTGAAGTTCCATCTTATTCCTGTTTTGTTTCCCGCTGTTGTGTTTCTCATTATCCAGTCCACTACTATCAAGAAGATAAATCCAGACATTACATCTCCTTGTTTAACTCCAGTTTTGACCTTGAACCACTCAGATTCCTCACCTTCGTCTAACACTGTACATTCACTATCTTCGTACAACATCTGTACCATGTGGATTATCTTGTATGGAATTCCATAGCTCTCCATAATTTTCCATAGACTCTCTCGGTGCACTGAGTCAAATGCTTTTTCAAAATCCACAAACGTGATGTATAGAGTTGCCTGCCATTCCACTACCTGTTCTATAATATTTCGTAAAATAAATATCTGCTCTACTGCGCCTCTCCCACTTCTGAAACCTGCTTGTTCGTATCTCAATTTGCTGTTAATTCCATCTCTTATTCTGTCAATGAGTACTCTTCCGAATACTTTACTAGGAACAGATGTCAAAGTAATTCCTCTCCAATTCCCGCACTCTGTCAGGTCACCTTTCTTCGGTATTTTAACTATCAGTCCCTGCTTCCATGTTTTCGGCACTTTCTCTTGTTCCCAAAATGTCCTGAATAATTTAACAAGCCATTTCTCTGTTGTATTCATGTCTGCTTTTAATAATTCTGCTGTAATTTCGTCCTTGCCCCCTGCTTTCCCGTTTTTCATCTTCCTTAGCGCTGTTCTAATTTCTGCCTTTGTTATTGGGTCAGTGCTGATTTCGTTTATGATCGGATCTATCTCCACATCTGTTACAGGGTCATCAGGTACAGGTCTATTAAGGATTTCCTCAAAGTGTTCTTTCCATCGCTCCCTTCTGGCCAATCCTTCCGTTATTAAGTTTCCACCTTTGTCTTTCACTGCATTTGTTGTCTTACGTTTGTCATTACTCAGGGTTTTTGTAATAGCATACACTTCTTTCATTTTTCCATTTTGTGCTGCTTCCTCTGCTTCCATGGCAAGGTGGTCAACCCACTTCCTCTTGTCTAGTCTCATGCTCTTCTTCACTTCTTTGTCTTTACACCTATATTTATCCATGTAATTCTGCTTAATCCTGTCTGACTTTGTCTGCTCGATGTTGTTCTTCAGTCGTTTTCTCTCTTCTACTAACTCCCACGACTCCTTGCTGATCCATGGTTTTTGCCCTTTCTTTTTGTACCCCAGTAGTTCTTGAGCTGTTTCTTTGTATGCATCCTCAAAGTCTTGCCATTGTTTCTCAACTTCTTCTTTGCCTGTTTCTTCATAGTCTTGTAATATATCATATTTGTTGCGTAACTTCAGTGAGAATTGGGCTTTAATAGCTGGTTGCTGTAACTTAATTATATCAAATTTCTTTCTGATCGCCTTGTTCTTTTGTTTTCTCTTTAGTTTCAGCTTGATTTTTGATCGCACTAATTGGTGGTCGCTCGCAATGTCGGCTCCTCTCATGGCCCTAGTGTCCATTACTGATGTCTGGTGTTGCCTACTCACTAACACATGGTCTGTTTGGTTCTTTGTCTTTCCTCCTGGAGATGTCCATGTCTGTTTATGTATAAGTTTATGTGGGAAAATGGCACCTGTTACCACGAGGTTATTGAGTCCGCAGAAGTCAACAAGTCTTTCTCCATTGTCATTTCTTTCACCTACTCCATGACTTCCTATTATGTTTTCATATCCGTCGTTGTCTTCTCCAACTTTGGCATTTAGATCTCCCATTACTAAGAGTATGTCGTGCTTATGAACACTGTCCACAACTGTCTGTAGCTGTTCGTAGAAGTTGTCTTTATCTTCGACGCTGGCTTCATTTGTTGGTGCATAGACTTGTATAATCGATAACTTTACATACATGGAGAAAAATCTAGCATAAATAATTCTATCACTGATAGGTTTCCATTCCAGCAATGCTTGTTCTGCTTTCTTCGTCATCATTATTGCCACTCCGTGTCTGTGTATGTTGTCTTCTCTCCCTGAAAAAAATTATGCTCTCTCCGGTGTTCATCTTTACTTTTCCTTGTCCCATCCATCTGCATTCACTAATGCCCATGACATCTATTTTATATTTGTCCATTTCTCTTGCAAGCTGGGCTGATTTCCCTATAGAGTATAACGTTCTCACATTCCAACATCCTATATTTACATTAACTTTTGGCTTGGTTAACGACGTTGTCAGCCTCCGAACTTCCGTTTGGCTTTGATCCGGAAGCGTCATACTGTCCAAATAGATGATGTCATCATCTGCTGGAATCTGGTCTGTCGCCTTCCTGTAGCCATCTCCAGCACAAGCTGGCTTTTGAAATTCACTTCTGGTTTCTGTAACATCATTTGAGCTGGGAGGGTTGTTGGCCCTCCGCAGTAGGTTTATTTTCGGGGTTTTCCTTCCCTTAGCCATATCCTCGTTTGCCCAGCACAATGTACTGGTTACCAGGGTGCACCACGGGGAGGTGAGGTTGACTTGAGTGTCTTTACGGTTGAGCGCATCAACACCCCTTACACCCCAATCATATCTAAACATCATTATTGTTGAATATTTATTAATTTAATAGGATCTATATACAAATAATGTTAAGACTTATCATTTATTTATGTAGTTTTCAAGAGGGTACATCAAACCATTAAAATATTATATTCTCCAGAGTGTAGTATTTTGTACATGGTTAATAAGTGCCACATACAGTAAAGACAAACATAATGTCCCAGTGCTAACGGGGGGGGGGGGATATTAACGTTGCATGTTTATTTAAACATGCAACATTGAAACATTGAGTGACAGCAGAGATAACAACGTATTACAATAATGTACAGTAGTGCCAGCACCACATGATATTTTTATGCTTAGTAAAAACATTTGAGGTTGCCATAACGCCCTTTGTTCTTCTGCGTTGCAATTGGCCTTAATTGCGTTAACAACATTCACCCACGGGGCTACAAACAATTAACAGTATTCACCCACGGGGGCTACAAACAATTAACAATATTCACCCACGTGGGCTACAAACAATTAACAATATTCACCCACGGGGCTACAAACAATTAACAATATTCACCCACGGGGTCTACGAACAATTAACAATATTCACCCACGGGGCCTACAAACAATTAACAATATTCACCCACGGGGTCTACAAACAATTAACAATATTCACCCACGGGGTCTACAAACAATTAACAACATACACCCACGGGGCTACAAACAATTAACAACATTCACCCACGGGGCTACAAACAATTAACAATATTCACCCATGGGGTCTACAAACAATTAACAATATTCACCCACGGGGGCTACAAACAATTAACAACATTCACCCACGGGGCTACAAACAATTAACAATATTCACCCACGTGGGCTACAAACAATTAACAATATTCACCCAAGGGGGCTACAAACAATTAACAATATTCACCCACGGGGGCTACAAACAATTAACAACATTCACCCACGGGGCTACAAACAATTAACAATATTCACCCATGGGGGCTACAAACAATTAACAATATTCACCCACGGGGTCTACAAACAATTAACAATATTCACCCACGGGGGCTACAAACAATTAGCGGATGACACAATAATTTACCTGCAACGAGAAATGGTCGTATCGTGCCGTCGTACCCTTGGCTCCTTAGCCGTTGTTCCATCGTCATGTCGCTGAACGTTATGTTCAACATGTGACCGCTTATGTAACCAGACACACTACAAAGCATACAAACAATGCAACGTCGACGAAAGGGAGATATCAGACTTGTGAGAGACGTTCTGTAAAATAAAACAGTAAATTCTACTATGATTATCTTGATGGAGTCGTAACGTATTATGACAGCACGTCAAAAACGAACAAAATATGGGATTTTCGTTTCATTAAATTGTGCCAATTGTTTTGTATTGGGACAATGTTAACTTTTTGAAATGTTGTTCGCAAATTTGTATTCTGATTTTTTCTCAAATTTAAATATGTAAATATATATTATTTCGTCGACCTGCTCAGTGATAAATCGTAAATATCTATTATTTTTTACCAGAAAATTAATACGAAAAATGCTCCACCTCAATGGAGCCCAACACAAACTACATATTGTACAAAGGATGCAATAGCCACCGATACGTGCATTTGTGGCCAACCATTATTATTTCTAAGGACGTGTCCTAAGTAGTAATTCAATATGACGATTTCCCATAAAAAAATCCACAACAAATTCCCGCAATGTGTTATCGTCTAAAATTAACAGGCGCTCATTTGTCATTAATGAGACAGTAATTGACAAGTAAGTAACAATCATCGCGTGCTTAGGTAACGCACAGTACAGAGTAAGTTGGAAACGCCATGTCCTTACCGCATTTTGGAGTTAGTAAGCCACGCCTCAAGTATGGCAATGATCGATACTATGACACTACACCGCATGCGCGTCATTGGCTGCTGAAAGTGAACATCAGTTTAATATTGGTGACGTTTTACAGAGAACTGAACACATTATAATATAAGGGATATTCAAGTGGCGGCATCTTGCTGCTTTTGAAAACACATTTAATATGATGCCTGATTATACCGATCCTGTATCTGATCAAATATCTGGGGAAGCAGAGATTTAAAAAAAACAACTGAAATTTAAATGGATAAGGAAAACAGGTAACATTATCCTTTATTTGATCAATAACTGCTGTTGTGGGTTTGTGCCAGAACATTGAATTTAGAATGTGATTTCAAGATAGCAAAGCCTCTGTGTCTGCTTGCGAAATTATGAGTTTATAGAGATAAATAATAAATAAACATTTTGGGCAAATTTTACTGAAGCAACATTACGCCTTTTTTGTCAGATAGTGATTAGTATTGTCGAAATTGAGTAAAATATGTGTTTCCGAGACTTAATAATAATAATATTATACATATGTGACATATTATTATAACATTGTAATATTTCTACAAGTTTTATATTGCTATAGTAAATAAATATAATGTTATGTCAGATATTTTAATTATTTTGCCTTTTAATGGAGTTTTATAATAAAGGAACGTAGCTGTTATTATGAGACATTTTTAACTTTTGCTTGTGACTTTTTATTGCCATTTTGGGCTATTTGGGTCAGATGGACTTCAAACAACCTTTAAAATAATGAAGTAACGATCGTGATATTTATTTAATCAATATTTTGGCTAGGAACTGAATTCTGAGACAACTAATTCTTCTGCTCGCCAATTGGCATGGCAGGTAGGCCGTCCCACACGTGGAGGAGTCGGCACCACCCCTCGTTTCAGTTCATGACTGGAGTCGTCTCTCTGATCGACATGGTCTCTTTAGGCCATCTCGCGTTTCTGTTGCTTTCTCTGTCTATCACCTTTGCTCCATCCCAGTCAATGATGCATCTGTTTCTGTCTGCGTAGTCTGTGATTGCTCTACTGTCGCTGACTTTATGTTTTTGTCGGGTGTGCTCGTCGTGGCTGTTCCAGATGTTAGGATGATATGTCAGTCGTTGCTCACCTCCATTCCTCACTACATCCATCACATCATCCACATATATTTTCCATAGTTTCGGTTTGTATGTTACTGGCACTGTGTGAATGGATTGCTGTTCCGGCCATTCCATAAAGAGGTTTTCTATAACATGTGACACTGGACTTCCAATTGCTGTGCCAAATATCTGCTGATGAAATCGTGCGCCTGAAGCTAAAATATGCAGTTGTGAAAATAAACTTCAGCAGCTCCATTATGCCATCCACAATAAGGTTTGTCCATAGTTTCAGTTCTGTGTCGTCCTCTGGTTGCATCTTGATGATATCCAGTGTCTCGTTGACAGGTGGTGAAGAGAGACACAACTCCATGTAATAGGAACACATCATCTTGTTCGATCATGATAGAAACCATTTGATTAAGTGCTTAGAGTTATTTATATGATGCGATATCTTACCGACGATAGATCTTAGCTCTGCCGGTCTGCCAGTGATCTCGGTACGTCATTATTCTCTGCCAATTGATGAACATTTTCACGAACCTTTAAAATGTAACGTTTCGTTACTCAGTAATTGTGGTCTGACCCTTGTCTTGCATCATCGCTGTTTCGCCGCCTCTGCACTCTTTATGTATGCTTTTTCAATATACGGGAACTACCTTGGGGATTCTCACTTGGGAATCCACCTGGGAATCCACACATCAGGTGACAACATTATAATACTCTTCGACACATATAATACGCTCCGACAAAATTTAGTCATGGTGCTGCGGGAAAATAAAACAGAGTTTGCGTATAGTTGGTGTAGGACAATCTTGCAAGGATGCCGCGCTAATTTGTAATTAGCAGCAAACGTACACTGTGATTCGACGACCTAACATCATGCAGGCGACTATGTTATTACATAAAATCTCGTGATGCCCGAATAAGTACGAATGTTGTCTTAGCATAACAACTATTTGATTTACCAGAATGTCATGTCTTGCCTCTTCCTAAATGTATTTTAACGTTTGTCGGTACGCTACGCTTACAGGTGTACGTACGCTGACGCTCTCTCGTCTCGTCCTGACGTATTCAGTACCGGAACTTACGTAACGACAAAGGTAAGCTTTAGGCAGTTTCCGGTGAAAACCATTTTGGAACAATATATGCTTAAATGCATGCATAACATAACAATGGTCCAAGAAGACGATATTACCCGGTTGTCCTGGACGTCTGTGTATGTGTTCCTTTATGGTGCGTCACCCACAATGTTTCACACATTATCTGTGTGACATAATGACAGATTAGCCGATCAATTAAGCGATGGTCTATATCAGTGATACTGGTGCTATGTACGCTGGCCTGCAACTCAACAAAACCCGAATCGAGTGTTGATTTGGCCACCGCATTCGTTGTTGAATCGATTTAAAAATTGACTGGCGTCAATAAGTGTTTCGTAATGTATACCGGTCTTTGACCGAACGTCGCGTTAAGTCGGGCAGTGTAGGCTGTGCGGTAACAGGTTCGCTTATCCGACTCTAGCTCGCCTTCGTGAATTCGCCGAGAAGAGAGTTTGGCCTCAGATGCGTGGTCTCGTTGATACCCACTCTCACCACTCCATTTTGTGTAGGCATTCCCGTGAAGCTCCACAAGCCTATCAGCGTCATTATCGAGATTGTACACATGTTTTGCCCGATTTAACTTTTCAGTTGTATCAATATTACCAAAGTTTATAGTTAATTGGAATTGCGTCGTATAAACTGATAACAGATCACTCTTATTTTATGAATTAGCCTATCTGGGCGCATACATAATTTCCGTCACAATGACCAGTACACTCTGCGTCCAGGCGATGATGTGTGCGACAAACGGTGGCGCCACAGCACGGAGCCTGGATAATCGAGGCTATTACATAGCGAACGTTTTTGTCGATACTTGCGGGAAACGCCAAATGATGCGTGTCGGGTTAACACCAAACAAGAACAGCGGGGGGGGGGAGGACGCGCGCGGGAATGCAGTTCCAGAAAATACGGTTACAACACGGCCGTGTGCACACGGGATGCTACAAATTGTGTTGTACAATGAACGCCACACATCCATGGAAAGGACATTCGTTGCTAGTCGTGCAATCGCATAAAGAGTAGTAGTGACGAGCTTCTGCCTCGTGAGATAATTGCAAATAAGCTGTGTGAGGTAACATAAGGATCATAATTAGGACCTATATTATTCTTAATGTGTATCAATAACTTGGAAATGTATATGTAACAAGCAAAGTACTTATATTGCGGATTCACAAAGGTGTTTTGATACTTACATGCGTGTCACCAGTCACATATTATGTAAGTAGAGTATTGTCCAGCAGGGTACATTCTCACCATACACCATCTCACGGCCAGAAACTGAACGTGGTGAACATATTCACATATTTAGGCAGTACGCTGTCCCAAAACTGTGTCATCGACGACGAAGTCAACACCATAATCGTGAAAGCCAGCGTAGCCTTTTGCAGACTACACACCAAAGTCTGGAACAGAAGAGGCATTTGTCTACAGACCAAGCTGAAGGTGTACAGGGCAATAATACTCCCCACGCTGCTTTAAGCCTGTGAAACATGGACAGTGTATCAACGTCACGCCAGGAAGCTGAATCACTTCCACACAACCAGCCTCAGAAGACTCCTCAACATCAAGTGGCAGGACAAAATCCCGGACACTGAGGTCCTTAATTTGTCAAGCAGGCCTATCCAGCATCTACACCATGCTTATACAGTCTCATGTACGATGGGCAGGCCATGTAGCTCGCATGCCAGACCACCGGCTGCCGAAAAGACTCTTCTACGGTGAGCTACAAGAAGGTAAGCGCTCACAAGGAGGGCAAAAGAAACGTTTCAAAGACAATCTGAACATCTCCGTGAAAGCGTTTGCCATCAACCCCAACACCTGGGAACACACTGCTCAGGACCGTGCTGAATGGCGCTCCTCCATGTACAAAGGCGCTGCAACCTGTGAGGCAAACAGAACTGCTACAGCAGAAAAACGGAGGCAAGCCAAACAATTCAAGGGCCAGCGACCCCTGACAGCACATGCGGCTGCCATCCCCTGTCCACACAGCCAGATAATCTTCCAGACGCAGCTTGGCCTTTTCAGCCACCTGCGTACTCACAGATCAATCCAGCCCCCTCAACCCCCGGATGACTGAAGTGGTCCTCGTTGCTTCCCGATGGACGAACGAAGAACTAGAGTATTGTCCAGCAGGGTACAATGTCACGATACATGCATGTATGCATGCATGCTTGCGTGCGTGCGTGCATCCGCGTGTGCGTGCATACGTGCATGAGCGTGTGTGTGTGTGTGTGTGTGTGTGTGTGTGTGTGTGTGTGTGTGTGTGTGTGTGTGTGTGTGTGTGTGTGTGTGTGTGTGTGTGTGTGTGTGTGTGTGTGTGTGTGTGTGTTTGTTTGTTTGTTTGTGTGTGTGTGTGTGTGTGTGTGTGTGTGTGTGTGTGTGTGTGTGTGTGTGTGTGTGTGTGTGTGTGTGTGTGTGTGTGTGTGTGTGTGTGTGTGTGTGCGTGTGTGTGTGTGTACGGTATTAATGAACCATGCTAGGTGTATGCACGTATACATGTGCATATGTGTGCGTGCGTGCGTGCTTGCGTGCATAAGTGGGCAACCACGCAAGCAAGTCACACATTCACGCGAGCATGCGAGAAAGTCACACTAAGGCGGGTGTCTATGTCAAACAAAATGAATGAAGACGTATACCCAAGGAACTGTTTTCGTTTGACCCTCCAATGGACCCGAACTTTCTTTTGCACCGGAGAAATAGTCACACACTGTGTGATTATTTAGCGCCGTAGATTTAGGAGTTGGAGATCATTTTTTAAGCATTCTGATTTGTCTTTATATTATTTTAAAGATGAAACAGCACAATAGTGTCATCCGCACTACAAATTGTGTCAGTGTTTCTATAAATACATATGAATAATGATTGCTTTGGATATTCGAGTTGCTCTTCTACATAATTGAATGTTTTAAAGACTACGATGCAGATTGGAAACTTGTCATTTAAAGACCAGCTTTTGTTGATTATGACGAAGTTCTGCCTCGGCTGCAGGGATTTGAACTTCTCTGAGTAGTTGGATGTTATCAGAGCCATAATCTCAAATGTGCTTCACGCTAAGTAGCTACCGCCCATTCAGCAATCAGCAATCTATCCCAACTTTCGAAAGTAATTGAAAAGGTTGTGGCCAGGAGATTGAACAATCATCTAGTCAACGAATCACTGACGGACACATTTCAGTCCGCATACAAGCGAAACCCCTCGGCAAGGTACAAACGTTGTTCTCAATAATCCAAGCGCCGCATTTGATACGATAGATCACGCATTACTACTAGATTGCCTACAACGACGCCTCGGCTTCGCCGGACTGGCACTGTAAAGGTACGTTCTTATATAGCGCGGTATCCAGTCCTTAGGACTGTTCAAAGCGATTTACACTTCACCCCCTGGCAGACCTGTTCATTCCAACGCCACCTCGACTTCTCTGGAAAGCATGCAGTCTCGCGGCAATTATTGCGCGAAGACTATTCGTTCAGATATCCACATCTGTTTATACCCAGGTACTCATTTGTACAGCTGAGTGAACTGTGTTGGTTGGAATTATGCAGAGTCGTCGTCACTCGTATTTTCATTATACATGCAGCCGATCGGTGATATCATTCACAATCACGACTCAAAATATCACAACTATGACGATAATCTACAACTGTTCTGTCACTTCGGCCTGGATGCAACTCTGCTGATGCCCGTGCGTCGGATCGAGATATGTACTGATGACGTGTAGGATTGGTGACTTTGAACTATCTTCGCATGAATTACACAAAAACAGAAATTCTACCTGTTATCCCCAAATCGGCACCTGTTATCTTAAGTGGACTGCTTGTACCTGTCGGGACAGATGAAGTCAGTGCAGCCAAACGTGTTAGAAATGTCGACGTCTACCTTGATAGACACTTGTATATGGCTGTGCAAGTGTCTCGTACCATCAGTACTTGCTGGCTACATCTACGCAACATTAGTTTGATTCACCATTATCTGACTCGGCCGATTGCGGAACGTGTAGTGAATGTCATGGTAACCTCCCGTTTTGGACTACTGCAACTCTATGTTGTTTGGGACTTCAGCCAATACCAAATGCCGATTGCAGCGACAGCCGTTCGCGTGGAACGCTCAGCCGTCCAGTGTCACTTGCAAAACCTCACTGAACTCATTTAAGTCAGCCTCGAAGACACACCTATTTACTACGGCCTATGTGTACTTCACTACAAAACATTTTACCATACATTACTGATGTGTTATCTTAGTTTAATTATTTGTCTGATACTTTTTAGCTTAATTAGCCTAGCCACTTTTTTAGCTTAATTTATTGATGCGTTCATTCATCTTAGTTATTTATTAGAATATTTTTGTTATCTAATTTATTTTATTATATCTTCTTCTTCTTCTTCTTCTTCTTCTTCTTCTTCTTCTTTCGTGTCCTTCACACAATGTGTTGCCACTTGCGGGCGCACGCCTTTGCTCGCTCAGTGACATTGACGTGGTCTTCTGCCAGTGCGTAGGCGATTCAGAGAACGCCAACAGAGCCATGCTTGGTCACACCCCGCTGGCAGGGATTCAGCCGCCTCTAATCCCATTTACTTGGAGGCTGGTATATCAGCTATTTTGCTGTTCCACTTTTGTATTCTAGTGATACTAGGAGACGAGTCGAGCGGTGTCACTGTGTGCATGAAGCTCTTCCGTGACTTCAGTCGGCTAGCAGCTGGCATATGGTTGAACTGTTGGTGTCTGGTATCTGTCGTTAATCGTGATCATTCCATGCGGCTGGCAACAGTTCTCCTGATTTAAGGGGGAGCTATGCCGGCCAGCAAGTGTACGCTGTTGACGTTCGCCGGTTTGAGGCAGCCTGAGATGATTCGGCAGCAGTCATGTAGAGCAGGGTTCAACTTGCTTGCGTGTGTGGACCT
>BSQZ01000010.1:6330000-6380000 GCA_033239005.1 Lamellibrachia satsuma | reverse complement strand
ACACCAGATAGAAGATACCAATAGCTTTTAGTATCTCTTCCAAAAACACTGGCAAAAGCCTGGTGAAGTAAACTCAATGCGCTTATAACTTTTGAAAGGAATGAATATGCATACGCATTTATGTGTGCTTGTACTTGTATATATTTATCTGGATCACTGTTTCGCGTAAGGGTGCATGGGACGAGGGGACGTTGTGGCTGAGAAATGTTCAGGAGGTTATGTTTTATTTTGTAGAAGAAAGTAACTTGGTATTGCAATATTCTTCTTTATAATGCAACTGGTGGGGAGTTTTAAATGTGATCTGTCGTAGTTTGCTACGTGATCGCCAGAGGGCTGCCACGCGCAAAGCTTTGGTTTTACGCACTAACGTCACAATATTTATTCGCGTACTACGCAAACAGTGACAATGAATGTTGTGTACATGTATATATGTGGCAGGTTAATCATGTGTGCATATTTACTAAACTGACTACACAACTAAAGTAAGTGCGTTCATATACAACGAAAGTACGAAACCATCTTACATCTATATTGGAAATGCTAATTAAAAACACATATGCTGTTTAACAAATAATAAAGTTTAGACTATCCCACAAATAACAGCTTAAGTCAACCAAACTTGCCACAATGCCCACCATTTAAAAGATAAATGTCAGTTAGCCAGTATCATATCAAAACTGTCTTATTCAATGTGATGTGTAATCATTCCTTTATAACTTAGAAAGACAAATATTTTTGGACGTACCATCAAAACTGATAGATGAATCCGTCGATGAATCACTAATCCATTCCAATTTCAGGTTGCGTTTGTTGCAGTCGGATATGTCGCAACATTTCCTCGGGGGCGTCACGTTGTTACTTGGAATACTGTGTCTTCTCTACGTGGATTGGTACGTGTATCGCTGTAGCATACTTCGCCAAGTTTTCACTGGTGCTTTTAAAGATATGCTGCGCGGCCCTAGCTGCAGCAAGAGTTACTAATGACAATCTGATGACCCAATGTTTCTTTTAGCAAGACATTCTATTGAATGCTATAAAAATTGTATAAAAATTGATGAGCGTGCGTGCGGGCGTGCGTGCGTGCCTGCGTGCGTGCCTGCGTGCGGGTGTGTGTGTGTGCGTGCGTTCGTGCGTGCGCGTGTGTGTGTGTCCGTATGTGTGTGTGTGTGTGTGTGTGTGTGTGTGTGTGTGTGTGTGTGCGTGCGTGAGTGTGAGTGTGCGTGCGTGCGTGCGTGCGTGCGTGCGTGCGTGCATGCATGCATGCATGTATGCATGCGTATTACTATATCAATATACAGTGTAAACGTATGTAGTGTACGGAATAATGTTTTATCTTCAGTGTGAATGCAACAGAGAGAGAAAGCACGACCAAAGAACGACTAAGCGAATTCCGGCGTCTTCAGGCTAAACTGCGAAGCATTTATTACGATAAAGAGATAAGACCCAATTCGTGGGATCGTGCGTAATGTACACTCAATAGCCAGAAAAACGAACGTATTCCCTGATTCATGCACATACACCAGTATGCATGCACGCACGCACTCCCGCAAACACACACGCATGTCCATATCCCTTGTTGGAACCGGTCTGGGTAAATGTGGAGGCATGCCACACTACACATACTTGAGATGTTCTATTCCATATTTTAGCATTACATCATATGGCCTATCTAAATCGAACGATCAGAATGTCATCCAAACCTTCAGGCTTAATTGAAATAACAACGCTGATAATTATAATACTTTGCTTAGTTGTCACATACTTGATTACTTCATTTCCATGCATAGACAAAACTGGAACACAAAGCAAAACAAATGTCTTCATAGCAATGCGTTTCTTTCTTGGAATCACACCACTGTTTCGTGTCCTTCGCTGGCATCCTCCATCTTTTTCCCGATTTCACGAAGCGTTCCAACAACTACGGACAACTTGTTCGCAGCGCTATGCGCGTAATCTACGATTGTTCCGAGTTACGTAATCTTTGTCAAACATCCTCTTAGGTTCCATCATATGGTATATTCGTGAAACCAGCACCTTGTCACATTGGACGTTTATTCTGGAAGCTTTGTCGTGTCCATGTCCATTTCCTTTTCCGTCTCCTGTGTGATTTGTGGTTTGTGATGTTGCGTCATTGTTTCAACGTGTTTCAATGTATGTATGCGAGCCATTTTTCACTTTCGCATTGCTATTGATCATTCGGGGTCATTCAGATTCTTTGTAGATATGGGTGTTGCATTCCATATACGTATTGTAGTTCCGTAGCTTGTCCGTTGTTTTGTTTTGCGTCCAGGGCTTCCAATGATGGGGATAGAGGCCCCTTCTCTACATTTACATTGGTCTACCCATCTTAAGTATTTACAGTAGTCCCCTTTGTTGTACTTTGACGTGTACATATTCACTTAATCCGTCTTACGTGGTCCATACCATACATAAGGATCCAGTTTTGGTTTTTATATTCAAAAACTACAATATCTCGAGTTAACTTTCCCAAAATGTTACATTACGATCTCCATCAATAAATACTTTACATACATTTAAGAGTCCGCAAAACAACAGAAAATGGCCACAGACCCCAATTGCTACTCGTCGCCTAAATGTGTTGCTAGGTCATCTAAACAAATTTGCTTGTCCTTTTGCACTATGTGAAACTGCTTCGTTAAGTTCATTCTGGATACTGACGTTGTAAACATATTTCCATTTGCATCTCGTCATAAATACGGAACTGCATGGAAGCTTCAGAAATAGTTGCTAACTGCTTTGAATCATTAGTGGCACCGTGTATAATTAAAGGAGAAAGTCGATGTTTGTAATTAAGTGGTTACAAATTTTCTTTCCAGATAAGGCAACGCATGTTTACATTAATATAATGGTCATCAGTCTGGGACCAGTCGACCAAGTCAAAATGGTTAGTATGTAGGTCTTCCTCAACCAAAACGGTGCTTGAATTATTAATTTGCATAGTCGCTACCGGAAATGTCATCGCTAGACAAAACGTGTACTTGTACATTTACAAGTGTTGTGAATGTTGAAGTTTCGTTCATTGCCTTAAACCTTTCTTATGTTACTCGTTCCAATTTATCCCACGCTCTTCGAGTTCTTCCACGTAGACATTTCGTAAGTTATTTACGGCGTTCTCTTCTCGCTGCAATGGCTAAATCCCAACAAACTATTATTACTGAGGTATGCAGTTTTACATTTTGACATAAGAATCTCACGCAACGCAGTTTTAACCTCTCTGAAGTTTAAACATCAACGTGGGGCTGGGTTCAACTGCATCCACTGTCGGTGGCCATTTTAAAACAGCGAACAATCAGCGACCGCCCGACCGACAGCTGGTGTAGCCGTCGTATTGACAAATCGTTCATGCCAACCGATGTACCGCGTTTGGATGCCTCTTTGCAGGAGTTCACGATTGATATATTCCTGCGGGAGCGATGGTTTGAACCTCGACTCAATCACAGCATAAACGGGCACATCTCGATCCACTACAGCCTATATAATACACTGTGGATTCCTGACATTTACATAGTAAATGAGAAACACGCTGTCTTTCATGACATGACAGTACCCAACCGTATGATTCACGTGTATCCCAACGGCTCTATCATCTACAGTCAAAGGCAAGTGGCTTCTTAAGTATGTTAAGTCTGTTATCTACAGCCAAAGGCATGTGACATCTTAACTCCGTTCAAAGAACGACTCTGTCATCTACAGCCAAAGGCAAGGGGCATATTAAGTCCGAACACAGAACGGCTCTGACATCTATAGCCAAAGGCAAGTGGCATCTTAAGTCCGTACACAGAACGGCTCTGTCATCTGTACACAGCCAAAGTCATGTGGCATCTTGTGTCCGTACGCAGAATGACTCTGTCATCTACAGACATATGCAAATGGAATTTTAAGTCCTTACACAAAACGGTTCTGCCATCTACAACCAAAGGCATGTGGCATATTATGTCCTTACACAGAACGGCTCTGTCATCTACAGCCAAAGGCATGTGACATCTAAAGTCCGTTCAAAAAACAGCTCTGTCATCTACAGTGAAAGGCATGTGACATATTAAGTCTGTTCACAGAACGGCTCTGTCATCTACGGCCAAAGGCAATTGGCAGCTTAAGTCCGTACATAACACAGCTCTGTCAGCTACAACCAAATGTAAGTGGCGTCTTAAGTCCGTTCACAGAACAGTTCTGTCATCTATAGCCAAAGGCAAGTGGTGTCCTATGTCCGTACACAGAACTGCCCTGTCATCGAAAACGAACGATTGTCAGTCAGAGCAAATAATATGTCTTTAAAGGGAATGTACAACGATTTGCATTTGTTGATACGTAGTTAGTGGGGGATTTCGCATAATTAAATTGCCTAAATTATCTTACTTTTTCGATGTTAAAGTACATATAAATTAACTGTTCTAACGTACTAACTCGAATTGTTTGGATATTATTACTAACCAACCAAGATGTCATAAATGTTAATAAATTTGGTGTTGCGGTGTCATTCAGTTAACAATTGAAAACCGTTGTACATCCCGTTTAATGATTGTGTTGTCGTATAGATGATTCGAGTTAATTGTTGTCTTTGTGTGGACAGACTCACCCTGGTGCTCAGCTGTGACATGAAACTAGCTAAATTTCCAATGGACAACCAGACCTGCAGGATAAACTTTGAAAGCTGTGAGTGTTGCTTAATATATGTGACACTTTTTGCTTAAAGCTAAACCCAAACAATGGTTTTAGGGCTTTGCACCTAAAATAATTAATAAAAACTAACCATGTGCAACTAAAAGCAAAAATATTATGCCAATGGTTCTATGAAATCGGGTAAAAGACATATTAAACGATACCGTTATATACACAACCAACGCAGTCTCAATCAAACGGTATGTTATGTTAGAAATGGGACTAGATTCGTAATCAAATGCCAATATATATATATATATATATATATATATATATATATATATATATATATATATATATATATATATATATATATATATATATATATATATATATATATATATATATAACATAAGTTAAGCTATGATGCAAACGGCATGGTCATATCACATCGACAAGTATAGCAGTAGGTGTTTACAAATATATTTGTCGAGCGAACACAGCTAGGCTAACGCACCCGTGAGGAAGGGTTATGTAGCAGCCTGGCGTGGCCCATGAAATTAAGATGCTGTGTATTCAACAAGGTTTTCCTAGTAAACCACTGGAGTTATATTTTAATTGTATTTGCAAATGGTGACGCTTTAGTACTTATAATAGGTGTATAGACCCAAAACCATGACGTTTGTTTCCATGTTTTATTATTAATTTTTTTCAGGATGTACATTGTCTTGTTTAAAGAGAATGTACGGCGATGTCCCTTTGTTAATGGTTGTTTTACTAAGATTGTACACTTATGCTGTGTCCAAATTAAAATTTCTAGCGGGTGGCTGGCAACTTCCAGGTGTGCCAGTGACTGTAGGATCCGTTGCGCACGAAGACACGATAAAGTTGTTTTGGACGTCATTTGCTGGGAAGCACTTTGTATGTTGATTTTATGGAAAAGAAAATGCCATAATTTATTCAGCAGGTTAACAGCCAGAATAGTCAAGCAATAAAAAACCGTTAACATTGTCGCCAATGGGAAACATATGGTGAACCGTTCCCAACAGAATATACATGTATTTAATAGAAACAATGTTTCAGACACTTTACACCGCATCAACTAATTAGATGCGCCACAAAATGTTACTCTCTATTACTGCCAGGGGGTAATTTTCGGAAAAGGTAGCTGGCAACCAGCTTGTATTTTTCAAATAGCATATGCACGAAATATCGCTTGGTCATTAATATATTTGATTACAAATCGTTTAGACACTGTGACTTTAAAAGGCATTTACACGGATTTTCATTAGTATACTGTTACGCAGCTAATTGGAGGTTTAGCATAATTACAATGTCTCATTTCTCTTGATTATTCATCGCAAAGTATATCTAATTCATCATTGTTATACTTCGTACTTCAGACGGGCACACGGACAGAGACATAATCATCCACTGGCACTGGGAAAAACAAATTGAGAAGTCAGAGGATATGACAATGTCTGAGTTCACTCTTGCAGAAACCAAAACTGGCGACTGCTCCATGATGTATTCAACAGGTTTGTCCGTTCAGAAAGTTAATAAACATCTTTGAGAAGTCGGCAAAAGCAGAAAAGCAGTATGGCATCATGTCAGAGATAACAACGTGCTGGTCACAGCTAATTATTATTAAAAAAATTACATAGTGTGTGTGTGTGTGTGTGTGTGTGTGTGTGTGTGTGTGTGCGTGCGTGCGTGTGTGTGTGTGCGTGCGTGCGTGCGTGCTTGTGTGTGTGTGCGTTTCTGTGCGTGCGTGCGTGCGTGCGTGCGTGCGTGCGTGCGTGCGTGCGTGCGTGTTCGGTAAAACTTTTTTGTTTTTGTTTTTAAGTTCTATTATTTAAGTCTTGCTATGACTACTACACTGTTATGTCAGATCAAATAGTGTGATGTTTTTATGCCACCCCACTGGTCATTTGGATATAATGTACAATTTGTACACTTTGACACAGGCACCTACTCGTGCATCTACGGCGAATTCTTGCTCGACCGACAATTTAACTACTACCTCGTCCAGACGTACATCCCGACCATGTTGATCGTCATCCTGTCGTGGGTGTCGTTCTGGATCGACGAGACTGCAGTTCCAGCGCGCGTCACACTCGGGATACTCACCGTCCTCACGATGACGTCACAGAGCACCGTCATCAACCAGCGACTGCCGCGAGTCTCCTACATCAAGGTGTGGTAATCGTCTCGATGGTTGGTAGTGAATGAAAGTGTGTGTGTGTGTGTGTGCGTGCGTTCGTGCGTGCGTGCGTGCGTGTGTGTGCGTGGATGGGGGAGGGGGGTAGCTGGGTGGGTGGGTTTGTGGCTGGGTGAGACTTTGTAGCAAATATCTAAACACGAATTTATTTTTGTAGGCGATCGATGTTTGGATGTCGACTTGTCTCATGTTTGTTTTCGGCGCGCTCATCGAATTCTCGATTGTGAACGTGATTACGCGAGAGTCGATGCTCGTTGAGAAAACAGACGATATAAGACATGAAGTCCTGGAGGGCGATGAAGAGGTACAGAAGACACGATGAATAGGTGTTTCATGTTTTAAGCACACGCCACTCACTCGCTCACTTAAATCGAAACAATCAGGGAGTGTTAAGACGTTTTAACTGCACAAAATTCCGAAAATCATTGTGCCCATTTTGATGCATGAGGTAAAACGTTTCTTCGCAAAAACATCAAACAAAGCACGCGCATAATACACGCAAACAATCGCACACTGACTTAACTTGTAGTAGTATTAGTTGTGTTAATTTGACGCAGTTCGAGACGGCAGTGCCCGATGTCCACTTGAAGATGAACCCGCCAACAGCCAACTACCATCGTCCGTCGTTTGTCATTGAGCAGCCACTGATTGACATCAACCTGCCAGACCTCGAGTTTGTGGAGACAAACGAAGAGTCGAACAAGGCGTCCTGTGGAGGCGTCAACTATTGCAACCGGCACCGCGCCGCTATTATGGACATCGTGTCTCGTGTCCTCTTTCCGGCTCTTTTCGTCGTCTTCAACATCGTCTACTGGAGTGTGTATCTGGTGTCATGATCCAACTGAACGAACGCCACAGAACGACTTTCACGGGGAAGGGATGGGGAAACACTTAACGCATTTTAACAGACATTTCTACCTAAACGAGCTTCAGTGCTCCAACGTAGGAACTTGTATACTACTTTCGCCTTCTGTCTGCCGAAACCGTCAGACATAGTACGGAACCTATTTTTTGTTAATATGTTGCAAAATTCGGGTTGTGTTTTAGCCTTTTCACATGAGCAACACATATTTTACAGGTTTATTCCATTAGAAAATGGCAAATTTTGAATTCTGTTCTCTTACGTAGCCATTGCTGGCTGTGCAGCATACTCAAGGCGGACATGCGTCATTGTTTCACCGCAACTAGCGAGTGTTGGCATGTCCTCGAGAACTCTTGATGAATTGTGAAAAAACAAGTTTGTGATGGGAGATCTTACAATAAAACCGGAAAAGTTTTCACGCGTTAATGGTATACATCCTACATGCGCCACCTCTAATAAACTTGAACTACAAGTTCATTACATTTTGAAGGTTATCGATCACTGAATTTACGTCAAACATCCAAAAAAGAAAGCTTCGTGTGTGGGTGCATGGTTGCTACTATAACTAACATAAACCGCCCACATTGCGCTTTGTACTCTCAAACGGTTTCCATGTCAAAGTATTCGACGCTCGTGCGTACTTTCTGTGATTGTTGGAAGTTAACGTTTTACGTAGCAAACATTTGATTTACCATAAAAACTACTAAGAACCCCTGATATACGGGATTATTCGAAACAATAAAGGCGTTACGTTTCATTCGTGGGGTCGTAGATTAACCCCTGAAATTTGGCGCCTAAGGTGCAAGCCGTCTAGGAGGAAAACATGAATAAACATACAAACTCTAGCTCGATTATAGTTAGATATATACAAATGTAATCCCGAAATTCCAACATAATTCAACATCTCGAAAAGCCGCTTTTAGTTATGTTTCACTGTGATCTGTGCATCAGATAAGGTTGATTCACATTTTAGATCAATCAACGGGTTAGGGCTACGATTAGAAAACCCTACCAGGTTGATTGATTCTATTTTTCAGTCAATAAACCTTGTCTAATGAATAGGTCACAGTGAAAATAAATTGTATAAAAATCGGTTTTTCCATATGTATGTGCGGAAATGTACCAATGTAGAAGACTGTAAATTAAAACAAGACGCATTCATACAGCGATGTGCAGTCGTTTTATAGTAAATGTAAAAGCAACGAAGACGATTTTCCGGTGATCTCGGCAACTGCCGCCGTCTAATTAAGACTGAATATATAACGCTGGTTAAGTAGAATGGAAATATAAAGAGATGGAGACAACCAAACGGAATGCCCAATGATACACACGCGCACACGCACGCACTCACACACGTTCGATATTATGAATTCAACCGAGTATTTTGTGTAGGAAGCAGGACATACAGCTTGCCGAGTTTTGTCAATTTTACTCGCTATTGACAATCCATTCTCCCTGCAGAAGTATTTACCTGTGTACGATTCATACAAGAAGTATTTAGCTGTGTACGATTTATACAAGAAGTATTTAGCTGTGTACGATTCATGCAAGCGTAGGTCGTGCGCGTAGTTACATGTGGTTCAGATTGGTGCATGATGGGATAGCTATGCTTAATTCATGGTTCAACACAAATATTGGCCAGTGTCATGACATCGACGAAACGATATTTGCCTATCGATTAGCGTTCACTATGCATAGTAGTAACACCAGTAGACACAGTTGAATATAGCGAAGCTGAGAGGGAAGGCGAATTTGGAGATGTTGTCTATGATCGGGCTGCGGTGGCGGCGAGAGAGACGGAAGCAGTGTCCGCACTTCGATGGGATATCAGGAGTCTCCAGTTGGTTGTAAGAGCATCTCACCGGCGCCCACCCGGCGTAGAAAGGCATAGGGGCGGACGCCAGCGAGGTGCGCCTGTTGCTCGTCGACAGCGAGTAGCGCCAATTGCTCGTCGACCGCGAGGTGCGCCTATTGCTTGTCGACAGCGAGGTGCGCTTGTTGCTCGTCGACAGCGAGAAGCGCCCATGGATCGCCGCCAACTCTGGCAGCAGGAATGCTGACACTCTCCGTGATGACCGTTTGTCCTTATATTCGTCTGCCATTGTCGCGTCCTGGGCTGTGTCAGTGTCGCCGGCGCTCGGCTGATACGCAGCCGGTACCGTTGGCAAGGTGCATGACAGATTCTCCGACCCGTCGGCCTCGTGAATCTTCACCAACGTCAAGCGGCGTGGAGCATTTTTCTCTATCATCGACTTGGCTGTAGGTATGGTCTCAGGTAGGGTCCCAGGCAACGGGGTCGACTCCGACATCTATACAATGATATATTGTGCATTCCTATGACATACGCAACAAAGTTATCTACATGTGTTGCTAATGTTGTGGATTTTAGTTATGTTAATGGATTTAATGAAAGTCTAAGTTTACTGCTTCATGTCCTGATGCTGACACAAACTTGGCAGACCCGGTTATGCCAGTGGCATAACCGGGCATGCACTGGCGTCATCTACCGTGAATTTCCGAAATGAAGCGTCTTCCCCCAAAGACAGACATATTATATAAAAATGAAGTGTCTCCAGTTGAAGTATCGATCTTTCTGCTACCTTCTGTGTCATCTACCGTTTGAACACGCCGATTTTCTGGAGTGTTTCTGCGTGATCTACGACTGGATGATTTAAACATACACGTTGATCTTGAGGGCGATATGAAAACAATAGATTTCTACTCGAATCGCACGGTCTACAATAGCGTGTGACGGACAAAACGTATTCACGTGGTCATGTAATTCATTACTATGTTCTGGTAGAGGATCCGGGTTTTCCCTACCACCCAGCAATAGCAGTGACCTTCAAGATACAGGCTACAAACGTCATGCTCACAAGATGCGTGTCGACAACAGACCATGCCGCAACGTAAATGCATCTAACCGGCAGGCAGACATTGCTCCGTCAAAGTTGTACGCTGCTCCAGCTGATGACTTAGACAAGATTGTCTGTCAACAAGATTCGGTCTTGCTGGGTTTGTTGAATGAACATAACGCAGAAAGCGATCGCTGTGCGACCTGATGTGAAATGGTACAAGATCGATTTTCGTGAGCAGGTAGAGGCACGTCATAAATATAAGCGTTTGTTGAGGCAGTTTGGACTTGACGTGCACCGACAAATGTTCAAGCATCAGGTTACTGTTATAAATACCTGCCTACATCAAACGAAACATCACTACTATTCCAACAAAGGTGCTGAAGCTGCGTCAAATCAGCAGAAGCCCTATTATGATGTAGTGCACACTCGAGTTGTCGGCTACAACCAAAACATGTTGTTCCTTGAGCTTTGCCTGAAGTATTCCGGAACTACTTTCAAGAAAAAAGTACTGTCTGTCGCTGGCTTCTGGCGATGCGATCAGAATCATCATCATAGCATTTGCTCCTCGATCCTGTGCTCTTGCTCCTCCGCCAACAGTGATGCTAAAGAACTGTGTGAAAGCACTTGTCCGTGTTAGTGCCAGTATTGTGAACATCTCGCTAGCAGCAGGTGACGTGTCAGCCAACTTGAAAGCGGCACTCGTGACTCCGCTCCTTAAGAAGCCGTCCCTGAACATAGACAGTGCGTTCAGATCATGATCGCTCGTACACATAACACCGGTCCTGAAATCCATGCATTGCCTGTCAGAGAAAGAATTGCATTCAAGATTCTTCTCACCACCTTCGCACTACACAGACTTGCACCGTCCTGCATATCAGAACTTCTCACGGACTCTCAACACACGCGCTTACACACCGTGCCTTCTCTAAAGCGGCACCTGTGCTTTGGAACAGTTTTCCTCAGTCTGCATACGATGTTACACCACTGCGTCTTATAAGACAGCATTGAAGTCACACCTTTTATAAACCTGTGCTCTGGAACGGTCTCCCTCTGTCTGCAGACATAGTAACACCACTGCGTCTTATAAGACAGCATTGAAGGCACACCTTTTATAAACCTGTGCTCTGGAACGGTTTCCCTCAGTCTGCACAAAATGTAACACCACTGCATCTTATAAGACAGCATTGAAGGCACACCTTTTATAACCCTGTGCTCTGGAACGGTCTCCCTCAGTCTGCAGACATAGTAATGCCACTGCATCTGATAAGACAGCATTGAAGGTACACCTTTTTATAAACCTGTGCTCTGGAACGGTCTCCCTCAGTCTGCAGACATAGTAACACCACTGCATCTTATAAGACAGCATTGAAGGCACACCTTTTATAAACCGGGTACACTAAGTAATTGTGGACATGCATCGAGAAACAAATGCGTTGTAAAACGTTTTAACATACCAAATGACCGAAACAGCGCGATGAGAGACTTGATATTGTTATTATTGCCACACCACTTGTAATCGCTACGCAGTTAATTCGTGTTGTCAACAGTCCCGTTTTATCTCACTAAAAAAACTGGATTTCCGACAGGGGAATGACGATTACCGTAAATAAATACATTATAAGTCAACAGTTCCTTCCATGTCGACAACACGTACCCGTGATATTATGCTGAATGACGACAACATAGTCTAACATGTGTCAGTGAAGCAGGACGCTGACTGGGGGCAAGTTTCTTATGAACATTTGACGACGATAGCATTTTTGTGCGCGTGTGTGTGTGTGTGTTTGTGCGTGCGTGCGTGTTTGTGCGAGCGTGCGTGCGTATGTGTGTGTGTGATAAAAGTTGTCCTCTGTAGTAACAAATGCTTTCTTGTATCCGTCAAATGTCCGAGCTGATTCTACACAAGGTCGGTTCCACGTGAGAACCAAACAATTAACATTTCTTAGAGAAAACTAGACACCTTGCGAATGGTGTCCAACTGGTCCATTCTGATTATTCGTTTCATCTCGATGAGAACCATCTGCCGCTGCACGATGAGCACCACGCAGAACTCGAGCACGCCCGCGAACACGAAGATGAGGCATGTCTGCAAGCAACCATCATATCAATGATGCTGTCCCCCTGCATCGAATAAACGACAAAGAGGAAACATAAAAGGAAACCAATTAAAAATACACCCGGATGTACTGACACCCGAGGGCACACAATCTACAGACGTAGTCACACCTGCACGCACGCACACGCACGCACGCACGCACGCACGTACATACACAAACAGGCAGGATGAGCTCATTAATGTTGCTATTGTTTTGTTTGTTAAAAAAATAATATATTGTGTGCATTATTCCCTTATCCTTCGATAAGTACAACTAAGACTTTTGATCAGGCTTTATGTATGAAAATAACGCTTTATAAGTTCGGTATAATAATAATAATAAAAAGAAGACATCCATTCCACGCATATCAGTTGCATTTTCTCCCGAAATAATAACATGGCTTTATACGTAAGCACAGTGTTTGATAACAGTGCGCAAAGCGAATAGTTCTTTAAAAAATCGTACTCTAGTATTAACAAGAAAGAGTAACGACTACTTCAGCCCTATTTCTGGTAGCCAGTAAGAAAGTTGAATGTTGAAGCGGCGCCCCATACACTGTACCTTTTAGTGGGCGTCATCACTGTCTGTGCAGACGCCAGAGCGGGAGCTCAGTGTATGTGTCGTGATGTCGATGTTGTTAATAAATTTACATTAACTAAAGAGTTAAGGCATCTTTTTTGTGTCGTAAGTCGGACACACAGCCCAGAAGAATACGCTGGATTGGAAGAGTACAATGGATTACAATGTACTACACCCAACATTTTACTAGGATTCGCGACAGAGACATGGGCGAAATTTGACGTTTGACGTTCGTTTGACGTCTCAGTGACAAGACAGAGGTACAGCAAGTAAGCTACTTACTTCTGTGGAAGGGAGAGAAGGGCCAGGAAATGTTTTTAACATTCCATTTCGCTCCAGCTTGGCAACGACGAATGACGCCCCAACAACGCAGGCTGGTCCAGCAGAAGACGAACAATTTTGATACTGTGTGCACCAATTCCGTGAGTACATGACAATGCCAGCGAGCGATGTTCGAAATACAAGATGCGGTAACTGTGGACACGGACACCAACATGCCAACATGGAAGAATGTCCTACGCGAGGTCGTATGTGCAACAAATGCAAGAAAAGAAATTACTTTTCTGCAGTTTGTCGCCAGAAAGTAGTCCACAACATAGACCCACCTGACACAGACGACGATAATAAAAGTGATATTAGTGGCGATTTCTACATTGGCACTGTAAACTCTCAACAACGACCCGGCATGTGTCTTGCATGCAACAACAAGACAATAACGTCCATGATACACACAAGTGCTCAAGTGAATATCCTAGCTAAGGCTGAGTTCGACAAGCCACACACACGGCAGTCACTGAAGCGCAGTAAAGTGACACTCCACGGGTACGGCGTTCATAAACTTAGCAACCTTGGTGTATGTAAATTCGAATGCTCTCACAAAGGTGCCATCCACAACCTTCAGTTCCACGTGGTTGACGTGCGTGCCCCTCCCATATTGGGACTCTAATCATGTGTTGACATGAAACTTGTGAAATTCGACGACATTGGCGCCACCTGTTGCACACATCGTCAGTTCAACAGTGATGACGTAGGACTGAACGTGCTCCTCACCGAGTACTCCGATCTATTCGATGGCATCGGAGAATTTCCAGGAGAACATTCACTCACGCTACACCCGAGCGCCACTGGTACCCTACGAGGTGGGTGTACGACTGGCTTGGCGTTCGGGGTGTAGCGTGGGTGAATGTGATAAGGTCAAACAAGATTTCGCACGTATGGAGAAATTTTACATCCAGTGCACTGACCGACTGAACCCACCGATTAGGTAAACTTCATGATTGTCGTGAATGGTGACCTACGCGTGTCTCTCGACCCCCGTGACCTAAACGCTGCCATAAAGCGACCATACTATCCAGTACAAACACCTGAGGACGTCACCAGCAAGCTCGCAGGCGGTAGACTTTTCTCAGTGTTAGACGCCCGCAGCGGATACTGATCAAACTGGCAGACTCAACGTCACGACTGACAACCTACAACACACCATTTGGGCGATATCGCTACCTTCATGTGCTTTTGGCATAAATGCCGCCCAAGATGTGTTCCAACGCCGGGTCGACGAGACATACGAAAACTTGCCACGGGTTACCCTCCTGATTGATGACGTACTAGTCGCTGGCACAAGGGACAAACATCTCCAAACATTGCGCGCGACGTTTTAGCGCGCTCGTGAAAATTGTCAACTCTACAACCTCGATAAGTGTCGTTTCAACTTGTCCGAAGTCAGCTACTACGGTCAGATTATATCGTCCGATGGTATGAAGCCATTGCAAAGCCGGCGAACAAAACAGAACTACAGACCATGCTAGGTACGGCGAACTACCTCGCGAAGTTTGTATCACACCTGAGTGATGTGACTACATCGATGCGTGACGTACTGAAAAAGGACTCTGAGTTTTTGTAGGACATGCAACGAGAAACAGCGTTCACCAAGATGAAAGACATCATCACCCGATCTCCAGTGTTAGCATTCTACGATGCCTCAAAGAAAGCACCAGTGCCACAGTCATGCGGGAGGGCCGACCGATAGAATATATGTCGAGGGCTTTGGACGAGCCCAAGCAGAACTGGGCAACTATCTACCCTGATATGCCATCGTACGTGGTTGCGAGTGATTCAGTCAGTACATGTACGGACGGAAGACAACTGTAGAGTCAGATCACGAACCGATTGAAGCCATCATGCACAAACCCGTATCATCAACACCAAAGCGTCTACAAAGAATCATCCTGGAGCTGCAAAGATACCGATGTGATATCAGCATCGTCCACAGACCAGGAAATGACATCCCATCCCTGGATCAAACAAGCCAGCGCAAGGAATGCCCTGGATCACTGACGAACTGACGTACGCTGATGGAATGATTTTCAAGGTCGGCCGCTGTTTCATTGTCATCCCGAAAACAATGCGAAAAGAAATGCTGATGCGAATACACAAAGGACATTTCGGCACCGAAAAGTGCAGTTCGCGAACACGCATGACACTGTTCTGGCCAGACACGAACACCGATATCGAAGAAACAACTGCAAGCTGCAGCACTTGCCAGATGCATCGAAATGCACATCAAAAGCAATAGGAAATTATGATCAACCACCCCATACCAACTCTACCATGGCAGGTTGTTGCTTCAGACATGTTCAATTTTGGCGGCAGTGAATACGTTCTGGTAGTAGATTACTACAGCAACTACCCCGAAGTGGAACACCTGCCAGATACACGATCAGCCACAGTGATCAACGCAGGCAAAAGAATTTTGGCGCGTCACGGAAATCTCCAAAACTGGTGAGCGATAACGGGCCCCAGTACTCCAGCAGTGAGTTCAACAAGTTCACAGATGAGTGGGACTTCCACCGAGTGATATCAAGCCCCGCCTATCCTCAATCGAATGGGCTTGCGGAGAGCACCGTGCAGACCATCAAACGGCTAATGAAAAAAGCGAAAGATCCGTACCTGAGCCTACTGAGCTACACAACACCCCCGTGCATAGACTTGCGTCCCCCGCACAACTCTCCATGTCCCGCCGACTGCGTTCATCAATACCGTGCACAACCAAGTATCTGCGACCCGTAGTTATAGAAAACAGTGTTATTGAAAACATGCTGGAACGCAAGCAAACTACACAACAAACCAACTACGACAAATCTGGAAAGGACCTTGAGCCACCCCACAGCGGCGAATATGTCCGTCTGCGCATCGCAGGTCCAAAACCAAAATGGGAACCTGCTAAAGTACTTGAAACTCCACAAACTAGATCGCCACGCTCGTACGCTGTGAAACCAGAGCGTAGTGGTGTATATCAACGAAACAAGAGACACGTCTTGAAGTCCCGGGGTACCGAAGAACCCCAGCATAACTCCGAAGATGAGCAGCCCGAATGCCAAGTCCCAGAACTTGACAGGCAGCTGGCCAAGACCCATGAAACTCCTGCAGCGTCGGCAGTCGACAGAGACACCATTACGCCAGACTCCACCGACTGGCTTACAGAAACAGATCGGGCAGAGAGCCTAAACCTGTACAAAGACTTGATCTCTAATTGACAGTGACTTAAAATTTTCAGTTTTTGCATTTTTTATTAAAATAAGGGGGATGATATGATAGCACATCATAAGTTGCATGTACAAGCGGCGCCCCATGGACTGTACGTTTGAGTGGGCGTCATCACTGTCTGTTCAGACGTCAGAGCGGGAGCTCAATGTATGTGTCGTGATGTCGATGTTGTTAATAAAGTTATTAACTAAAGAATTAAGACGTCACTTTACAGGTTCTAACATTCAGTAGCCAACATAACTGTAGCTGGTCACATACCGACATCCATACATCTATTGCCTTGATGTAGGAGAGACGCGGCAGATTCTTGCTGATCAAGTTGCCCTGTGCTGTAGTTGTTAGTACTGTCAATATGCCCAATGTGATTCGTGCGCCTATGTGTGCTTCGTCGATCCAGAAAGATATCCAGGAGAGCGAAACGAAGAGCCCAGTTGGCAGATAGGTTTGCATCAGGTAATACGTGACCTTTCGTTTGAACCGAAACTTGCCAATGATACAAGAGTAGTTACCTGTGGACAAGCGATTGTGTGACGTCATCTTAAATTTAACGAGGTCACCAACTATTAGAGTAAATCTTAAAATCTTACACTCCCAAACTACAAATGTTATGTACCTCCATATTTAAACAGATAATGTTTTGAATAATTCTATGTGCGAATGAGTACATTCTTATATTTAATCTACATTGTTTTTACAAAACTATAGTAATCATACTTATATCAATACTAGTTTGGTTAGCCAACGCTGCATGGAGAGAAAAGCCACATGTAGTTTCTAGTTAAAACATCGTCTATGAATAGTTACAAAATTACTATGATGTAGAAGGTATGTTCTAGTTAAAGTGAGGTATATGGGTAGCTAAAATGTTACTATAATATATCTAGCGTATGTATGTTATGCTATTCCTTCTAGACGCTTTTTACCCATAAACACCTTCAAAATTGCTGCATATTTCCAGCGCAAATGTACAGGGTCATTATTAGCTTTACGAAAACAAAGTAATACCACCGTTGCCATGTTCGTTACAGCTTTTTTTAATGTTGCCCCCACCCCGGGGAATTTTGAACTTTGAACAAACTGTTTTACATCATAGATATTCATAACCTATCAATATTTAACACAATGTTTAAATTATCTTTTAATAGCAACAGCGGCAGCAGTGGCAGGAAATAATTATACAACTGTGTTTCCTCCTCCAAAGCCGCGGATTATTAAGAAGGACGCCATGCTCAGCGGGGTTATTCAATCAAACGACACGACAAACCTGGAAGGAATTCGTTATGTCACCACGCTAAGTGGACGACATAGTTAGAAAGTAAAACACATCTATCGTAGTATATTATTCGAGTTCGTAGCCTACCTGTAGAATAATTTTTGGCGCAAACGCCTGTTTCGGTGTTTAAAAACACAAACTCCGCAAGATCGAGGCCCTTCTCTGTATTAAACTGGATCGGCTCGTCCGCCCAGGTAAACACAAGTTTATCTATTGTATCACTGTCTGAAACACATCAACACAAATGCAAAGCGAATGTAATGTGGACAAATGCAACCATGCAAATCACACACGCGCACGCTCATACGCATGCGCGCACGCACGCACGCACGCACGCATGGGCGCCCATCTTCCGTATGATAGGGCAAGTGCAACGTTTATCTACATCTGTATCTGTTCGTCTTTCTTCGTCTTCGGCAGGTCGGTCTGTTTACAGACTACTATCTACATAGAACTTAAACATCACACAAAGTAGTAAATAACCCGGCCACTAGGGCCAACTAACTTTGGCTAGCAGTTGCCGTGAACGCACGCAAGCACACACGCACGCACGCACGCACACAGTGGTAAATTATATTAAACACGAAGCTTTTTCACTATACTATACTTCATTTATTTGATAACCAAGAGCAACTTACAACTTTCAAACTGGATGTGACAGGTCTGATTGTCTAGAGGAAAATTCACTAAATTCATCCTGCACATAAGTGAAAGCGTCAAGCTGCAAATTAAACACAATACGTTAACATTAACGTGGTGCGTCGTTTACCCATTCACGATTTGTAATTTAGTTCATGCTTTGGGGTTCTCCCGCCTGTCGCCCGCGGAGTTTTCCACCCACAATGTCGGCTTGTGTTTGTCTTGTTGTGTGTGTGTGTGTGTGTGTGTGTGCGTGCGTGCGTGCGTGCGTGCGTGCGTGCGTGCGTGCGTGTGTGTGTGAGTCATAGTGAACGTTAGAACTAGCCCAGGCTACTTGTGTGTGTGTAATAAAACATTGTACTCGTTAAGTGAGTCATAGTGAACGTATGAACTAGCCCAGGCTACTTGTGTGTGGAATAAAACATTGAACTCGTTAAGTGAGTTATAGTGAACGTTAGAACTAGCCCAGGCTACTTTTCCAGAATCCGGACCACCTCAATTTCGCCGTTATTAGATTAAAATGCAAAATGTAATAGTAATTATGCATAATGCATACTGAACTACGAAACATGTGGATTAATAAACATGCGCGTAAAATGTTATTAAACATGTTGTAATATAGTCGAACTTCGATATTAAGGTCACCAGCGGGACTGGGCCAAACTGACCTTAATAGCGAGGTGACCATAATACTGAATATGGATACTGAAGCATCATGGGAATGAGGAAAATTGGTATGCAGATAGTGTACGTATGAGAATTTAGTTTCACAATATTACATCGGTTTATCATACAAGATCGAGAATAAAATCGGTATATATTTTGCAACGCTTTCCCACCCCTACCACTTCAACGGAGCTCTTCGGTCGTTAAGCGTATCGTTAAGCCTACTAGACGGCGCCATCTTGTCGACGTCGAAGCCCGCGGGCTGCCGCGCCGCCTTATTATTCTGTAAAATTTATTCATCCGCTAAAAAATTGTGGTCAAAGTGTTACCTACGATGACTGGGGGTCTTGCTTCTTTGATTGTTTTTCGAAGTTTACTGGTTACTGCGTAAATACACCAAATGTGTGACTTCGTATTGCTATAGACATTGTTGGTGGCGGCTTGGCTTTGACGAAGGGCGTTTTGTACCGGTTTACTGACCGTATTCCTGAATAGCGAGGTGACTGTATTAGCGGGATAAATGTCCTATACTCTATGGAAATCATTTGGGACTGTCTTACGGTGACCGCAATTGTAAGTAAGTAAGTAAGTGAGTAATTTATTTGATCCAAAATGCACACGCATTAAATAATAATACTATATCATATAATTGTACGTAATAAAATATTACCGAATACAGAGAGGATCATGGAGACTCCCACAAAGACTTATTAAAAGTCACTATCATAGGAGCCACCCGTCGTATTCTTTTATTTTAGTTTCTGAGGAAAGCAAAGAATATAGATACAAAGTTATCAACATTAAAATGTAGTAAAGTTCACCGTCAATGAAAACCTGGATTGTTGCTTTATTATGCTGTTGTGGTGTGTGTCATAGCATGTTGTGAGGTGAGAAAGTGAAAATGTATTCATAGTTTTTGAGTGTGGCTAATTGCGAGGTGACCGTAAACCGAGGTTCGACTGTACACACGCGCGCGCGCACGCACGCACGCACGTACACACATATATATGTTTGTGTATGTAAATATATCATATATATATATATATATATATATATATATATATATATATACATAAACATAAATACATACATACATACATATATATATATATATATATATATATATATATATATATATATATATATATATATATATATATATATATATGCAATAACCAACACAAGTCCGATGTAGTAAAGAGTGAAAAGGGCCAAAAAAATTACGTTTTATTGCAAAGTGGACTGCTTATCACACAGCCACTTTGGGAAGCACATTAACAGGAATGTCAGCTCCTCAGAGCAAACCAGACAGGAACTGAACACATGTACAGCCCCGTCCGGCAAGTTTCTCAGAGGCCACATTCCTACAGGCATGACGATAACATATATACATCAAGAAGTCGTCATGAACATGTAATGCAAAGTATACAGACATTCCACCAACAATACACAAATTTAATTACAAACAGGTGGGGCCATTTCGCTAACCTGTATAAACATAAGCCAAGAATACCGATGAAGTAACAGGAAGCCTGTCTGCGCAGAAAACCCCATGAACACTACTAGGGGATAAACCCCCGTGCTCATCTAGTATAAAGCGAAAAGTGGGGAAAGCGGTTTCGACATCTTCCAACTTCCTATTTCATCAACGATGTACAATCGCATTTTACACTAAGTATTGAAAATAAGGAAGGAAGGTGGGGAGGAGGGCGGATTTCGAGAGACATATTTTCTTTGCGATGCAGAGACAGGAACAGGAGTGAAAGATTCCAGCTGCTGGCTCTGGTTTGAACTGGTTTCCGTTAAGCCGTGATTGGCTGAATAGCGTGGAGTAATACCAATTATTTGGCCAAATAGTTCCGGTGTAGTCTCGGACACCCAGGGCAAGACTTGCCTTGGTTATCTCATAAAATCTGTTATGCACCTGGTGAGTTGCATAAATTCATTTATGCAATAACCAACACAAGTCCGATGTAGGAGAGAATTGAAACAGGCCAAATAAATGACGTTTTTTATTGCAAAGTGGACTGCTTATCACGCAGCCACTTTGGGAAGAACATTAACAGGAATGTGAGCTCCTCTAAGCAAACCAGGCAGGAACTGAACACATGTACAGCCCCGTGCGGCAAGCTTCTCAGAGCCCACATTCCTACAAGCATGACGATAACATATATACATCAAGAAGTCGTCATGAACATGTAATGCAAAGAATACAGACATTCCACCACCAATACACAAATTTAATTACAAACAGGTGGGGCCATTTCGCCACAAGGTCACCCACAAACATGTGACCACCCCACCGCGACCTAACCTTTAAAGCAATTCTAATATACTTCCTAAAAGCATCTGAGCTCCACCTGCCTGCTGCTCTGATTTGTGCATCTGACTCCCCCGCAAGGCCGCTGCGGTAGCTGCACCGATGCGAAAACTGTGACCCTTAAATAAACTAGACTTGTATCCGCAAAAACTGAGGAGCTGTTTCAGAGACACATCGAATTCACCCCGGAGCATAGGTGAGCCATCCGGGTAACCAAAAAGGATACCTTGCACTGGGCCTCTGGCCTGAATAAACTCCCTCAAGAAGGCTGCCGGGTGGATGAGTGACCCTTCTAGGCATTCCCCTCTCACCTGCAGAGATTGCGGACCGTGTCGAGCACTGTGCTTAAAACGGCGGAAAGATACATTTATAAGGTCACCGGTCAACGTGACATCTCCCACGTGGAGACAGCCCTGCGTCATGTTCCTCGACCTGGGCACCATTTCAGAGCTCGGAATTCCCGTACCTGTGAACGTGATAGTTTGTCAGCTAAAGTGTTGATCCTACCTGGAATATGGCGGGCAGTGAAATTGATGTTGAAACGCAAGCACGCTAAAACCAGTGAACGGATTAAGGCCATGATGTGGGGCTCGCGAGACGTTTGCTTGTTAATAATTGGCACAAGAGCCTCATTGTCTGTGTAGAAACACACACTTCTGTTTGCCCATCTACCACCCCACACGATCACTGCCATTATACGGTAAAGTTCTAGAACTGATATGTTATATGAGCGCCATGATACTGGCCACTGCCCATAAAACCACCATACAGTGCCCCGAAACATATACTTCCGGAGGCATCAGTGTACAGGTGCAAGTGGTCGCCAGTAAGGAAGTTGTCATCTAGGAAAAAGGACCGGCCATTAAATAGAAGCAAGAACTCCTGCCATACCTGTAGATCGAGTTTTGCCTGACGAGTCAACCTGATGCGGTGATGGTGTTTCTGGACCCCTACTGTCATATCTATGATTCTTCTCAGAAAAGCTCTACGTGGCACAATCACTGTGCAAGCAAAATTCACGATGCCAATGAGTGACTGCAGAACTCTAAGTGTTACTTTCTGTTGTCTCTGAAAATCTTCCAGCAGTGTCTTAGCTTTCTCTAACTTATCATCTGGCAGTCTAGCTTCCATAAGCACTGTATCTAAAGTAATGCCGAGAAAAGTGATGACACGAGTCGGAGCCACTGTCTTCCCAGGTGCTAAGGGAACCCCGAGTTCGAGGCAAAGATTAACAAAAGCTTGTAGAACTTGTCCGCATTTCGCACGAGAATTGGCAATAAACAGAAAGTCATCGATAACATGGACGATCGCAGTCGCTCCCAGTTTGGACTTTGCGATCCACTCCAACGCAGTACTGAAAGACTCGAAGATCGCACAAGCGCTGGAAACTCCCATTGGAAGGACAGCATCCTTGAAAAACTTACCCTTCCACTGGAAACCCAAAAGCGGTCGGTCCCTTTGTGAGACTGGAATAATCCTAAAAGCTGATTCTATGTCCACTTTTGCCATAAAGACCTGACTACTGGGTAGCTGTTTGATGAGCCTAATAGCATCCTGTATAGTTGCGTATTGGACAGCGGAAATTTCCTTGGGAATGAAATCATTTACCGAGGAACCCTCTCGGTAGGATAAGTGATGTATCGTTCGGAATTCACAAGGAGTCGTTTTAGGGACTACCCCCAAAGGGGAAATCCTGAAGTTGTCACTAGGGGGTGGCGCATCAAACGGACCTAAAATTCTGCCTAGCGTTAGCTCCTTCGCTATCTTGTTGTCTACTACTGCAGGGAATTCGATGCCAGACTTCAAATTGGTGACCCTTTTAGCTTGTTGTGCTGGTAAGCCAAAGCAGCCAATTCTGAAGCCGTGCTGAAAGCCATTGAGAAGATACTCAACAATATTACGATTGTAGCCGACAAGAACATATCTAAGTGCATCAGGGGAAATTGGGGTAGGCATACTATCTCCTGAAAACGGCTGGTCGCGAACTGGCAGTCGGCGATTGGGTCGCAGGGATGCCGGTGGCTGAACTCGGTCGAGCAGGATTGGGTTGGGTGCGTTGCCTATAGCTTCGTGCCGCTCAGTGGGGACCACCACAGCGTCTACAATTGTCGAATCGGTTTTTGTGGATGGTCACTTAGCCTTACCCCAGCTGGCTTTACCCTTGCTACGAAAGGGAGTCACGCTGGGTGTGGCAGTTTGGCGACTCTCGGATGCATTCATCCATAGGTACCAGCAAACCGATTCCCACCCCCAGTTGTTGGCCTGACGAAGTGACCGGAATGCCTCATCATACGACCGCCAGTCCGCACCTTTCTCGTATAGGGAACGAATTGTCTGGACGTACATGAGTAAATTATGTGATTCTGACATATGCTGTGGCTGGAGAAGAAAAACAGACATGTCAATTTCGAAGCCCTGCAGCCATTGGTCGAATGACACAGTCCTGCTCTTTGCCCTAGGGGCGACACAAAACATGGGTCTCGTCGTCACTGCCTGGCCTAACGGACACAGAATAGTTCTGTGGTGAGGAGTCATGCAACAATGAGGAAATACTAACATACTCCCCGGACCAAATTTGGGCTTTGAGTTTGTCAGACACGCGGGAATGACGGGATAGGGCCGAAGTTGCGAAAGATGCTACTAGATCCTGGGATGCCCTGGGGAGGGCGTGTACTTTCTGACCTGTATGAATACCTGAAGACATGGCCACGGGGCCGACGGTGGTCTTGGAACGGGGCTTGGTGGAGCACCAGCTGCAGATGATGTCACCCGACCTGACGTATGGCCGCCCTGCGGCCATAGACAAGGGTTAGCCAAGGGCGGAGCGATGGGCTCCCCCCCCCCCGGTAGACGCCGCCACTGCTGCAGGGGCCTCTATTGGAAGCGGCGCAGGTAGGGCGTTGGCCGCAGGCAATTGCTGCAGGCCACGCACCATCGCGTGGACCTCCTGCAACATCTTGTCAGAGGCGTCAAGCCGGCGCTCCATATTCGACAAGCGCTCCTCCATCGTAGCTTTCCGACCCGCTGCTGCGCCCGCTAAAGGACGAACGACATGCCGTACGGCCGGTTCGTCGTCAAAGTGCTGTACGACGTAGCACTCTGGTGGGGGCGGGCACATCGCTGATCGTGCAACGGCAGCGCGGCTTGCCGCCGCCCGCGATCTTGTTGCCACCGGGCTGTGGCGCAGAGGTCGTCCACGACGCACGTTCTTAGCTGGAGCCATCCTGCAACATATTGTGGAAGGGCCAATACTGAGTGAACAGCTAAACTCTTGGAAACTGCCATCAAACTACTCATGAAAAGCACATGTGAAAACTAGCTCCTAAATTGTTGTGGCAATACCACCAGGACTGATGCCTTGCATCGAAGCTGAAACAAAACAGTCGCCGAAGACCGTTTTTTTTTTAATTTATTTATTTTCATTTATTTATTTTTTATTTATTTCTTTTTTTTAAAATTATATGAATACACATCAATATACGACAGTAACCAAATGATTAGGGGGTCACCGCCCGCGATAGATCACCACAAAATGGAATCATAGCTAGTGAGGGGGTCACCGCCCACGATAAATCAACATAAAATGGAATCAGGGGGTCACTGCCCCCGATAGTGTGCCAACACAACTTTATAAACACAGTTAATTAGGGGGTCATCGCCCACGGTAGTACATAAATGCAAGAATTGCACGCAGTTAAGTACGAGGTCACCGCTCACGATAGTATACAAAATGCAAAATTTACAATCATATTTAGTCAGGGGACACCACCCACGATAGTATACCAATGCAAAATGACAGTCACATTTAGGGGACACCACCCACGATAGTATATTAAGACAAAATGACAATTACGTTTAGTTAGGGGACACCGCCCACGATAGTATATCAATGCAAAATGACAATCACATTCAGTTAGGGGACACCGCCCACGGTAGTATATCAATGCCCAATGACAATCACATTTAGCGAGGGGACACCGCCCACAATAGTATATCAATGCAAAATGACAATCACATTTAGTTAGGGGACACCGCTCATGTTAGTATATCAATGCAAAATGACAATCACATTTAGTTAGGGGACACCGCCCACGGTAGTATATCAATGCAAAATGACAATCACATTTAGTTAGGGGACACCGCCCATGTTAGTATATCAATGCAAAATGACAATCACATTTAGTTAGGGACACCGCCCATGTTAGTATATCAATGCAAAATGACAATCACATTTAGTTAGGGGACACCGCCCACGGTAGTATATCAATGCACAATGACAATCACATTAAGTGAGGGGACACCGGCCACGATAGTATATCAATGCAAAATGACAATCACATTTAGCGAGGGGACACCGCCCACGATAGTACATCAATGCAGAAAGTGCAAACACGGGTAAGTAGGGGGTCACCGCCCACGAAAGTACCTAAACGCAAAAGGTCGGGGTCGCCTCCCATGATAGAAAATAAAGTGTCACCGAGGTAAAACGTTGCGTTACTGTTAATAATAGCAAAGATAACGTAACAACAATAATGTCATAAGAACGAACAATGAGGATGGTGACACAACACAAATTAGGAATTATCTTCATTTGGAAGAACCACTACCTCGTCGCCACAAAAATTATACCAGTCATCATGGACTGGTATGGGATCACCGCCCACAATTTATGAATGCCGAGGAGTAAATATAGTAAAGCGAAACTGTCCACAGAGGCGCATAACTGGGTGTATGTCAATGCGAAAAAATATGGGAACATCCCCCGTGGCTACATATACGAAGAGGGGCACAATGTCCGCGCATGACATACAAAACAACCAAGAGTCACCATGATTATGGAGTTATTAGGACTGAGGCGAATGCTCCTAATTATCAACACCTTACCAGCAGTTAGCGCTCGACAATGAAACGATAAGTTAAGTTGTAGTCAGCTGAAGGACAACCCGGCTAACTGGTCTGAAAATTGCCCCCCGAATGCTGCGGAACAGTCGGAAATTTCCTATATCGGATAAATGCACGCCATCTAGGCGGAAAACCTTCGCCGGGCTGTTCCAAAGGTACTTATGGGTCCAGTAGAACAGACCACGACGTCCCGCACATGCTGACTGTAACGCAGCATTCGCGGATGCAACGCGAGCCGCTCCCGTATCAAAATCAAAATGGCGCCATTTCTTGCGGCGCTCGATTTGGCATAGAGATACTTGACGGACCCCTAAAGCTAACAATTCATCGCCCAATCTACCTAGTTGTGAACCTACTGCCTCTGGAGGTGGGGGAGACTTCCCATCGAGGTCGTTGCCCCCAAGAAGGGTAATGACTATGTCAGGGACGCGGGCAGAAATCCGGGTAATGGTTGCCGGTTCTCGAAATGTTTTAATGGACGCTCCCCTCCGACCCATAAAACGAACCGTGCACGGTCAAGGAGACGCGCAGATTCAATGAACGCGCCCAACCAATACGCGTGGCTATGCCCAAGCACAAGCACATTTAGCTCCGACTTCGCCGCCGACAAAATGAATGGCCGATTGCGGGAAGTTTAAACGTATACGAAACGAGCAAATTAACCACGAGGCAACCGACGAAGTAAATACAAATAATACAATACTCAGCTGAAACGAGTGTTGAGGCGGTCTTCCTCCTGCAGGTCAGTCGACGCAGCTCGAAGTGGTCACTCTCAAAACGTATTTGAAAACGTAACGACTGTTGGTAAAACCAAAGTATTTCGAGAGACAAATTTTCTAGACACAACTTCGCGATGCAGAGACTGGAACAGGAGTGAAAGATTCCAGCTGCTGGCTCTGGTTTGAACTGGTTTCCGTTAAGCCGTGATTGGCTGAATAGCGCGGAGTAATACAAATTATTTGGCCAAATAGTTCCGGTGTAGTCTCGGACACCCAGGGCAAGACTTGCCTTGGTTATCTCATAAATCAGTTATGCAGCTGTAGGTTGCATAAATCCATATACGTATATATATATATATATATATATATATATATATATATATATATATATATATATATATATATATAGACATATATATATATATATATATATATATATATATATATATATATATATATATATATATATATATATATATATAACATGTAGACATATATATATATATATATATATATATATATATATATATATATATATATATATATATATATATATATATATATATATATATATATATATATATATATATATATATATATATATATATACAATATACATATATACATATATACATATATACATATATACATATATACATATATACATATATATATATATACATATATACATATATATATATATATATATATATATATATATATATATATATATATATATATATATATATATATATATATATATACATGTATACAATTATATGATAAACCATTACTCATTTAAAAGAATGGGACTATATATAGAATAAAGTAATCGTTCGCTATACTAAAATAGTGTGGCTTTAGTTTGTTCTGAAAAACGTTAAACTCTGTACCGTTGGCTGTATGTAATAGAGCCGTCGGTATCGACATGTATAAGCCGGTTTGGTGTTGTGATGGTGTGGAATGTTCCGTCCATTTCATTTAGAGCGTACAGTCCGGGCATCCACAAGAGGTCAATCGTGTCCTGGTTTAGGGTAACGGTTGAGAGCTTCGGATCGGCCAGTCGCGGGTCTGTCCAGCGTTGACGCAAGAATATGTCCATTGTGTAGCGCTGGCAACACAAGATTCTATACTGATAGAGGTTTACATAATAATAATAATACATTTCTTATATACCGCTCCATCCAAATAATTGTTCTGGGGCGCTGTACAATCCTGTATATCTTTTAAATAAAATCATACACATTCACAGTACTAATGTTCATAAATCTGCAATTACAATTAAATATATTGTCTATGTAATTTTTTTAAACTACTAAAAACATGGGTAAAGCATAACAAGTACATGCATAATAGATAAATAGGTAAATAGATAAATCAATAAAAAGAATAAATAGCTACTATAATTAATTAGTTAAACCCAAAATAACTTTGAAAAAGATGTGTTTTTAGACCCACATTGAACTACCCTCTTGCATTAGCGCACTATGAATGGCAGTTCATTCCATGCCCTTGGAGCTGCACAAGAGAAGGCTCATTCTCTGATTTTAGTGCGGGAAGTTGATTGTTTAAGGAGTAGTTTGTCGGATGAGCGTAGACAGCGGGTAGGGCAATAAGAAGAGAGAAGTGCAGATAGGTATGGAGGTGTGAGTTCGTGAAGGCATTTCAAAGTGAGAAGTAGGGTCTGGAAAGTGATGAGGCATTTTACTGGAATCCAGTGCAACTCCATGAGCATGGGCGTGACAGGGTCGCGTTTCGAGCAAATCAATATGACACGAGCACCGGGATTTTGCACTCGCTGAAGTTTACCAGTTAAAGTCGCTGATAGTCCATTCAGGAGGTTATTGCAGCAGTCAATACATCATATGACTAGGTCATGTATAAGTTTTCAGTGTGTTCATGGCTAAATAACGACGAATGCGTGCAATGCTGTGCAGCCCGAGAAATGTTTGTCACATGTCGTTCGAGGGACATGGTGCAGTCGAAGATTACTCCCAGGTTTCTGGTATGCGTTGTTGGCGATATGCGAGCGTTGCCGACCGCTACACAATCAGGAAGAACTTGCTGGTTTGTTGACTTCGGGTGAATGACAAAGAACTCTGTCTTGCCATCGTTCAGTTTCAGCCTGTTGATCTTCATCCAATGACGAGGACCTCTGTCTTTTCATCGTTGAGTTTCAGCCCGTTGATCTTCATCCAATGACGAGGACCTCTGTCTTGTCATCATTGAGTTTCAGCCTGTTGATCTTCATCCAATGACGAGGACCTCAGCTTTGTCATCGTTGACTTTCAGCCCGTTGATCTTCATCCAATGACGAAGAACTCTGTCTTGTCATCGTTGACTTTCAGCCCGTTGATCTTCATCCAATGACGAGAAAATATATATATATATATATATATATATATATATATATATATATATATATATATATATATATATATATATATATATATATATATATATATATATATATATATATATATATATATATATATATATTGTAGACAGTATTGGCTGAGAACAGACCTCTGTGGGACGCCGCAAGTCATGTTATGGTCGACTGAGTCGAATGATGCGTCGAATGATTATAACACATTAGTGCACTTATTTACCAACGTTGAAGGGATCAAATTTGCAAGTCTGCAATGATGACTTGCTTAATAGGTGCGCAGTCTCGTCTAGTGTGACTGGCTCGAAAGTAGTGAAATGGCATTCTGTGGCAGGGTGGTCTGTAATGTATGGGGATGTGGCTCTTGTAGCTTGGTGCGAATAATCTTGATTTTATCATCAAAGTAGTGTGCGAAGTCATTTGCGAGCAATTCGGCGTAGGTTGGTAGTGTTTTTGTGTTCCTACGATGCACTCGTAGGTTGGTAGTGTTGTTGTGTTCCTACGATGCACTCGTAGGTTGGTAGTGTTGTTGTGTTCACACGATGCACTCGTAGGTTGGTAGTGTTGTTGTGTTCACACGATGCACTCGTAGGTTGGTAGTGTTGTTGTGTTCACACGATGCACTCGTAGGTTGGTAGTGTTGTTGTGTTCACACGATGCACTCGTAGGTTGGTAGTGTTGTTGTGTTCCCATGATGCAGCAACTTGTTTGCGGTGTTGCAGAATTGTGCCTGGTTCCGAACATTGTAGAGTTTTCCTTGTTCTTCTTCGCTTCACTGCATATGTTGTTGACTTTGTTTACCTATATTTTCGAACATTTCCCTGTGCACTGATAACCGTGTCTTCCTGTATTGGTGTCCGAGTCGCTTGCTTTTGGCTTTTGTGGCATTTATATCGACGTTGTACGATGGCATATCGTTCTTCGTGGTGATGGCGAGCTCTCTATCAGGAGCGTGCTGGTTAAGAATCGCCAGCAGTATATTGTTCTAACACGAATATGCCTCTGCGGCCGACTGAGATCCAGACGAGCTGCAACTGTCCGGACGAAAGTGTAAGATCGTCTGGAAGATTAGCAAACTCTTTCAGAAAAACAGAAACGTTCGGCTATTTAGTTTTTGGCAGAGGCATATAAACTGTCACAAATCGCAAATGATTGAGGCCGCCTTTGATTAAACAGTTTGATAATCCAGTGACATGTAGGCTAGCAGCTTCGTAACAGGCAGTGTCGTTGTTTCCCGGACGGCAACCGCGACTCCTTCGCCCGGTGCGTTCGCGCGGAACATGTCTTAAAGCATATCCAGATGGCACAACAGCCTTTACGGCTATGTGTGATGGCTTAAGCCACGTTTCAGTGAGCGCGCATACGTGTAATTTGTTTTCTGTTATAAGGTCCCGGATTTGTTGGTATATTTCGAGTTCACACGCGGAGCGGGTATTGAGAACAGCAGCTCTAAGCAAATTCGTCGTACGATTTTATTCCAGCGTGACATATATCAGGTTGTTACTTTTGACAATGGGCATCAACCTGGTGGTACAACGTCCTCGCTACGGTCTCTCTCACAGGAATTGTTTTATTCATCTGAGTTCGACCGCTAGTGGTGCCTCTGTGGGTTGGTGTTGCGCAAAAAATGCCCAGTTGTTTCAGGTCGCCATTCACATCCATGGAGACACGCATGATCGTTTTCGAAATATGATGACATAGTTGGCGCAGTTGGAAGCTTGTGTTTGTTATTGCCACGTCGACGGTCACGGCTCTCATAGGATGGCGCGGCAGTCTTTCATAAAATCAGCAAAATCAATAAAATCCATCCGACAAAATACAGATACCCAGGTCGTAGTTGTGACGTTCACAGTAAAACAAGATGCCAAAACAAATCACAGTACAGTTCAATCCTTAAAATAATGGCAATAATATGGTGGCAACATTGTCCTGTGGCAGCACAAGCGAACACGTCGGAATAGCTATGATGTGGCAGCACAAGCGAACACGTCGGAATATCTATGATGTGGCAGCACAAGCGAACACGTCGGAACAGCTATGATGTGGCAGCACAAACGAACACGTCGGAATAGCTATGATGTGGCAGCACAAGCGAACACGTCGCAACAGCTCTGATGTGGCAACACAAGCGAACACGTCGGAACAGCTATAATGTGGCAGCACAAGCGAACACGTCGGAACAACTATGATGTGGCAGCACAAGCGAACACGTCGGAACAGCTATAATGTGGCAGCACAAGCGAACACGTCGGAACAACTATGATGTGGCAGCACAAGCGAACACGTCGGAACAGCTATGACGTGGCAGCACAAGCGAACACGTCGGAACAGCTATGATGTGGCAGCACAAGCGATCACGTCGGAACAGCGATGACGTGGCAGCACAAGCGAACACGTCGGAACAGCTATGATGTGGCAGCACAAGCGAACACGTCGGAACAGCTATGACGTGGCAGCACAAGCGAACACGTCGGAACAGCTATGATGTGGCAGCACAAGCGATCACGTCGGAACAGCGATGACGTGGCAGCACAAGCGAACACGTCGGAACAACTATGATGTGGCAGCACAAGCGAACACGTCGGAACAGCTATGATGTGGCAGCACAAGAGAACACATCGGAACAGCTATGATATGGCAGCACAAGCGATCCCGTCGGAACAGCTATGACGTGGCAGCACAAGCGAACACATCGGAACAGCTATGACGTGGCAGCACAAGCGAACACGTCGGAACAGCTATGACGTGGCAGCACAAGCGAACACGTCAGAACAGCTATGATGTGGCAGCACAAGCGAACACGTCGGAACAGCTATGATGTATCAGCACAAGCGAAAACGTCGGAACAGCTATGATGTGGCAGCACAAGCGAACACGTCAGAACAGCTATGATGTGGCAGCACAAACGAACACGCCGGAACAGCTATGATGTGGCAGCACAAGCGAACACGTCAGAACAGCTATGATGTGGCAGCACAAGCAATCACGTCGGAACAACTACAATGCGTGAATACATAACTCAGGATAAAGCTAACAAGGATACATTCTTCCCAACGGGCTTACGGAAATACCACACATGAATGTCGTTAATTTTGTCGTACACCGTCGAAGGGCATCGGTAATGACGCTAATAAATTGTCTTTAAATTATTCATTATAAAGAAATGTCGTTTGCAAATAATTATTGATAAATATGGACAGCGACACGTAAATTAATTCATGATGAAACAATCCAACGAATGGCAGACCCCTCTGGTGGTGAACTTTGTAGACTTGCCTAAAGCATTTGACATTATTAAAATTATTATGGGAAATTCTGCGCACAATACACAACGAGCAAAGCTCAATTAATATTGAACACGAAAAAACTTACAATTAACCACCGGAGCAATACACTTTTACTTTCACTCACAAAATCAGAAATTTACTTCTCTTATGAAAAGTTGCTGGGAGACCTAAATTATGTTGATAATATGTGTCTGTGCCGGTCAACAAAGACAAACAGTTTGCTAGTCCAGGAATGCCTCCAAAACGCAAATCATGAAGGATAACGGTAAAAGAATACCAAGTTTACTGAACGACAAAGCCCTCCCAGACGTGGATCATTTCATCTACCTTGATAAAATAAAGTCCAAATATGGAGAATGTATTATTTACATCGAGAATATGCTTGGAAATGCGTGGGAAGCAATTTCAGAGAGATACAGCTGGCGCCAATGGGCGCTTTATCCTTCATAGTTTAATACCCCCACCATCACAATTGCATTATGCGTATCGATGGTTTGTGAATATATTTTGCAAAAGTTTCGGATGTAAAAAGACGACGTTTACCATTTCCAATTGATTCACCGGTCCCAAATGCAATAAAAATATCTGTAGTTGAACTTTGCATGGTTTTCCTGAAAAGAAACGAGAATCGCACATTCCACAAGTGTAGCTAATAACGGATTTGCTGTGAATATGCCAACGCTCTGCTGGTTTGAAAAAGCACCTAGTTTTACAAGGGCTGTCACGTTGACCTTGCAATGTTGGATCTGTGTTCAGTTTGAAAGGCATGCCTTGTTATCTCTTTATTCTCTTACTTCCATTTACGTCTTCACTCTGTTGAACTTTTCTTGTATATTGCATGAATTACTCGCCCGCTTACTTTCTATGGTTTAACTGTTTAAAAACACCATACTATTTACCATGGAACACAATGGTATATTTTCATAAGAGCTATGTTAATTTTCTTGAAAACAATTCTAGGATTTGACGAAAACTCTACAGCTGGCCAGTGACATGACATGTAATAACGCTCTTCCTCTGGTATTACCGGAAAGGAAGAACGGACGGACTGTGGGGTCATACTTCTTGCTGCGTAGCCGTTCTTCCGTTGACATGTTACCGAAAATTATATGATCTTGTGTCGTTATGATAATGGTTTTTGTTGAGTTGTCGTCAGATGCACTACAACACATCGTCAGTATGACCATGATAACCACTGCAACGAAGAATATGAAAGAGAGAGAGAGAGAGAGAGAGAGAGAGAGAGAGAGAGAGAGAGAGAGAGAGAGAGAGAGAGAGAGAGAGAGAGAGAGAGAGAGAGAGAGAGAGAGAGAGAGAGAGAGAGAGAGAGAGAGAGAGAGAGAGAGAGAGAGAGAGAGAGAGAGAGAGAGCAGTGATGATCAAAGAAGATCGAAGACAGTACCAACAAAAGGTGACACCAATTATCGTGTTAAATTCCAAGACAGTCAAACGTCTTAATCGTTTCGTTTGTATGTGCCAATCGCCTTACCGTATCGGCGAGTTTGAGAGCCACGTCACGGTTATGATAGCTACAATTGCTGCACACCTTACGGGTGCCATTGCTTGCTGAAAAGGAAGCATTTTATTGAAATGTTGCGGAAGAACAAAAACAAGCGTGAACTATCCAGCGTCCGGTTACCGTAGGGTATATGCTAGTTGCATACTACTCTTGTATGGATGTTGCTCTATCATAAACCATCGTGGTTTTATTAAACGTACTGAATAAAGGTGATATAATCCATGTGATGACTGTATCGTGGTATCGAAGCTAGTGACAGCCGACTAGAGAGTAAAAATACAATACAATAGAAAACAAACAACCATATGATTTATTTGTATGCCAAATCTTGCCTGTTTTTACCACACGCATCTGCGCTGTCCTGTCTTGCCGCTTCTCTACGCCGTAAGTACCGGAACTGACGTAATGACAAAGGTTTGCTTATGTCCGTTTCCGGTAACAAGTCGGCGAGGTTTATAACGGTGAAAGTTTTACGTCACGATATAAAAGCGCATCAACGTCAATGATATGATAACATTGCTGCTTTTTGGCGAGCGCAATTATACAATTTAGTTATATGTTTACTAGCACATTGATAACATGATATGCTACATATCCAACACTATTGGCAAATGATAGTCATAGTCAAGATCACGATCGATTTTATCAACAGCAATCCAACTAAAATTCACAGACTGACAGTGATAAGCACCCATTTACCTTGTCAAATGTGTAGTTAAGTTTTTACATATTATATTACAAGAGATTAATAGTTAAATTATATATACGAAACATCCATATGGTATGAGTGCAGTGCTAGAACACTTATAAATACCTCTGAGGCAGGTCCATTGGCAAAAGTTTATTTTGGGGATGGGGGTGTGCGTTGGGTGCATTTGCACCCCCGCTGAGACAAAAGTGTTCCGCTTCGTAAAAATTTTTTGGCATGTCAGACAATATGTAGAGGTCCGATGAGATGAAAGAGTTCCGCTTCGTCAGATACATTTTGGACCATCGAGACTGAAGAGTTCCGCTTCATCAGGTATAGTTGTTGATAGCCGGTGACACCGAAAAGCTCCGCTAATAGGGCATTCTAGTCTCGTTTGCTGCCATGTTGGATTTATGCAATTTTGGCCATAATTACCCGTAAATGATCACTTCAGGATCCCAACGATACGCTGCCTGCTGTCACACTTCACACATAAACACTTTTGGAGTTAAGAAAGTTAGATTAAGCAATAACGCATTTACTTATATTATTTATTAAAACAATCAGCATTAAAATGTCATAATACTAATACCAACAGTTTATTTTGTATAGTACATCTTTAGGTACATCCAACGTTATGGTGCGCAGTACTTTGGGAACAGAAGTGCATTATCTCGTCAACTCTCTCCACAGAGCGGGACCGACTAATGTCCCCTGTGCTAGGTGTACATTGCTAAATATTTGTTACGAGTCGCACGTTTGTGCCATCGAACATTACAAGGTTTAACAAGATTTAACAAGAGTGCCATCCCAAACAACAAGTTCCAGAGGGCAAGTGGACAAGGAAGGCATTGGCTTATCGAGAGTCCAACAATTTTCTTTATTTTTAAACATACTCACACTACTAGCATTAACACAATCATTTGGCAGTTTATTCCATTCATTTATCACTCTCTGTGAGAAAGAGTACTTTCTCATGTCCAACCTACACTGCTCCTTAACTAATACTGCTTTGTGTCCTCTAGTTCTACTATCTTCTTTAAGTTTGAAGAACATATTCCTATCAACATCCTCATAACCGTTCACTATTTTAAACACTTCTATTTGGTCTCCTCTTACTTTCCTGGTCTCTAGTATTGTCAAATCACATTGTAATAAGCGGTTTTCGTAACTAAGGTCTCTCAATTCTGGAATCATTTTAGTTGTTCTTCGTTATATTCTTTCTAGCTTGTCTATGTCCTTGTTTAAGATACGGCCTCCATGCTTGAATAAAATATTCCAAGTGTCGTCTAATTATTGCTTTGTACAGGTATACAATTACCTGTTTCTCCTTATACGTGATAGTTTTCCCAGTTAGCCCTAGAATTTGATTTCCTTTCGAAGCAGCAATCCGACATTGCTCTGAAACTTTCATGTCAGCACTAAATATTACTCATAAGTCTTTTTCTACCTAGTGTAACACCCCCCGTTATATTTCGTCGTCCATGTTTCCATGTTCTATGTGTATGCATTTACACTTCCCAAAATGTAATAACATTTGCCATTTTTCAGACCATTTAACTAATTTATCTAGATCATCCTGTACATTTTGTTTATCTATAACGTTAGTAACCTTTCTGAGTACTTTTGTGTCATCTGCAAATTTCAGTACTTTGCTAGATATATCATCTGATACCTGTGGTACCCCACTCCGAACATATTTCCAGTTTGAAATCACACAATCTACTATTACTCTCTGTCTTCTGTGTGTAAGCCACTCTTCTGTCCAGTTGATTGCATCATTACCTATACCATGGGCTTTTAGTTTAAGTAACAATCTTTGATGTGGCTCTTTATCGAAAGCTTTCTGAAAATCTAAGTAGGCAACATCCACTGTTGAGATGTATTGATTAATTTATGTTTTACAAGGAATTCCACAATGATGTCTCTAATTAATGTTTCGAGTAATTTACATTTAACTGATGTTAAACTCATTGTACTGTAATTTTCTGGCTTGTTCCTCGATCCCTTCTTAAATAGTGGCGTAATGTTTGCTTCTTTCCATTCTGATTGAACCACTCCTTCTTTTAGTGACAAGTTAAACAATTTTGCTCAACAATTTCCTTAATAAGCAGTTTTGGTGGTATTCCATCAACTCCCGGTGATTTGTATCTTTCATCTCCATAATTTTCTTTGCTATCATTTCAGTAGTTACAAGTAACTGCCCTAAATGTTATGATATATTGCCCTCAAATTTAGTAAATGGAACTGGAAGTGAGCTGATATCTTCTGTGGTAAAAACTGAGCTGATATACTCATTCAGGATATCTGCCATTTGAAACCCGTCTGAATTATGTTTCCCCTGTTGTTTTCCAGTGGTCCGACCTGATCTCGAACTTTCTGTTTACTCCTTACATAATCATAGAAACTTTTGCTGTAATTTTTTATATTACCTGCCAATTTTTTTGTATAGGTCCTTTTAGATTTTCTAATTTCAGTTGTAGCTAGCTTGGCCAAGTATTTTCTCACATCTTTATAGTTACATTTGTGGAAGTTTCTGTTATACGTTTTTTTATTTTTACTTTTTGGTTTTATATTGATGTCAAAATGTATTTGATTGTGGTCACTGTTACCCTATGTTTCATGTTTTTTTACATTGTCCACTAATTCTTTTTGTGATGACAAAACTATATCTAATAAAGTATCTCCCCTGGTTGGTTCTAGCACGTGCTGAGTACGGAAGCTATCTTGAATTAAAAATAGAAATTGTTGGTCCTCACCCCCTGTACTCTCTAGATTTCCATTGTATGTGTCCATGGTTAAAATCTCCCTTTATGATACATTCCACTTGACTAATTTCCTTTATAGTATTTTATATTTTTGTGTTATCCTCTTCGTTTATGTTTGAACTTCGGTAAACTAATCCAATAGTTAATTTTGAATTTCCGGAAACTATTTTGCAAAAACATTATTACAAAACATTTGCCACCGTGATTTTCGAATCGGTTCAACAAGGGTAGTGCCGACCACATCAACACGCTGATCTGTTCCATTATAAAACAAATAGACATATGATTCATTCGCCTGGTCATGGCATCAATTTCAGACTTGTTGTGCTAGGCGTACATTGATAAACCTTTGTCGCGAATCGTGTTTTTATTTGATTAAAATAGATCAGTTGTGCAATGCATGCTGGTCCACAATTAAACAAAACTGGAACCGCGTGTTGATTTGGTCGGTGCAACAACAACAACAACAACAACAACAACAACAACAACAACAACAGTTGTTGAACCGATTCGAAAATTGAACTGCATCAAGAAATGTTGCATACTTTGCGATGATCCAATCTCACAAACGCAGCAACAAAAGCTTAGCATTATATGTGTAATTGCTTCTGTCGCAAAACCAGTAACATCAATTGGTAATTTGTTTAATTCAAAATGAAACTTTTCTTGATAAGATAAAAGTCGCTAAGGTTATACAATATATATATATAATATTTAAATATGGAAGCAGAAGCAATTTCAATATATATATATATATATATATATATATATATATATATATATATATATATATATATATATATATATATATATATATATATATATATACACACACATATCACTTGTCTTACAATTCCCATATTTTATATTTTCACGATATAGATATATAGATAAGTTAATTCGTGTTGTCAACAGTCCCGTTTTATCTGACTAAAAAAACTGGATTTCCGACAGGGGAATGACGATTACCGTAAATAAATACATTATAAGTCAGTTGACGAAGATAGCATTTTTGTGCGCGCGCGCGTGTGTGTGTGTGTGTGTGTGTGTGTGTGTGTGTGTGTGTGTGTGTGTGTGTGTGTGTGTGTGTGTGTGTGTGTGTGTGTGTGTGTGTGTGTGTGTGTGTGTGTGTGTGTGTGTGTGTGTGGGTGTGTGTGTGTGTGTGTGTGTGTGTGTGTGTGTGTGTGTGTGTGTGTGTGTGTGTGTGTGTGTGTGTGTGTGTGTGTGTGTGTGTGTGTGTGTGTGTGTGTGTGTGTGTGTGTGTGTGTGTGTGTGTGTGTGTGCGTGCGTGCGTGGATGGGGAGGGGGGGTAGCTGGGTGGGTGGGTTTGTGGCTGGGTGAGACTTTGTAGCAAATATCTAAACACGAATTTATTTTTGTAGGCGATCGATGTTTTGATGTCGACTTGTCTCATGTTTGTTTTCGGCGCGCTCATCGAATTCTCGATTGTGAACGTGATTAGGCGAGAGTCGATGCTCGTTGAGAAAACAGACGATATAAGACATGAAGTCCTGGAGGGCGATGAAGAGGTACAGAAGACACGATGAATAGGTTTTTCATGTTTTAAGCACACGCCACTCACTCGCTCACTTTAAATCGAAACAATCAGAGAGTGTTAAGACGTTTTAACTGCACGAAATTCCGAAAATCATTGTGCCCATTTCTGCATCTGGTGAAACGTTTCTTCGCAAAAACACCAAACAAAGCACGCGCATAATACACGCAAACAATCGCACACTGACTTAACTTGTAGTAGTATTAGTTGTGTTAATTTGGCGCAGTTCGAGACGGCAGTGCCCGATATCCACTTGAAGATGAACCCGTCAACAGCCAACTACCATCGTCCGTCGTTTGTCATTGAGCAGCCACTGATTGACATCAACCTGCCAGACCTCGAGTTTGTGGAGACAAACGAAGAGTCGAACAAGGCGTATACAACTTGTATACCACTTTCGCCTTCTGTCTGCCGAAACCGTCAGACATAGTACGGAACATATTTTTTCTTAATATGTTGCAAAGTTCGGGTTGCATTTTAGCCTTTTCACATGAGCAACACATATTTTACAGGTTTATTCCATTAGAAAATGGCAAATTTTGAATTCTGTTCTCTTACCTAACCATTGCTGGCTGTGCAGCATACTCAAGGCGGACATGCGTCATTGTTTCACCGCAACTAGCAAGTGTTGGCATGTCCTCGAGAACTCTTGATGAATTATGAAAAAAACAAGTTTGTGATGGGAGATCTTACAATAAAACCGGAAAAGTTTTCACGCGTTAATGGTATACATCCTACATGCGCCACCTCTAATAAACTTGAACTACAAGTTCATTACATTTTGAAGGTTATCGATCACTGAATTTAGGTCAAACGTCCAAAAAAGAAAGCTTCGTATGTGGGTGCGTGGTTGCTACTATAACTGACATAAACCGCCCAGATGGCGCTTTATACTCTCAAACGGTTTCCACGTCAAAGTATTCGACGCTCGTGCGTACTTTCTGTGATTGTTGGAAGTTAACGTTTTATGGAGCGAACATTTGATTTACCATAAAAACTACTAAGAACCCCTGATATACGGGATTATTCGAAACAATAAAGGCGTTACGTTTCATTTGTGGGGTCTTAGATTAACCCCTGAAATTTGGCGCCTGAGGTGCAAGCCGTCTAGGAGGAAAACATAAATAAACATACAAACTCTAGCTCGATTATAGTTAGATATATACAAATGTAATCCCGAAATTCCAACATAATTCAACATCTCGAAAACTACTGAGCCGCTTTTAGTTATGTTTCACTGTGATCTGTGCATCAGATAAGGTTGATTCACATTTTAGATCAATCAACGGTTTAGGGCTATGATTAGAAAACCCTACCAGGTTGATTGATTCTATTTTTCAGTCAATAAACCTTAACTAATGAATAGGTCACAGTGAAAATAAATTGTATAAAAATCGGTTTTTCCATATGTATGTGCGGAAATGTGCTAATGTAGAATACTGTAAATTAAAACAAGACGCATTCATACAGCGATGTGCAGTCGTTTTATAGTAAATGTAAAAGCAACGAAGACGATTTTCCGGTGATCTCGGCAACTGCCGTCGTCTAATTAAGACTGAATATATAACGCTGGTTAAGTAGAATGGAAATATAAAGAGATGGAGACCAAACCAAACCAAACGGAATGCCCAATGATACACACGCGCACACGCACGCACTCACGCATGCACACACGTTCGATGTCAATTTTACTCGCTATTGATAATCCATTCTCCCTGCAGAAGTATTTAGCTGTGTACGATTCTTACAAGAAGTATTTAGCTGTGTACGATTCATACAAGAAGTATTTAGCTGTCTACGATTCATACAAGAAGTATTTAGCTGTGTACGATTCATACAAGAAGTATTTCGCTGTGTACGATTTATACAAAAAGTATTTAGCTGTGTACGATTCATGCAAGCGTAGGTCGTGCGCGTGGTTACATGTGGCTCAGATTGGTGCATGATGGGATAGTTATGCTTAATACGTGGTTCAACACAAATATTGGCCAGTGTCATGACATCGACGAAACGATGTTTGCCTATCGATTAGCGTTCACTATGCATAGTAGTAACACCAGTAGGCAACGTTGAATATAGCGAAGCTGAGAGGGAAGGCGATTTTGGAGATGTTGTCTATGGTCGAGCTGCGGTGGCGGCGAGAGAGACGGAAGCAGTATCCGCACTTCGATGGGATATCAGGAGCCTCCAGTTGGTTATAAGAGCATCTCACCTGCGCCCACCCGGCGTAGACTGGCATAGGGGCGGCCGCCAGCGAGGTGCGCCTGTTGGTCGTCGACAGCGAGGTGCGCCTATTGCTTGTCGACAGCGAGGTGCGCCTATTGCTTGTCGACAGCGATGTGCGCTTGATGCTCGTCGACAGCGAGGAGCGCCCATGGGTCGCCGCCAACTCTGGCAGCAGGAATGCTGACACTCTCCGTGATGACCGTTTGTCCTTATATTCGTCTGCCATTGTCGCGTCCTGGACCGTGTCAGTGTCGCCGGCGCTCGGCTGATACGCCGCCGGTACCGTTGGCAAGGTGCAGGACAGATTCTCCGACGCGTCGTCCTCGTGAATCTTCACCAACGTCAAGCGGCGTGGAGCATTTTTCTCTATCATCGACTTGGCTGGAGGTATAGTCTCAGGTAGGGTCCCAGGCAACGGGGTCGACTCCGACATCTATACAATGATATATTGTGCATTCCTATGACATACGCAACAAAGTTATCTACATGTGTTGCTAATGTTGTGGATTTTAGTTATGTTAATGGATTTAATGAAAGTCTAAGTTTACTGCTTCATGTCCTGATGCTGACACAAACTTGGCAGACCCTGGTGATGCTAATCACACGGAAGTCAATGCATTGACACCGAGGGGTTGTTCGTTTGATCATGAGCAAGTGGCATAACCGGGCATGCACTGGGGTCATCAACCGTGAATTTCCGAAATGAAACGTCTTCCCCAAAGACAGACATATTGTATAAACATGATGTGTCTCCAGTTGAAGTATCGATCTTTCTGCTACCTTCTGTGTCATCTACCGTTTGAACACGCCGATTTCCTGGAGTGTTTCTGCGTGATCTACGACTGGATGATTTAAACATACACGTTGATCTTGAGTGCGATATGAAGACAATAGATTTCAACAATCTACTCGAATCGCACGGTCTACAATAGCGTGTGACGGACAAAACGTATTCACGTGGTCATGTAATTCATTACTATGTTCTGGTAGAGGATCCGGGTTTGCCCTACCACCCAGCAATAGCAGTGACCTTCAAGATACAGGCTACAAACGTCATGCTCACAAGATGCTTGTCGACAACAGACCATGCCGCAACCTAACCGGCAGGCAGATATTGCTCCGTCAAAGCTGCACGTAGCTCCAGTTAATGACTTAGACAAGATTGTCTGTCAACAAGATTCGGTCTTGCTGGGTTTGTTGAATGAACATAACGCAGAAAGCGATCGCTGTGCGACCTGATGTGAAATGGTACAAGATCGATTTTCGTAAGCAGCATAAATATAAGCGTTTGTTGAGGCAGTTTGGACTTGACGTGCACCGACAAATGTTCAAGCATCAGGTTACTGTTATAAATACCTGCCTACATCAAACGAAACATCACTACTATTCCAACAAAGGTGCTGAAGCTGCGTCAAATCAGCAGAAGCCCTATTATGATGTAGTGCACACTCGAGTTGTCGGCTACAACCAAAACATGTTGTTCCATGAGCTTTGCCGGAAGTATTCCGGAACTACTTTCAAGAAAAAAGTACTGTCTGTCGCTGGCTTCTGGCGATGCGATCAGAATCATCATCATAGCATTTGCTCCTCGATCCTGTGCTCTTGCTCCTCCTCCAACAGTGATGCTAAAGAACTGTGTGAAAGCACTTGTCCGTGTCAGTGCCAGTATTGTGAACATCTCGCTAGCAGCAGGTGACGTGTCAGCCAACTTGAAAGCGGCACTCGTGACTCCGCTCCTTAAGAAGCCGTCCCTGAACATAGACAGTGCGTTCAGACCATGATCGCTCGTACACATAACACCGGTCCTGAAATCCATGCATTGCCTGTCAGAGAAAGAATTGCATTCAAGATTCTTCTCACCACCTTCGCACTACACATACTTGCACCGTCCTGCATATCAGAACTTCTCACGGACTCTCAACACACGCGCTCCCTACTAATCCAATTTTGCGGCTGGGTATGCTATGTCTACTTCACGCCTCTAAACGATTACAGACCATGCCTTCTCTAAAGCGGCACCTATGCTTTGGAACAGTTTTCCTCAGTTTGCATACGATGTAGCACCACTGCGTCTTAGAGCACAGCATTGAAGTTACACCTTTTATAAACCTGTGCTCTGGAACGGTCTCCCTTTGTCTGCAGACATAGTAACACCACTGCGTCTTATAAGACAGCATTGAAGTTACACCTTTTATAAACCTGTGCTCTGGAACGGTCTCCCTCTGTCTGCAGACATAGTAACACCACTGTGTCTTATACGACAGCATTGAAGTTACACCTTTTATAAACCTGTGCTCTGGAACGGTCTCCCTTTGTCTGCAGACATAGTAACACCACTGCGTCTTATAAGACAACATTGAAGGCACACCTTTTATAAACCGGTGCTCTGGAACGGTCTCCCTCAGTCTGCAGACATAGTAACACCACTGCATCTGATAAGACAGCATTGAAGGCACACCTTTTTATAAACCTGTGCTCTGGAACGGTCTCCTTCAGTCTGCAGACATAGTAACACCACTGCATCGTATAAGACAGCATTGAAGGCACACCTTTTATAAACCGGGTACACTAAGTAATTGGGGACATGCATCGAGAAACAAATGTATTGTAAAACGTTTTAACATACCAAATGACCGAAACAGCTCGATGAGAGACTTGATATTGTTATTATTGCCACACCACTTGTAATCGCTACGCAGTTAATTCGTGTTGTCAACAGTTCCGTTTTATCTGACTAAAAAAACTGGATTTCCGACAGGGGAATGACGATTACCGTAAATAAATACATTATAAGTCAGTTGACGACGATAGCATTTTTGTGCGTGTGTGTGTGTGTGTGTGTGTGTGTGTGTGTGTGTGTGTGTTTGTGCGTGTGTGTTTGTGCGTGCGTGCGAGCGTGTGTGTGTGAGTGTGTGTGTGTGTGTGTGTGTGAGTGTGTGTGTGTGTGCGCGTGTGTGCGTGTGTGCGTGTGTGCGCGTGTGCGCGTGTGCGCGTGTGCACGTGTGCGCGTGTGCGCGTGTGTGCGTGTGTGCGTGTGTGCGTGTATGTGTGATAAAAGTTGTCCTCTGTAGTAATAAATGCTTTCTTGTATCCGTCAAATGTCCGAGCTGATTCTACACAAGGTCGGTTCCACGTGAGAACCAAACAATTAACATTTCTTAGAGAAAACTAGACACCTTGCGAATGGTGTCCAACTGATCCATTCTGATTTTTCGTTTCATCTCGAAGAGAACCATCTGCCGCTGCACGACGAGCACCACGCAGAACTCGAGCACGCCCGCGAACACGAAGATGAGGCATGTCTGCAAGCAACCATCATATCAATGATGCTGTCCCCCTGCATCGAGTAAACGACAAAGAGGAAACATAAAAGGAAACCAATTAAAAATACACCCGGATGTACTGACACCCGAGGGCACACAATCTACAGACGTAGTCACACGTGCCCGCACGCACGCATGCACACGCACGTACGCACACACATACACAAACAGGCAGGATGAGCTCATTAATGTTGCTATTGTTTTGTTTGTTAAAAAAATAATATATTGTGTGCATCATTCCCTTATCCTTCGATAAGTACAACTAAGACTTTTGATCAGGCTTTATGTATGAAAATAACGCTTTATAAGTTAGGTATAATAATAATAATAAAAAGAAGACATCCGTTCCACGCATATCAGTTGCATTTTCTCCCGAAATAATAACATGGCTTTATACGTAAGCACAGTGTTTGATAACAGTGCGCAAAGCGAATAGTTCTTTAAAAAATCGTACTCTAGTATTAACAAGAAAGAGTAACGACTACTTCAGCCCTATTTCTGGTAGCCAGTAAGAAAGTTGAATGTTGAAGCGGCGCCCCATACACTGTACCTTTTAGTGGGCGTCATCACTGTCTGTGCAGACGCCAGAGCGGGAGCTCAGTGTATGTGTCGTGATGTCGATGTTGTTAATAAATTTACATTAACTAAAGAGTTAAGGCATCTTTTTTGTGTCGTAAGTCGGACACACAGCCCAGAAGACTACGCTGGATTGGAAGAGTACAATGGATTACAATGTACTACACCCAACATTTTACTAGGATTCGCGACAGAGACATGGGCGAAATTTGAGCAACACACACGTTTGGCGTTCGTTTGACGTCTCAGTGACAAGACAGAGGTACAGCAAGTAAGCTAATTATTCTGTGGAAGGGAGAGAAGGGCCAGGAAATGTTTTTAACATTCCATTTCGCTCCAACGACGAATGACGCCCCAACAACGCTGGCTGGTCCAGCAGAAGACGAACAATTTTGATACTGTGACACCCAAGTTAAACGTCATCTTCGCCAGATATAAGTTTAACAACCGAACACAAGCTACCCAGGAACCTGCCGACAGATTTGTCACTGACGTAAAATTGCTTGCGAGATATTGGTGTTCCATCTGACGTTGTTGATGACATGATCTGTGGGAGGCTTGAAAAACGAAAAGTGCGCGAACGTTTTATCAATCGTGGAGCAGATGTGAATCTTCAAAACGCAATCGACATTGCTCATCCACATGAAAGTGCGCAAAGTCAACTAAAAACCTTGGACGGAGGAGAGTCTGCACAGGTCCAGCCAATCAAATCCAAACAGAGACGTCGCATCAATCCGCCAGGAGGAGCCAGAGGTTTTCATAAGCCTAAACCGAGCAACCAGACAATGCCAGCGAGCGATGTTCGAAATACTAGATGCGGTAACTGTGAACACGGACACCAACATGCCAACATGGAAGAATGTCCTACGCGAGGTGGTATGTGCAACAAATGCAAGAAAAGAAATTACTTTTCTGCAGTTTGTCGCCAGAAAGTAGTCCACAACATAGACCCACCTGACACAGACGATGATAATAAAAGTGACATTAGTGGCGAGTTCTACATTGGCACTGTAAACTCTCAACAACGACCCGGCATGTGTCTTGCATGTGTCTTGCATGTGTCTTGCATGCAACAACAAGACGATAACGTCCATGATAGACACAAGTGCTCAAGTGAATATCCTAGCCAAGGCTGAGTTCGACAAGCCACACACACGGCAGTCACTGATGCGCAGTAAAGTGACACTCCACGGGTACGGCGGTCATAAACTTAGCAACCTTGGCGTATGTAAATTCGAATGCTCTCACAAACTCAAGCCAGCGCAAGGAATGCCCTGGATCACTGACGAACTGACGTACGCTGATGGAATGATTTTCAAGGTCGGCCACTGTTTCATTGTCATCCCGAAAACAATGCGCAAAGAAATGCTGATGCGAATACACAAAGGACATTGGCGCGTCACGGAAATCTCCGAAACTGGTGAGCGATAACGGGCCCCAGTACTCCAGCAGTGAGTTCAACAAGTTCACAGATGAGTGGCACTTCCACCGAGTGATATCAAGCCCCGCCTATCCTTAATCGAATGGCCTTGCGGAGAGCACAGTGCAGACCATCAAACAGCTAATGAAAAAAGCGAAAGATCCGTACCTGAGCCTACTGGAGCTACACAACACCCCCGTACATAGACTTATGTCCCCAGGACAACTCTCTATGTCCCGCCGACTGCCTGACCCTGCTGGAACTACACAACACCCCCGTACATAGACTTGCGTCCCCCGCACAACTCTCCATGTCCCGCCGACTGCGTTCATCAATACCGTGCACAACCAAGTATCTGCGACCCGTAGTTATAGAAAACAGTGTTATTGAAAACATGCTGGAACGCAAGCAAACTACACAACAAACCAACTACGACAAATCTGGAAAGGACCTTGAGCCACCCCACAGCGGCGAATATGTCCGTCTGCGCATCGCAGGTCGAAAACCAAAATTGGAACCTGATAAAGTACTTGAAACTCCACAAAGTAGATCGCCACGCTCGTACATTGTGAAACCGGAGCATAGTGGTGTATATCAACGAAACAAGAGACACATCTTGAAGTCCCGGGGTACCGAAGAACCCTAGCATAACTCCGAAGATGAGCAGCCCGAATGCCAAGTCCGAGAACTTGACAGGCAGCTGGCCAAGACCCATGAAACTCCTGCAGCGTCGGCAGTCGACAGAGACACCATTACGCCAGACTCCACCGACTGGCTTACAGAAACAGATGGGGCAGAGAGCCTAAACATGTACAAAGACTTGATCTCTAATTGACAGTGACTTAAAATGTTCAGTTTTTGCATTTTTTATTAAAATAAGGGGGATGATATGATAGCACATCATAAGTTGCATGTACAAGCGGCGCCCCATGGACTGTACGTTTTAGTGGGCGTCATCACTGTCTGTTCAGACGTCAGAGCGGGAGCTCAATGTATGTGTCGTGATGTCGTTGTTAATAAACTTATTAACTAAAGAATTAAGACGTCACTTTACAGGTTCTAACATTCAGTAGCCAACATAACTGTAGCTGGTCACATACCGACATCCATACATCTATTGCCTTGATGTAGGAGAGACGCGGCAGATTCTTGCTGACCAAGTTGCCCTGTGATGTAGTTGTTAGTACTGTCAACATGCCCAATGTGACTCGTGCGCCTATGTGTGCTTCGTCGATCCAGAAAGATATCCAGGAGAGCGAAACGAAGAGCCCAGTTGGCAGGTAGGTTTGCATCAGGTAATACGTGACCTTTCGTTTGAACCGAAACTTGCCAATGATACAAGAGTAGTTACCTGTGGACAAGCGATTGTGTGACGTCATCTTAAATTTAACGAGGTCATCAACTATTAGAGTAAATCTTAAAATCTTACACTCCCAAACTACAAATGTTATGTACCTCCATATTTAAACAGATAATATTTTGAATAATTCTCTGTGCGAATGAGTACATTCTTATATTTAATCTACATTGTTTTTATAAAACTATAGTAATCATACTTATATCAATACTAGTTTGGTTAGCCAACGCTGCATGGAGAGAAAAGCCACATGTAGTTTATAGTTAAAACATCGCCTATGAATAGCTACAATATTACTATGATGTAGAAGGTCTGTTCTAGTTAAAGTGAGGTATATGGGTAGCTAAAATGTTACTATAATATATCTAGCGTATGTATGTTATGCTACTCCTAGACGCTTTTTACCCATAAACACCTCTGTAATAACTTTGAAAGTATTCAAAATTGCTGTATATTTCCAGCGCAAATGTACAGGGTCATTATTAGCTTTACGAAAACAAAGTAATACCACCGTTGCCATGTTCGTTACAGCTTTTTTTAATGTTGACCCCCACCCCGGGGAATTTTGAACTTTGAACAAACTGTTTTACATCATAGATATTCATAACCTATCAATATTTAACACAATGTTTAAATTATCTTTTAATAGCAACAGCGGCAGCAGCGGCAGGAAATAATTATAAAACTGTGTTTCCTCCTCCAAAGCCGCGGATTATTAAGAAGGACGCCATGCTCAGCGGGGTTATTCAATCAAACGACACGACAAACCTGGAAGGAATTCGTTATGTCACCACGCTAAGTGGACGACATAGTTAGAAAGTAAAACACATCTATCGTAGTATATTATTCGAGTTCGTAGCCTACCTGTAGAATAATTTTTGGCGCAAACTCCTGTTTCGGTGTTTAAAAACACAAACTCCCCAAGATTGAGGCCCTTCTCTGTATTAAACTGGATCGGCTCGTCCGCCCAGGTAAACACAAGTTTATCTATTGTATCACTGTCTGAAACACATCAACATAAATGCAAAGCGAATGTAATGTGGACAAATGCAACCATGCAAATCACACACGCGCACGCTCATACGCATGCGCGCACGCACGCACGCACGCACGCACGCATGGGCGCCCATCTTCCGTATGATAGGGCAAGTGCAACGTTTATCTACATCTGTATCTGTCCGTCTTTCTTCGTCTTCGGCAGGTCGGTCTGTTTACAGACTACTATCTACATAGAACTTAAACATCACTTAAAGTAGTAAATAACCCGTCCACTAGGGCCAACTAACTTTGGCTAGCAGTTGCCGTGACCGCACGCAAGCACGCACGCACGCACGCACGCACGCACGCACGCACGCACGCACACAGTGGTAAATTATATTAAACACGAAGCTTTTTCACTGTACTATACTTCATTTATTTAATAACCAGGAGCTACTTACAACTTTCAAACTGGATGTGACAGGTCTGATTGTCTAGAGGAAAATTCACTAAATTCATCCTGCACATAAGTGAAAGCGTCAAGCTGCAAATTAAACACAATACGTTAACATTAACGTGGTGCGTCGTTTACCCATTCACGATTTGTAATTTAGTT
>BSQZ01000010.1:6310000-6327500 GCA_033239005.1 Lamellibrachia satsuma | reverse complement strand
TATATACCGCTCCATCCAAATTATTGTTCTGGGGCGCTGTACAATCATGTTTACCTTTTAAATAAAATCATACACATTCACAGTACTAATGTTCATAAATCTGCAATTATCGGAAGTAAATACAATTAAATATATTGTCTATGTAATTTTTTGTAAACTACTAAAACATGGGTAAAGCATAACAAGTACATGCATAATAGATAAATAGGTATATAGATAAATCAATAAAAAGAATAAATAGCTCGTATAATTAATTAGTTAAACCCAAAATAACTTTGAAAAAGGTGTGTTTTTAGACCCACATTGAACTACCCTCTTGCATTAGCGCACTATGATGGGCAGTTCATTCCATGCCCTTGGAGCTGCACAAGAGAAGGCTCATTCTCTGATTTTGGTGCGGGAAGTTGATTGTTTAAGGAGTAGCTTGTAGGATGAACGTAGACAGCGGGTAGGGCAATAAGAAGAGAGAAGTGCAGATAGGTATGGAGGTGTGAGTTCGTGAAGGCATTTGAAAGTGAGAAGTAGGGTATGGAAAGTGATGCGGCATTTTACTGGAATCCAGTGCAACTCCATGAGCATGGGCGTGCCAGGGTCGCGTTTCGAGCGAATCATTATGACACGAGCACCGGCATTTTGCACTCGTTGAAGTTTACCAGTTAAAGTCGCTGTTAGTCCATTCAGGAGGCTATTGCAGCAGTCAGTACCCCTTATGACTAGGTCATGTACAAGTTTTCCGTGTGTTCATGGCTTAAATAACGGCGAATGCGTCCAATGCTGTGCAGGTGATAGTATGCAGCCCGAGAAATGTTTGTCACATGTCGTTCTAGGGACATGATGCAGTCGAAGGTTACTCCCAGGTTTCTGGTGTGCGTTGTTGGGGGTATGCGAGCGTTGCCGACCGCTACACAATCAAGAAGAACTTGCTGGTTTGTTGACTTCGGGTGAATGACGAAGAACTCTGTCTTTTCATCGTTCAGTTTCAGCTTGTTGATTTTCATCCAATGACGAGGAACTCTGTCTTGTCATCGTTGAGTTTCAGCCCGTTGATCTTCATCCAATGACGATGAACGCTGTCTTGTCATCGTTGAGTTTCAGCCTATTGATCTTCATCCAATGACGATGAACGCTGTCTTGTCATCGTCGAGTTTCAGCCTGTTGATCTTCATCCAATGACGAGGACCTCTGTCTTGTCATCGTTGAGTTCCAGCCTGTTGATCTTCATCCAATGACGAGGACCTCTGTCTTCTCATCGTTGAATTCCAGCCTGTTGATCTACATCCAATGACGAGGACCTCTGTCTTGTCATCGTTGAGTTCCAGCCTGTTGATCTTCATCCAATGACGAGGACCTCTGTCTGTGCACTGATAACCGTGTCTTCCTGTATTGGTGTTCGAGTCGCTTGCTTTTGGCTTTTGCGACATTTATATAGACGTTGTACGATGGCATATCGTTCTTCGTGGTGATGGCGAGCTCTCTAGCTGGAGCGTGCTGGTTAAGAATCGCCAGCAGTGTATTGTTCTAATACGAACATGCCTCTGCGGCCGACTAAGATCCCTACGAGCTGCAACTGTCAGGACGAAAGTGTGAGATCTTCTAGAAGATTAGCAAACTCTTTAAGAAAAAACAGAAACGTTCATCAATTTAGTTTTTGGCAGAGGCCTATAAACTGTCACAAATCGCAAGTGATTGAGGGCGACTTTGATTAAACAGTTTGATAATCCAGTGATATGTAGACTAGCAGCTTCGTAACCTGCAGTGTCGTTGTTTCCCGCACGGCAACCGCGACTCCTCCGCCCCGTTCGTTGGCGCGGCACATGTTTTAACGCATATCCGGATGGCACAATAACCTTTACGGCAATGTGTGATGGCTTAAGCCACGTTTCAGTGAGCGCGCATACGTGTAATTTGTTTTCTGTTATAAGGTTCCGGATTTGTTGGTATATTTCGAGTTCACACGCGGAGCGGGTATTGAGAACAGCAGCTCTAAGCAAATTCGTCGCGCGATTTTATTCCAGCGTGACATATATCAGGAAGTTACTTTTGACAATGGGCATCGACCTGGTGGTACAACGTCCTCGCTACGGTCTCTCTCACAGGAATTGTTTTATTCATATGAATTCGACCGCTACTGGTGCCTCTGTGGGTTGGTGTTGCGCAACAAATGCCCAATTGTTTCAGGTCGCCGTTCACAGCCTTGGAGACACGCATGATCGATTTTGAAATATGCTGACACAGTTGGCAAAGTTGGAAGCTTGTGTATGTTATTGCCACGTCGACGGTCACGGCTCTGATAGGATGGCACGGCAGTCTTTCATAAAATCAGCAAAATCAATAAAATCCATCCGGCAAAATACAAATGCACAGGTCGTAGTTGTGACGTCGTAGAAACAAAGAGACGTTCACAGTAAAACAAGATGTCAAATCAAATCACAGTACAGTTCAAACCTTAAAATAATGGCAATAATATGGTGGCAACATTGTCCTGTGGCAGCACAAGCGAACACGTCAGAACAGCTATGATGTGGCAGCACAAGCGAACACGCCGGAACAGCTATAATGTGGCAGCACAAGCGAACACGTCGGAACAACTATGATGTGGCAGCACAAGCGAACACGTCGGTACAACTATGATGTGGCAGCACAAGCGAACAGGTCAGAACAGCTATGATGTGGCAGCAGAAGCGAACACGTCGGAACAGCTATGATGTGGCAGCACAAGCGAACACGCCGGAACAACTATGATGTGGCAGCACAAGCGAACACGTATGAACAGCTATAATGTTGCAGCACAAGCGAACACGTCAGAACAACTATGATGTGGCAGCACAAGCGAACACGTCGGAACAGCTATGATGTGGCAGCACAAGCGAACACGTCGGAACAACTACGATGCGTGATACATAACTCAGGATAAAGATAACAAGGAGACATTCTTCCCACCGGGCTTACGGAAATACCACACATGAATCTCGTTAATTTTGTCGTACACCATCGAAGGGCATCAGTAATGACGCAAATAAATTGTCTTTGAATTATTCATTATAAAGAAATGTAGTTTGCAAATAATTATTGATAAATATGGACAGCGACACGTAAATTAATTCATGATGAAACGATCCAACGAATGGCAGACCCCTCTGGTGGTGAACTATGTAGACTTGCCGAAAGCATTTTACATTATTAACAGGGACTCACCATGGGAAATTCTGCGCACAATACACAACGAGCAAAGCTCAATTAATATTGAACAGGAAAAAACTTACAATTAACCACCGGAGCAATACACTTTCACTTTCACTCACAAAATCAGAAATTGACCGCACATATAAAAAGTTGCTGGGAGACCTAAATTATGTTGATAATATGTGTCTGTGCCGGTCATCAAAGACAAACAGTTTGCCAGGCCAGGAAACCGGACTCTTCATGAATGCCTCTAAAACACAAATCATGAAGGAAACGGTAACAGACTACCAAGTTTACCGAACGACAAAGCCCTCCCAGACGTAGATCATTTCACCTACCTTGATAAAATAAAGTCCAAATATGGAGAATGTATTATTTACATCAAGAATATGCTTGGAAATTCGTGGGAAGCAATTTCAGAGAGATACAGCTGGCGCCAATGGGCGCTTTATCCATCATAGTAATTGCATTACGCGTATCGATGGTTTGTGAATACAACGATGTTTATTGGCCAAAAGTTTCGGATGTAAAAAGACGACGTTTACCATTTCCAATTGATTCACCGGTCCCAAGTGCGTTAAAAACAGCTGTAGTTGAACTTTGCATGGTTTTCCTGAAAAGAAACGAGAATCGCACATTCCACAAGTGTAGCTAATAACGGATTTGCTGTGAATATGCAAACGCTCTGCTGGTTTGAAAAAGCATCTAGTTTTACAAGGGCTGTCACGTTGACCTTGCAATGTTGGATCTGTGTTCAGTGTGAAAGGCCTGCATTGTTATCTCTTTATTCTCTTACTTCCATTTACGTCTTCACTCTGTTGAACTTTTCTTGTATATTGCATGACTTACCCGCCCGCCCGCCCGCCCGCCCGCCCGCCCGCCCGCCCGCCCGCCCGCCCGCCCGCCCGCCCGCCCGCCCGCCCGCCCGCCCGCCCGCCCGCCCGCCCGCCCGCCCGCCCGCCCGCCCGCCCGCCCGCCCGCCCGCCCGCCCGCCCGCCCGCCCGCCCGCCCGCCCATTTTACCATGGTCTAGTAGTGACAGGTTTTCTATGGTTTAACAGTTTCAAAACACCATACTGTTTACCATGGAATACGATGTATATTTTCATAAGAGCTATGTTAATTTTCTTGACAACAATTTTAGGATTTGACGAAAACTCTACAGCTGGCCAGTGACATGACATGCAATAACGCTCTTCCTCTGATATGCTTTACCGGAAAGGTAGAACGGACGGATTGTGCGGTCATACATCTTGCTGTGTAGCCGTTCTTCCGTTGACATGTTACCGAAAATTATATGATCTTGTGTCGTTATGATAATGGTTTTTGTTGAGTTGTCGTCAGATGCACTACAAGACATCGTAAATATGACCAAAATGATAACCACTGTAACGAAGAATACGATAGAGAGAGAGAGAGAGAGAGAGAGAGGGAGGGAGGGAGGGAGAGAGGGAGGGAGAGAGAGAGAGAGAGAGAGATAGAGAGAGAGAGAGAGAGAGAGAGAGAGAGAGAGAGAGAGAGAGAGAGAGAGAGAGAGAGAGAGAGAGAGAGAGAGAGAGAGAGAGAGAGAGAGAGAGAGAGAGAGAGAGAGAGAGAGAGAGAGAGAGAGAGAGAGAGAGAGAGAGAGAGAGAGAGAGAGAGAGAGAGAGAGAGAGAGAGAGAGAGAGAGAGAGAGAGAGAGAGAGAGCAGTGATGATCAAAGAAGATCGAAGACAGTACCAACAAAAGGTGACACCAATTATCGTGTTAAATTCCAAGACAGTCAAACGTCTTAATCGTTTCGTTTGTATGTGCCAATCGCCTTACCGTATCGGCGAGTTTGAGAGCCACGTCACGGTTATGATAGCTACAATGGCTGCACACCTTACGGGTGCCATTGCTTGCTGAAAAGGAAGCATGTTATTGAAATGTTGCGGACGAACAAAAACAAGTGTGAGCTATCCAGCGTCCGATTACAGTAGGCTATATGCTAGTTGCATACTACTCTTGTATGGATGTTGCTCTATCATAAACCATCGTGGTTTTATTAAACGTACTGAATAACGGTGATATAATCCACGTGATGACGGTATCGTGGTATCGAAGCTAGTGACAGCCGACTAGAAAGTAAAAATACAATACAATAGAAAACAAACAACCATTTGATTTATTTTTATGTCAAATCTTGCCTGTTTTTACCACACGCATCTGCGCTATCCTGTCTTGCCGCTTCTCTACGCCGTAAGTACCGGAACTGACGTAATGACAAAGGTTTGCGTATATCCGTTTCCTGTAACAAGTCGGCGAGGTTTATAACAGTGAAAGTTTTACGTCACGATATAAAAGAGCATCAACGTCAATGATATGATAAAAGTGCTGCCTTGTGGCGAGCTCAATTATACAATTTAATTATATGTTTACTAGAACATTCACAACATGATATGCTACATATCCAACACTATTGGCAAATGATAGTCATAGTCAAAATCACGATCGATTTTATCAACAGCAATCCAACTAAAATTCACAGACTGACAGTGATAAGCACCCAATTACCTTGTCAAATGTGTAGTTAAGGTTTTTACAGATTATATAAAGTAACAGGCAAGAGATTAATAGTTAAATTATATATACAAAACATCCATATGATATAAGAGTGCAGTGCTAGAACACTTATAAATACCTCTGACGCAGGTCCATTGGTTGGAGGTGGGGGTGGGGATATGGGTGTGTGTTGGGTGCATTCGCACCCCCGCTGAGACAAAAGTGTTCCGCTTCATCAAAAATATTTTGGCATGTCAGACAGTATGTAGAGGTCCGCTGAGATGAAAGAATTCCGCTTCGTCAGAAACATTTTGGAGCCGTCGAGACTGAAGAGTTCCGCTTCATCAGACACAGTTGTTGATAGCTGGTGACACCGAAAAGCTCCGCTAATAGGGCATTCTAGTCTCGTTTGCTGCCATGTTGGTTTTATGCAATTTTGTCCGTAATTACCCGTAAATGATCACTTCAGGATCCCAACGATACGCTGCCTGCTGTCACACTTCACACATCAACACTTTTGGTGTTAAGAAAGACAGATTAAGCAATAACGCGTTTACTTGTATTATTTATTAAAACAATTAGCATAAAATGTCATAATACTAATAACAAAAGTTTATTTTGTATAGTACATCTTTAGGTACATCCAACGTTACGGTGCGCATTACTTTGGGAACGGAAGTGCATTATCTCGTCAACTCTCTCCACAGAGCGGGACCGACTAATGTCCCCTGTGCTAGGTGTACATTGCTAAACAGTTGTTACGAGTCGCGCGTTTGTGCCATCGAACATTACTAGATTTAACAAGATTTAACAAGATTGCCATCCCAAACAACAAGTTCCAGATGGCAAGTGGACAAGGAAGCCATTGGCTTATCGAGAATCCAACAATTTTCTCATCTATGCGTAGCCCGTCTATATTTCGGCGTCACATATCTATATCTACTGCTAAAACAATATCAACGGCACTAATTAGCAGCCGTCTTGACTATTGCAATTCACTACTAAACAACATTGCTAAAAGAGACTTGGCTAAACTCCAACGAGTACAAAATTGTCTGGCACGTGTGGTTCTCAGGGCGCCTCGATTTTCACCGTCACTACCACTACTTAAACAGTTACACTGGCTTCCAGTTTCTTATCGAATTAATTTTAAGCTGTCCACTCTTGCATATCGTGCTCTATCTACACAACAACCATTCTACTTGGCTAGTCTCCTGCATCTTTCAAATATCCCTAGGCAGCTAAGATCATCAGTTTCACAACAACTTATTGTACCTAAAACAAAACTTAACTTGGGTAAACGTGCTTTCTCTGTCGCTGCGCCTAGGGTCTGGAATGAACTCCCCATCGCTTTGAAAACATCCGAAACTATTGCTATTTTCCGAAAAAAACTCAAGACATATATTTTCCAAATTGCATTCCCACCATAAATGTTCGGTTGTCCCTCGTTTCTGATACTGACTTTTGCGCGTCCTTGTTTACGATTACGCCTACTGATTCTGTTTTGTTGCGCCTCTGAGCTCAGGTTCCTGAGGATATAGGCGCCATAGAAGTCAATTATTATTAATAATATTAATTAATAAGATATCTGTCAATTCTATATTTAAACGTACACTACTACCATTAACACAATAATTTGGCAGTTTGTTCTATTAATTTATCACCCTCTGTGAGAAAGAGTAATTTCTCATGTCCAACCTACACTGCTCCTTAACTAATGCTGCTTTGTGTCCTCTGGTTCTACTGCCTTCTTTAAGTTTGAAGAACATATTCCTATCAACATCCTCATAACCGTTCACTATTTTAAACACTTCTATTTGGTCTCCTCTTACTTTCCTGGTCTCTAGTATTGTCAAACCACATTGTAGTAAGCAGATTTCGTAACTAAGGTCTCTCAATTCTGGAATCATTTTAGTTGTTCTTCGTTATATTCTTTCTAGCTTGTCTATGTCTTTTTTACGACACGGCCTCCATGCTTGAATACAATATTCCAAGTGTGGTCTAACTATTGCTTTGTACAGGTATACAATTACCTGTTTCTCTTTATACGTGATAGCTCTCCTAATTAACCCTAGAATTTGATTTCATTTCGAAGCAGCAATCCGACACTGCTCTGAAACTTTCATGTCAGCACTAAATATTACTCCTAAGTCTTCTTTTGTGTGATTCTACCTAGTACAGCATCCCCCATTTTATATCCTTCGTCCATGTTTCCATATCCATGCATTTACACTTCCCAAAATGTAATAACATTTGCCATTTTTCAGACCATTTAACTAATTTATCTAGATCACCCTGCCAACTTTGTTCTTCTGTAACATTAGTAACCTTTCGGAATACTTTTGTGTCATCTGCAATTTTTCAGTACTTTGCTAGATATGTCATCTGATCTCTGTGGTACCCCACTCAGAACATATTTCCAGTTTGAAATCAAACCATCTACTATTACTCACTGTAAGCCACTCTTCTATCCAGTTGATTGCATCATTACATCATCTATACCATGGACTTTTAGTTTAAGTAACAATCTTTGATGTGGCACTTTATCGAAAGCTTTCTGAAAAATCTAAGTAGACAACATCCACTGGTGACCCGTCATCCACCCACTTTGTAATTTCTTCAAAAAACATAAGAAATTGGTTAAACATGACCTTGCTTTTAGGAACCCATGTTGAGATGTATTTTTTAATTTATGTTTTACAAGGAATTCCACCATGTGGTCTCTAGTTAATGTTTCAAGTAATTTACATAAAACTGATGTTAAACTCACTGGTCTGTAATCTTCTGGCTTGTTCCTCAATCCCTTCTTAAATAGCGGCGTAACGTTTGCTTCTTTCCATTCTGAGGAAACCACTCCTTCTAGTGACAAGTTAAAAAAAATTGCAAGTGGTGTACTAATTTGCTCAACAATTTCCTTAAGCTGTTTTGGTGATATCCCTTCAACTCCCGGGATTTATATCTTTCATCTTCTTAATTTTCTTTGCTATCATTTCAGGAATTACAAATAACTGCTATAAATGTTCCGATATACTGCCCTCAAATTTAGTAAATGGAACTGGAAGTGTGCTGATATCTTCTGTGGGAAAAACTGAGCTGATATACTCATTCAGGATCTCTGCCATTTGAAACCCGTCTGAAATTATGTTTCCACTGTTGTTTTCCAGTGGTCCGACCTTATCTCGACCATTCGGTTTACTCCTTACATAAGCACAGAAATTTGTTTTGGTCATTTTTTATATTACCTGCCAATTTTTGTTCAAAGGTTCTTTTAGATTTTCAAATTTCAGTTGTAGCTAGGTTAAGTGCCTCTTTGTAATTTGCACTGTCTTCATCCTTTCTGGTACGCCTATAAACCCTCCACATAGTGTGCATAAACACAATTTTTCTAATAGCTTCTTTTAACAAGATTTAACAAGATTTGCCATCCAAGCCAAAGGCCCAGATGGCAAGTGGACAAGGAAGCCATTGGCTTATCGAGAGTCCAACAATGTTCATCTACTTATAACCCGCCCTCCTGAGATATGTGTCAACCTTGTTTTTAAACATATTCACGCTGCTAGCAGTTACACAATCTGTAGACAATTTGTTCCATTCATTTATTTTCCTCTCTGAGAATGAGTGGTTCCTGATGTCCAATCTACATTAATCCTTTACTAATTTTTCCTCATGTCCTCTAGTTCTACTATCCATCTTGAGTGAGAAAAATATATTTCTATCAATATTTTCATACCCATTCAATATCTTAAAAACTTCAATCTGATCTCCTCTTAACCTCCTTGTCTCTAGAGTTGTTAAACCACATTCTTTCAGGCGTTCTTCATAACTAAGGTCTCTCAGTTCTGGAATCATTTTAGTTGCTCTCCTTTGTATGCGTCCAAGCGTATATATATCCTTCTTACGATATGGTCTCCATGCTTGTATACACTATTCTAAATGATGTCTAACTATTTCTTTATAAAGAGGTATAATTAACTTTTTTCCCTTGTATGTTATGTTTCTTCTAAACAATCCAAGAATTTTATTACCCTTTGAAGCTGCAATACTACACTGCTCTGAAACTTTCATATCAGCGCTTATTGTAACTCCTAAGTCCTTTTCTTTTACAGTAGTACCCAGAACAGTATCTCCCATTTTATAGTTCTCATGTCCTGTATGTAGGCATTTACATTTCCCAAAATTGAACAACATCTGCCATTTCTCAGACCATTTCAATAATCTGTCTAGATCGTTTTGTAAATGTTGTTTATCACCATCAGTATTAACCTTTCTAAACAGTTTTGTTCCATCCGCAAATTTCAGTATGTTACTTGTTATACTGTCGTCCAAGTCATTGATATAAATTAAGAATAATATAGGTCCTAATACTGATCCTTGAGGTACCCCACTCAAAACCGATTTCCAATTTGAAACTTCTCCATCTACTACAACTCGTTGTCTTCTGTCAGTCAGCCATTGTTCTATCCAGTCAGTTATGCTATCCCCGATACCATGGGCTTTTAATTTAAGTAGTAATCTTTGATGTAGCACTTTGTCAAAAGCTTTCTGAAAATCTAAGTAGATAATATCTACTGGCGATCCCACGTCTATCCACTTAGTGATTTCTTCCAAAAAACATAACATATTTGTTAAGCATGACCTCGCTTTAAGGAATCCATGTTGAGATGAATTTAATAATTTATGCTTAACGAGGAAGTCCACCATATGGTCTTTCATTAACCTTTCTAATAATTTACAAATCACTGACGTTAAACTCACTGGTCTGCAATTCTCTGACTTATTTCTCGAACCCTTTTTAAATAATGGTATGATGTTTGCTTCTTTCCATTCAAACGGAACAACTCCCTCTTTTAATGACAAGTTGAATACTCTTGCAAGTGGTATATTGATTTGTTCTACTGTTTCCATTAGTAATTTTGGAGGAATCCCATCCACTCCCGGTGATTTGTTATCCTTCATTGCCTTTATTTTCTTAGGTACCAATTCTGGAGTTACAACTAACGGACCTAAATAGTCAGATTTAGCCCCCTGAAATTTAGCATCAGCAACTGGTAATGAACTAATATCTTCTTTGGTAAACACTGAACTGAAGTAACCATTTAGGTCTTCCGCCATTAAAAAACCCTGTGATATTATATTTCCAGCACTGTCTTCTAGAGGTCCAACCTTGTATTGTACGTTTTGTTTACTCCTGACATATGCATAAAAACTCTTGCTATCATTTTTATGTTAGATGCTAGTTTTTGTTCATAGCTTCTTTTAGATTGTCTGATTTCAGTTGTAGCTGCATTAAGTACCTCTTTGTATTTTGCATAGTCTTCTTCCTTTCCGGTACGCCTATAAACCCCCCACATAGTTTGTTTTAGCATTATTTTCTAATAGCCTCTTTTGACAAGTGTTTCTTTCTACACCGTTTTCTTGTTTTTGGAAGGGAATAAATTTATCGATGATACTCTCAATTTCATATTTTAGAATATTCCAACATTCAATTGCGGTCTTATTCATCAGCATGTTATTCCAATCTAGCTTTGCTAAGTATTTTAATAGACTGCAAGATAGGAGCTGCGCTAGGCAGAAATTTCCGTTATCCAATACGACACTATACAGAATGCTATTAGGCTCATCAAACAGCAACCCGGCTAAAGTGGACATAGAATCGGTTTTTAGGATTATTCCAGTCTCAACACTGGACCGACCACTTCTGGGTTTCCAGTGGAAGGGTAAGTTTTCCATGGATGCTGTCCTTCCGATGGGGGTCTCCAGTGCTTGTGCGATCTTTGAGCTTTCAGTTGCTTTTAGAAAGTATATCAGAATTGCTTAACAGGTTAGGTCGTGGTGGGGTGGTCACAGGTTTGTGGCGAAATGGCCCCACCTGTTTGTAATTAAATTCGTGTATTGGTGGTGGAATGTCTGTATTCTTTGCATTACGTGTTCATGACGACTTCTTCATGTATATATGTTATCGTCATGCTTGTAGGAATGTGGGCTCTGAGAATCTTGCCGGACGGGGCTGTACATGTGTTCAGTTCCTGTCGGGTTTGCTTAGAGGAGCTCACATTCCTGTTAATGTTCTTCCCAAAGTGGCTACGTGATAAGCAGTCCAATTTGCAATAAAAAACGTCATTTATTTGGCCTGTTTCAATTCTCTCCTACATCGGACTTGTGTTGGTTATTGCATAAATGAATTTATGCAACTCACCAGGTGCATAAAATTTTTTATGAGATAACCAAGACAGGTCGTCGTTAAACTTGCCCTGGGTGTCCGAGACTACACCGGAACTATTTGGCCAAATAAATTGTATTACTCCGCGCTAGCCAGCCAATCACAGCTTAGCGGAAACCAGTCCAAACCGGAGCCAGTAGCGTGAATCTTTCACTCCTGCTTCAGTCTCTGCATCGCGAAGTTGTGACTAAAATTTGTCTCTCGAAATCCGCCCTCCTCCCCAACTTTCTTCCTTATTATCAATGCTTAGTTTAAATGCGATTGTACATCGTTGATGAAATAGGAAATTGGAAGATGTCGAAACCGCTTTCCCCACTTTTGGCTTTATATTTGTAATTAAATTCGTGTATTGGTGGTGGAATGTCTGTATTCTTTGCATTACGTGTTCATGACGACTTCTTCATGTATATATGTTATCGTCATGCTTGTAGGAATGTGGGCTCTGAGAAGCTTGCCGGACGGGGCTGTATATGTGTTCAGTTCCTATCGGGTTTGCTTAGAGGAGCTCACATTCCTGTTAATGTTCTTCCCAAAGTGGCTGCGTGATAAGCAGTCCACTTTGCAATAAAAAAACGTCATTTATTTGGCTTGTTTCAATTCTCTCCTACATCGGACTTGTGTTGGTTATTGCATAAATATATATATATATATATAATGTATTATGTATATATATATATATATATATATATGTATATATATATATATATATGTATATAATGTTTTATTTATGTTCAAAGCATACCATAATATTTTGCTAAATGACCTTCAACAGATATTTGTAAAACGCATTCCTATCATTCTACACGTACACATCTTTATAGCCATATGAAAATCTACGTATCACTGCATGTATCTGTATCGTATCATTTACACTACTAGTATATTTTTGTCGAATATGTAACTACTCACTACTATCGATATTACGGTGTCTTGCAATATTATTATTTTCACATATGTCGTATATATGTAGGACGTATGTGTACTTGTATGCGTATACATTACATGCATATCATAACAGCAAAAACTAAATGATTTTTATTTCGATTAAAAATAAATTCGGTCGTGTGTGTACAGTGTTTCAAGATTTAGGGATAGTTATACGTTTATATCTAGTTATCTATCCCTTTTCAAATGATATTTTCCTTATTTGGGGTACGCACGATGTGCACGCGCATAGTGCACATGACATACTTTGTTTGTTTTGTTTATATATTTGAAACAAATAAAGTGATTGATTGGTTGGTTACTGTTCAGTAATGGAACCCACCTAAGCCTCGGTACATGTACTGTGAAGCTATGATGCCACAACAGAATCTATATTTTTTCTTTTGAACCAAATGGAATTTCATTTTTATGTGGTGCCATGCAAATCTGAAATTTGAAAAAACAAGTGATGAAACACGAATATGGCGTAATAATAAAAACATTCAAATGAAATTGTAAATCACGTTTATTAGAGCGTGACATATACAAGTAAAAAATAATAATTTGAAGATGTCGCATCACTAATTTTCTTTAGTTCGCCAATATTTTATGATGGTGAAGCCATAAGGCGCATCCGACTGGTGTAAGCTATTGAAATCACGTTTATGTGAAGTAACGAGAAACGCGAGACAGATAGGAACATCTAAAGGGTGATGATTGTTGGACCGAATCATGTACAACACACCTGGCTTTCGTCAAAAGACCAATCTGTAGCAGAATTCACGTTAAGCCACGTGCAGTACGATCACTACGTAAGTTCCACAACGCTAGCTTAGTTATGTAAGCAAAAAAAAAGTATTGTTATAATCAATGATCCAATCCAAACTTTGAAATCTATGAAAACGGAGCATATCAACAATACAAGTTATTCTTTGTAATGCTACAAGGAGTTACAACTTGATATGTCTACACAAGTGCGTTATTTGTTTTCGACCTGCCACTCCCCAATGAAGCAACGGTCCTAGTTCTTCAGATACACGTTCCAATAGATGATGTTGAAGACGAGGAAAAGTAACGGGAAGAGGACGCGCGAGACGATGTCCATGGTGGCGGCGGGGTGCCGGTTGCAATAGTTGATGCGACCGCAGCATTTATTGTGGGTATCCCTGTCTGTCTCCACACGCTCGAGGTCTGGGATGCTGAGGTCGATCAGAGGCTGTTCAATGACGAACGATATAGGTTGGTTGTTGGAGGCTGACCGATCCAACTTCATGTCAAACTCTGACACATCCAGACTTGCCGACTGTGTCACATCAGCATAACAATAATAATAATTAGTATTATTATAATAATAATAACACAGTTCATTCAGTTGCAATGGTACAATGAATGTCTTGATTAATTAAGAAGTATATTGTTAGTGGGAAAATCCGTAAACATTATCTCTGTCTCTATGTCTCTGTGTATATGTGTAAGTGTGTGTGCGTGCGTGCGTGCGTGCGTGTGTGTGTGTATGTGTGTGTCTGTCTCTCTCCCTTACATAAAAACACAATTAACTTTTTTTACATCAAACGAGGCAACGCCAGCAATACACTCAAGTGTACCATCGACAAACTCTCTCTCTCTCTCTCTCTTAAGTAAAATAAATTACGGGGATGTATGCTACCAAGTCACTATGCCCACCACGTTACTAGGGTCTGACATCGACAATAGAGTCAATGTGCATTAATGCCCGTTTCACTCATTACATGGTGCCACTGCTGCTCGGATGTACTTTTCCCGCGAAAGTAGTGATGGCCAGACCAACACCCACCAATACGTAGTGCTATACGGTTTTCGGAGTTTCAGAACTTATGCGACCGCCCTTATAACATAAATGACGTATTCGTTTTTTGTCGACGTACCTCTTCATCGTCGTCTAGAAACTCGTGCCTCAGTTCCTCTGCTTTCTGAACGAGCATCGACTCTCGCGTCATCACGTTCACGATCGAGAACTCGATGAGAGCACCGAATACAAACATGAGACATGACGACATCCAAACGTCTATCGCCTGTGAAAGTGTGCCCCATGTTTTGCGTATAGATGACAGTTTAGCGAACAATTATGTAATTGAAAGAATAAACCTACGATAGGTATATGTTTTCAATAGCTAAGCCGGTTTGACCTTCATTTTAAAACATTAATGCTAATCACGCAATTCAATAACGTCCAAAACTTATTAAAGTTTGTTTCCGTCGGTGTATACATTGTAGTAACTAAATGCATGCTTCAAAAAACTAATGCCTGCCCTAAGCAACTCCATCGAATATATTAAAGATATATATTTCATTCGTGTAGCTGGTCCTATATTTGTTCACATAATTTATTAAAAGTAAAACACAGCTCATGTATGCATAAGGACATGCATGCATGCACCAGTGCATGACTGATGGCAATCAAAACAATTTGTGTCCTCGTCGTTGCCAAAGGGGTAGACGGAGGACTGAGAGATAACAATTACAAATAAAAGTGACAACCAACTTATTGCCAGCGCTACAACCATCGAGACGATTACCACACCTTGATGTAGGAGACTCGCGGCAGTCGCTGGTTGATGACGGTGCTCTGTGACGTCATCGTGAGGACGGTGAGTATCCCGAGTGTGACGCGCGCCGGAACTGCAGTCTCGTCGATCCAGAACGACACCCACGACAGGATAACGATCAGCACGGTCGGGACGTACGTCTGTACGACGTAGTAGTTGAACTGTCGGTCGAGCATGAGTTGGCCGAAGACGCACGTGTATTGACCTAAAAACAAAACGTCATGCCTCCTTTGGCTTGTTTCGTTTTTTGTTCTCGTAGTTTTCCTTTGTGCTTTTACGTGGTACCATGTTAGTAATTGGTGACCAAGCTATAATCTTGCCCCCCTCGTGAGATCCTAGATACGCCATTTAGTGTTAGTACTCATGTACGTTGAGAAGAACTACTCATTTATTGTTAGTACTCATGTACGTTGAGAGGAATACTCAGTTATTGTTAGTACTCATGTACGTTGAGAAGAAATACTCATTTATTTTTAGTACTCGTGTACGTTGAGAAGAAATACACATTTATTGTTAGTACTCATGTACGTTGAGAGGAATACTCAGTTATTATTAGTACTCATGTACGTTGAGAGGAATACTCAGTTATTGTTAGTACTCATGTACGTTGAAAAGAAGAAATAAGGTGATGATTACTAAGTAATGAATAATAAGTAAAGATTAGCAATCCTCTTTAGTTTCAGCAGACAAAAAAATGTTTATCCACAATCCGAGATCATCATAAAATCTAACGTTAACGCGTATGCTTGTGAATGTTGTCTTGTTTGAAGAAAAACGTAATCAAATTGTAATACAATATCTAGGATTGATAAACGAATGTTAGTTAAAGGTAAACAAGCCGAATAAATTCGAGCATAACAGAAAGGGCGGAACTGGAGAAACACTTACTCAGAATCAGTGAGTATCAGGGCATCGCACATGTTTGAAAGACAGATAAAAAAGAAAGGGTATTTGTTACGTTAAATAGAATATACAAAGATGTGGCCTTGGAAAGGATGCAGCCATTTGTGGGCATGTAGGCCCTAACAATGCATACGTGTTAAGTTTCAGAAATGCTAATCCAGGAGATGTATGCGTAAATCGGAGGGTCTAAAAAAACGGGGATTTATACGTAAATCGGAGGGTCTCAGAAAATAGGGGATTTATAAGTAAATCGGATAGTCTCTGAAAATCAGGGACTTGTATGTAAATCGGAGGGTCTAACAGAACAAAATATTACAAAAAGAATACTTTCCATGACAGTAACAACCATGTTTTATTATCACCAATCACAAACAGTTCATATATGAAACAAAACACATTATATGTATTCACACATAGCTCATCAGCTCTACACTTTTGGCACATAAGAATACCGCCCATGTCTCACATAGAGCATGCAGGGTGACTTTACCAAGCATGACAGGCACACGCCTATAATTGATGAAAACCCCCACACATATATCGTAAATCTACCAGAAAAGAATAACGTCCATATCGATCTCACAGAGTATGAACGGCAGACACGAGCCTATACATTTACTGATGATTCTTCACACCCTTCACATGTCGCAACCTTGGCCGACTTGAGAAGATCCTTCTCTGGCACAAAGGAATAGCAAGGATCGTCCGTTTTGATTTTGCATGACAGCAGCGCACGCAGGGTGTTGTTGCCGAGCTGCAACCGAGAGTTAGTGTCGATCTTTCGACACATCGAGAACAATCGCTCGCTGCCGGTGTTGCTGTGGGCGATCACAGAGAGAGTTGTCATTAAACGTGTGAGGAGTGGAAATCGCACTGCACCGTGCGCTACGTTTATGTGCGTATTGCACACTCTACAGTATGCAAACGTCGGTCTCTTGTCACTGTGGTATATAAACTGCAAGTCAGTCGTCCATTCCGGCTTGTATTTTGCAGCGTATTTCTTCTTCTTCGCTGAACTAGCGCATGGCGAATCAGAAGAGGTACGTCGACAAACATCGAATCAGACGCTTTATAACACTTCGTGTACAGAACATGTGGGGAAAAACAGCCAATCGAAAACGGTATAAGGCGGCAAGCCCAGACACGTTTGCCGAGACCGAGCG
>BSQZ01000010.1:5995000-6305000 GCA_033239005.1 Lamellibrachia satsuma | reverse complement strand
GAAGTAGCGAAGCATTTAGCTATGTTTGTGTCGTTTTTAGCTGTGTATACTTTTACCTATGTTGTAACCCTTTTAGCTATATAGTAGCGCTTTTTAGCTGGGTAGGTGTCGCACTTAGGCTTGCATTTACTACTTTTAGCTATACATGTAACAGTTTTTGTTGCTAGGTTGTAACGGTTTTAGTTACGCAGGTGTCGCATTTAGCTAAGCGGCAACTATTTTGTTAAGCTATTACCACTTTTAGCTATTTTCGTTTATGTATTGGGTCGCTTTTAGCTACGTACGTAACGCTTTCAGCTACAAAGTAACGCTTTTAGTTATATATTTTGCGCTTTAGCTATGCATGTGTCACACGCACGCACGCACGCACGCACGCACGCACGCACACACACACACACACACATATATATACTGCTTTTAAGCTATATCTGTGTAACGCGATTAGCTATGTATGCGTCGTATTTAGCAACGTATGCAACGCTTTTAGCTTTGTAGTTGTTGCACTTAGCTATGAATATTTTGCTTTTAGGTATGTATGTGTTGCACTTAGCTACGTAAGTATTTTTTTTTGCTATGTAGTAACGCTTTATACATACATGCATGGACGCGTGCATACGTACGTACGTACGTACATACATATATACATATATATATATATATATATATATATATATATATATATATATATATATATATATATATATATATATATATATATATATATATATATATATATATATATATATATATATATATATATATATATATATATATATATATAAGCGTTACTGCACAGCAGGAAGAGATACACACGTAGATAAGTGCGACACATTTAACAAGATTTTTTTAACAAGATTGCCATCCCAAACAACAAGTTCCAGATAGCAAGTGGACAAGGAAGCCATTGGCTTATCAAGAGTCCAACAATTTTCTCATCTATGTGTAGCCCGCCCTTATCAAATATCTGTCAATTCTATTTTTAAACATATTCACACTACTAACATTAACACAATCATTTGGCAGTATGTTCCAATCATTTATCACCCTCTGTGAGAAAGAGTACTTAGTGTAACAACTACAAAGCTAAAAGCGTTACATACGTATCTAAATACGACTTTATATATATATATATATATATATATATATATATATATATATATATATATATATATATATATATATATATATATATATATATATATATATATACATACATACATACATACATACATACATACATATGTGTGTTGCTGCAGCTGCAATGTGATAACAATGTCACCATTGATGAGCAGTCCTTAATAATTATCAATCGACTCACCATTTTGACTTGGTCGATTGGTCCTAAACTGATTATGTATATACTAAGGTCAACAATCGTAGGCCTCGCTGAAAAAAGAAAATAAGTACTAAAGTACTAAAGCACGTAGTTTCATTGAGGAATTAAATGTATTTGCAACGCTCTTAAATGGCGCACCAGCAATATTCCGAAGCAGACAGTAACGTTGTATCTGTAGGCCTTATAGGGCGGTTTGTGCTACGCACGAGCTAAGCACCTTTCCTTTTAGCTTCCGAAATATATGTCTATATCCCTTCCACCTTTCTCCACGCATTCACCCCAGCTTGTATTCTCCTGCGAATTTCCGTCTCCGTGCGCCGTCCCGCAAATCGCTCTACCCAGGTATACGAAGCTTCCTTTCCATTCTTGTATATATCTTTGTGCTGCCCGGCCAAAAGCACCTAAACTCCTCCGATATTCACGGTCCGCACACTAGTCTACATTTTTTCACTTCACACGTGCCTTTGACCATCCTCATATCCGCCTCTGGGACACCCGTCTAACTCAACCTCCTCAACTCGCGGAATCGTGTCATACGCCTTCTACACGTCTACAAATCCCAGAGCCACATTATTCTCCTGTCCCAGCAATCATTTAACCACCAGTTTTCTCAGTTAACATCCTGTCCGCCTCTTCTGAAACATTGTTGTTCTTCTCCCATTTCACATTCCACAACTTCCTCATCCGTCCATCCATAATCCTATCTTTCCACCTTTCGAACATGCCTCTGCACCGTGATAACTCGGTATGTGCCAGGTTGGTGAACATCTCCGCTTCGTTTCCTTACAAGAACTATCAACCTCGTCCGCCACTCCTCCGGGATTTCCTCTCTCTCGTGCAGGTATTTAACAATCGCCTCATTCACCTGACTCTAACATATTCAGCCATTACCAGCATCTCCATTGCCTCTTCATCAATACCTGTCGCTCTGCCTTTCTTCGTCTTCTTCCAATCTACTACTAAACATTATGTAAACAACTATCATCCTATCATAATTATAAACACATTTATTTCAGTTAAACTAAACGTTCAGAAAATAATTATAGTGTGTACCAGCACATGTGGACGACTTCCAACGAAGGAGAGAAGGGGCGGGAAGAGAATAATAGCTTCGAGTAAGCGGAGATCGAAATAGGAATACCCAACGTCTCGCTGTGCCTACATGTGTGAATGTTTGAAAAGTGTACGCACCGATCCACGATTCAGGCCTTATCTCATTGGAGTACTGTGGACTTTGCAGCAACGCCTGAAGACGCGTGAATTCTGAAAGTCGTTCCTGGACAGTAGCCCCCGTTGTCTCACTAAACAAATGGCACAACTGTGTATACTGCGTTCGTTTGCATCACGCGTATTTCAGAAAAATTCAAAGACATACACAATGTACGCATATATATATATATATATATATATATATATATATATATATATATATATATATATATATATATATATATATATATATATATATATATATATATATATATATATATATATATATATATATATATATATATATATATATATATATATATATATATATATATATATATATATATATATATATATATAATATATATATATAGGCCTACATGTGTTATACATACATGCATGTACGTATGAATGCATACGTGCGTACTTACATACAATTATGTATACATGCATAATTATATATATATATATATATATATATATATATATATATATATATATATATATATATATATATATATATATATATATATATATATATATATATATATATATATATGTATATATACGCACAAACGCACCGACCTCCCCACCTCATTTAACAAACAACCGTTAGCAAGCAACTGTACTGTCATTTTGGTAGAATATTCTATAGGATTTTTGCGGACACAACTGTGTAGAAAAAAATATATACTACAGAATTTGCATAGAATAATTTTTAGATTTTTTATGGAATATTTTATAGGATTTCTGCGGACACTGCAATATAATTTGTAATTTTATGTACAATATTCTGCTATGCTCTGTAGAATTCTATATTATTATACACATTTCTATACAAATCTATAGAAAATTTAAGTAGACATTAACTATTGTAACGTTCTGGACTACATTATATTACTTTGGACAATAATACATACTACGGACTTGGGATAAACAGGCCGTGAGTGTTGTGTGAAACTCGAGTGTACGAAGCTGCGTGCTTCAATAAACATAATCATGTTCGTTGCAAGTTAACCACGACTTCGGTGTGTCTTCATATTATTACAACTATTTCTGTTGAATGTGTGTTATTCTGTACTTTTCCATACACAATTCTACTATTCTCTGTAGAATGATATAGATTTCTATATATATTTTTTATAGAATTCAATAAAATGTTTTACTAACTGAAACATTGGGTCACGAGTTAGTAACTCTTACTGCAACTAAAGCAAGCCAGCATATCTTCACAAGTGCCAGCGAAAGCATCAGCGAAAACTTGGCAAAGTATGCTTCGGCGATACACACGTACCAATCGACGTAGAGAAGACGCAGTATTCCAAGTAGCAATGTGACGCCCCCGAGTAAATGTTGCGACATATCCGGCTGAAGAAAACGCCACCTGCAATTCGAATGTTTCTTAAGAATGGATTAGTAATACGTCAGTGGATTCATCTATCAGTTTTGATAGTACATGAAAAATATTTTTTTTTTGACGGGTACCGTATGGTCGAACAAACGAAAAGTTAAATAATATTTTATTTTAAATCAATAAATTCCACAATGACAAGATATATTTCAAGATTCGTTCACGAACTTTTCTTTCCTTTTAAAAAACATGCAAAACGTAATTGTTTCTCAGTTATCTGATATTACCTCACACTGAAAGAAATTTTGAGGACACTAGTTAACTGACATTTATCTTTTAATTGGTGTTCCAAGTGGACATTGTGGCCAATTTCGTTGACTTAAGCTGTTATTTGTGGTGTTCAAAGCACATCTAGCGATCGCGTGAGTGTACATTTCTTCTGACATCCTAATTTTAGGAATATGAAGACGAATATCTAACGAGTATACTTGTTAGATTAAATCATAATGAAATAATGCTACAGACAAATGAAAATTATAATGACACAACCCACACCATAAGATACATAATTAATTATTACCACAATCTAAGTTGTGATTTCTGTATCAATGTCAAAACAAACCTCCTTGGCACAGCCTCTGTGAAAGAGTAGGTGTAGTCATTTATTATCTAAACGCCAATTTTTGGTAACGGGTTCGAATCCCATTAGAGGAAAGTTTATTTTATTCGGGTGGAACCACCGGAATGTTACCGCAATGTCACGGCAATTCCACCGCAATGTCACCGCAATGCCACCGCTGGTTCACGAGGATGAACTAAGCAATTTGCATTGGTTTGTTTTAGGAACAGTCGACGGACGACTGAGTTAAATTTTTAACCTGACCTGAGGAAATGACAACCATTGTCAATGATAAATATAAAAAATACTGAGTTGTGTGAACATAGTTATACGCTAAACACTCCTGTTGATCAGTGGTGACCATGGGATAGTCTAAACATTTTACCAACAATCACTCTTTGTGTGTTCCTGTAGCAAACGAACTCAGGGTTCTGCCATTAAGCATCAGCAGGGTATAAACATTATTGTTTGTTAAATAGCATATTTGCGTTTAATTTCCAAAATGGATATCAAATGGTTACAAACTTGCATTGTATATCAACGCACTTACTTTAGTTGTGTAGTGAGTCAAGTAAAAATGCACACATGGTTAGCATAACCTGCCACACACACACACATATATGTACAAAACATGCATTGTCACTGTTTGCGTAGTACGCGAATAAATATTGTGACGTTAGTGCGTAAAAGCAAAGCTTTTTGCATGGCGGCCCTCTGGCGATCACGTAGCAAACAACGACATGTCACATTTCAAACTCCCAACCAGTGGCAGACGAAGAAGATTTCAATGCCAACTTACTTTCTTCTACAAAATAAAACATAACTTCCGGAAAATATTTCTGTCACAACATCCCATAGTCGCATGCACCCTTACACGAAACAGTGGTCCAGATAAATATACACAAGTACAAGCACGCAAGCGTAGATATACATATTAATTCCATCCAAAAGTTACAAGACCCTTGAGTTTACTCCCCACTAAAATAATAAGTCTCCATTCCATTAATCCATTTCAGCTGGCTGTGAGCACAGCCCATCTTGCACCACAAGCCCACCTTATCCGACTTTAGGGGTGGGGTCTGATTTTAGGCACACGTATTTTTTGTATCATTTTGTTCTACTTTTTGTGCGTAACACAAATTCATACGTTGGCCCCAGAAGGGCCTGTGCAGAGTATAGCAACTGAAGACTGAAGTCACTTTTTCACCAGTGGCGCCACTCATCATTTCACTAGTGGCGCCACTCACAATTTCACTAGTGGCGCCACTCACCATTTCACCACTGCCACCATTTAAATTTGATGTGCGGATTCTGCACATCTTTATTTCATTTGGTAAACTCGAATTTGTTTAAAGAAATGTCTCCGTTTCAATTGCATACAATTGTGGATAGTATAGGTATTGAACACGTGTCTAGAAACACAATACCGTTCGTTTTTGTTTCAAACTATGTTACGTTACTTAAGTGCACAGTTGCGATGACGTAACGAGTAAACAACAATGACGTTGCCCGGCCAACCAGTCGTTAATACCACCCCGCAACTGTCCATTTTGAATTTATAATAAAGTTGTGGCCGTTGTGAAACGGTGATTGGTACAACTGTTCGGGGAGTGTGACCACATTTCTGTAAACGCTTACTTTCCATACTCATAGTTTTGCATCAAATGTATGTATCTAACGATAATCCTTAGTATTTTTTTTAACTTCATCTGAACTTCCATTTCACGTAGGTCTATTCTTTCTTGGCTTACTGTATTTTGCACGGTAACAAAATAAACAGCCGATGTTCTACATGTGCACAATTATAGGATTTAAATATTTATTATTCGACGTAGGGACTTAGTCTCTGCAGAAGCTTTGTAATGTTTCAGTATCAGTTTTTAATAATATTGTAAATAATGAAATAATACAATACTTAGCGTTTCTACAACCATAATAACTTATAAAAAGACAAGTTATTCTAATCACAATTGTCTGTTGATCAGAAGGAACAACTGTGTCAGACAACCTTGAAGAGTCATAAATGTAATTTCCCAATTAGCTGTCCCTGGAATAATTATTTAAATATTGGATCTCGCTTCAGATATTAAAACATACTACGCCGCATTATCGCTAAAACTGCTCATCTAGACGTGTGGAATCAGTCGAAAAATGTTTAAACATTTATGCCTAAATGCACATAAACCCACAAAGCTCATGCCTCCAAGCGGACTGTTTTGAATATTGTAAAAAAATTGCTAAGCATTTGAAACCAGAAAAATTTACACCATTTGGTGTCAGTTTTGTGAGTACACCTAAAAACAAAATAAAATCATATTCTTTACACAGGCATCAAAACAACCGAGGTCGCCAGTGGTCTCCAGAGCTAAAAGTAGGTCACGAGACCCAGTAGTGGCATTGTACTGAAACATCGCTTCTTGAAATATATGGTCGATTTTCACGAGTGCGCATGCGCAGTGCCCTACATGGGTCACATTGAGTCACGTGCAAATTTCCCGGCAAGCCTACTGAAATATTCGGTCGTTGTGTTGCAGCGTTTGTCGATCTTGTCTTGTTACAGCGCTAAGCCTAAGGTAAGTTCCGAATGCTATTGGAATTACCTGTTGCATTGTACTAATGTATTTTTACATGTACACATGTATGGTTAGAGTTATGGTTCTAGTTAACACGTGGAAACCAACCAGTGCCCGAGGCACTTCTAATTCTACGTGGTTGATCAGCATTGTCCATAACTTAAGTTAAACATAAGTCTGGATTTTTACTCCGATTTGTGTGCGTGTGTGTGTCTGTCTGTGTGCGCGCGTGCGTGCGTTCGTGCGTGCGTGTGATTTATATTATATACCTACAATGTTGTCATTTTTCGGTAATCGTTTACTTAACTGGCCTAAATTATTACGGCCTTATGCCGACGGTTTTTACAGCATTGTTGTACCTGAATGCGTTCGTTACATCATTCCGCATATGTTCCAGTAAAAAAGTTCATATATTCTTTTAAAATATTGTGTTTTAGGCCACTTTTAATCAGTTTTACCCATCAAAACAGCGGAACCGATTGCATGAATAAACGTGGCGCGTGTGCGATTTGCGCATTAGTCATGCCTCGGTGCCATCAGAACCGCGAAGGTGATGTTTGTGTGTACTGGGCATACAATTACGCAACGTAAAAAAATTAAGAGAATAAAATTGAGAAAATAGGCTCCAAAAATGTTTCAAACGAAGAAATTAAACCAAAAAAATGAAAACATTCTCCACAGTTTTCATATTAAATACAACATTTGTAGAGCACATACAGTCACTTCTAACGTAATATTTTATATTTTATTTAACGAAATATTTGATGTTGCAAATATTATTTGTATGAAAATTATGTGGTCGATATTAGATGTTATGTGCATGCGCAACTAGAAGGGGACATCTCATTGCATGTCATTGTAAATATAATTAAATTTAAAAAAATGCATGGGTTAAATTATCTGTCGTTTGATGAACAAAGATTATTATTTTGTAATTAAAAATGATACTGATGATATTGCATGTCATGCGCATGTGCTATTTTAAAGGGACAACTCATTGCATGTCATTAACATAATTAAATTAAAAAGAATGCATGGGTTAAATTATCTTTCGTTTGGTGAGCAAAGGTTATTGTTTTTGTAATTAAAACATATACTGATGATATTGCATGTCATGCGCATGCGCAACTTTAAGGAGGGAGGAGTAATTTAGGAGCACTTTAATTTAATTAAGTCAATTTATATAAATTTAAGTCAATTTATATACATTTACAATTTAATGTACTCTCTTTACATTAACATGTTCATTTAAATAATTTAAAAATAATAATTAAATTATATGCATATTCATATTTTTGGGGAACACCAAATACATAATAAATTATTTAGTTTTTTTAATATTTCTAAACTGGTGAGTAACCAAACCACATATGTATTGCTTTTTACGTATATGCTGTGTCTATGTGCAGTTGTAGTATCACTGGATTTGTCTGAATACACGTTTCTTCATCGAATGACTGATAACACATTCACAGCTCACATCCAGTGGATACACAAACCTGTGCATTCAATGTGTATCCAGCGGTTATGCGCCCGTCATGGCAGTTCGTGCAAATGCCACACAATTTCTTTTGTGCAACTGCCTCGGACTGAGGCCCTCGGTGCTTGGAAGAAAGCCACACGATGTAAATACTTACTAAATAGTGTTATTATTTAGGCTTGGACAAGGATTTCCTACAGCAATTTACCTTATTTCTGCCAAGCAGCAGTATGAGTTACACCAGCAGACACCTTTAAAACACCACTGTTACTTAGCGATTTTCCTTCAAATAAATATAAGAAACTTTTACAATAGTTGGTTCATGGAGTTCTTTACATATAACTGGCCATTGATGGTAATGAAACTGACAATGATGGCTTGTAACGATAATGAAAAGTTATGTAGTCCCATAATGATAATAATACATTTATGTTTTTATGTAATTATTGTGGCAAGGATACTGAATACTCTATGACGACTCCATCCCTCTAAGAAAGCTAAATAACTGTAAACTGTTGTGTTTTATTTATTACACATCAAAATCACACTAGCAGTTACAATAGTGTAGCACATTGATTAATTAATTATTTATATGTTAATTAATGTTATATATTTTGCTGAATGTGTGTATGCGCAATGAAAGGATGTTTTAATTCACATGTATTATGAGAAAGTAATTAATGTTATTTAATATGAACAATTAAAATTGTTTCTGAGCTATATCTTCTTCTTCCCATTAATTACTGGCAAGGCGGTACTACATCACGATTTCTCCGCAGGATATTGCTGTGAAAACGAACAACACAGAATACCTCCCTCCCTCCCAACAATACCCCTCCCCATCAGAAGGAAACCATGCATACATGCAATATCAGCATAATTTAAAAAAAAACCTTTGTTCACCAAACGACAAATAATTTAACCCCTGCATTCTTTTAAATTCAATTATATTAACAATGACATACAATGAATTGTCCCTTTAAAGATGCACATGACATGCAATATCATCAGTATGTTTTAATTACAAAAACAATAACCTTTGCTCACCAAACGACATATAATTTAACCCATACATTCTTTTAAATTTAATTATATTAATTTTCATACAAATAATATTTGCAACATCAAATATTTAATTAAATAAATATGAAATATCACGTTAGAAGTGACTGTATGTGCTCTACAAATGTTGTGTTTAATATAAAAACTGTGGAGAATGTTTTAATTTTTTTTCTAGAATTTCTTCGTTTGAATAATTTTTGGAGCCTATTTTCTCAATATTGTTCTCTTAATTTTTTTTGCGTAATTGTATGCTCAATACACACAAACATCGCCTTCGCGGTTCTGATGGCACCGAGGCGTGACTAATGAGCAAATCGGTTCCGCTGTTTTGATGTGTAAAACTGATTAAAAGTGGCCTAAAACACAATATTTTAAAAGAATATATGAACTTTTTTTACTGGAACATATGCGGAATGATGCAAAGAAGTTTTGTTTGAGAGGTATGTGCAGTCATTGATATTTGATTTGGCTGACTTACGCAGATTGTTTTCATAGTGGAGGATCTGAAATAGAGTTGAGCTGTGCTCAGTCACAGTTTAGTTCCATCATTCAATATGATCCCAGGCACATTTATGTTACAAAAATGTTGCATCTTAGCGCATTTTGAGGCCCAAATATCGCCCTGGTATGTGCCATGGAACTAAAGCACTGAGGTATCAAATTTAGGCAAAACTATAGTTATAATGGCAAAATCGAAGTACACAATTCCCCTATAATTTGTAGTCGCCTTGACTATGCAAGTCACTGCTAAACAATGTTGCTAAAAAGGACTTGGCTAAGCCCGAAGGAGTACATAATTGTTTGGCATGTGTTGTAATCAAAGCCCCTCGTTTCTCAACATCACTTCCTCTACTTAAACAGCTCCACTGCCTTCTGGTTGTGTATCAAACCAAATTAGCTACCATTATGTATTGTGCACTTTCTACACAACAACCACCCTACTTGGTTAGTTTCTTGCATTTTTCAGATATCCCTAGGAATCTAATATCATCTGTGCCACAACAACTTTTTGTCCCCAAAACTAAAATTGACAAATGTGCTTTCTCTGCATGGCAGTACGGGTCATATTGAGTCACATGCAAATTTCCCAGTTAGAAAATAAACAAGCACCATCATACAATGAATCTATATATTTCATCCAATATAGCAATTATACAATGATTATTTCCTAAGTAAAAAAAATGTCAGCAACCAAATGTTTTGTCTAAGTACTGAAACATTCGGTTATCTATTTCCACTTCTGCACATACGACTTCTGTGCCAACCTGATATTGCAACAACAAAAGGTTTAATTCCAGCACCTATGAGCTCAGATTCCTGGGGACGCCGGCGCATTAAGTTCACTATATTATCATTATCACGTACCACACTGATCTACGAAATAATCATTAGCAATTATTTTTAGAACGTTCATCTGCATGTAGAGCTTATCAATTTATGACAGACAATTTGCACACAAGTATTGGGACAAGCATTCTTCATGTTATTTGTCTCCGATAGTTAAGAATATATTTTGAATATTTATATAATATTCACTAATTAATGGATAGTGTGTGTTGCAAGGGAAAGTTGTGTTTTGTGGCAAAAGGAGGTCTGCAGTTGGTACTGCGCAGCCGTACTGAGATCGAGACAGCACTTAGAGAGTGTCACGATGATCCGGGCAGTGGGGGTCATCAGGGCTTGACGGTTACTTTGAAAAAACTGGAGGTCACCTACTACTGGACTACGATGGCAAAAGATGTGATATATTGGGTAAGTTAAACATACTATCTTTATAAATGTAATTGGAGCGCAAATTGTCATAACAGCATGAGTGATATGTTAAGCCTGTGTAGTGTTACAGAGACTATGCCACTATGTCATAACTTTATTATACTTTGCTAGTGCTAGTGAAACTATTACATCATCGGGTAACAACGTCAACAATTGTTGGTCAGCTCAAGCCATATTTAGAACGCACGTTTCATGAAGGTAGAGTAAACTTATCTGTTTTTTATATGTATTTTATATGTATTTTTTCTGTTTTTTATATGCTGCATATTTCTTCCAATTGTATCAAATACCAGGCATGAGGTGATTAACTTCATTTAATAATTAACTTAATAATTAATGAGTACTGCCTGCCCAGCTGCTGCACTCGTGACGACTACCACCCGCCCAGCTGCTGCAATCGTGACGACTACGGTGGGGGACTACCACCTGCCCAGCTGCTGCAATCGTGATGACTACCACCCACCCAGCTGCTGCAATCGTGACGACTACGGTGGGGGACTACCACCTGCCCAGCTGCTGCAATCGTGACGACTACCACCCACCCAGCTGCTGCAATCGTGATGACTACCACCCACCCAGCTGCTGCAATCGTGACGACTACCACACACCCAGCTACTGCAATCGTGACGACTACCACACGCCCATCTGCTGCAATCGTGATGACTACAGTGGGGGACTACCACCTGCCCAGGTGCTGCAATCGTGACGACTACCACCCGCCCAGCTGCTGCACTCGTGATGACTACGGTGGGAGACTACCACCTGCCCAGCTGCTGCAATCGTGACGACTACCACCCGCCCAGCTGCTGCACTCGTGACGACTATGGTGGGGGACTACCACCTGCCCAGCTGCTGCAATCGTGACGACTACCACCCGCCCAGCTGCTGCAATCGTGACGACTACGGTGGGGGACTACCACCTGCCCAGCTGCTGCAATCGTGACGACTACCACCCGCCCAGCTGCTGCAATCGTGACGACTACGGTGGGGGACTACCACCTGCCCAGCTGCTGCAATCGTGATGACTACCACCCACCCAGCTGCTGCAATCGTGACGACTACGGTGGGGAACTACCACCTGCCCAGCTGCTGCAATCGTGACGACTACGGTGGGGAACTACCACCTGCCCAGCTGCTGCAATCGTGACGACTACCACCCACCCAGCTGCTGCAATCGTGACGACTACCACCTGCCCAGCTGCTGCAATCGTGACGACTACGGTGGGGGACTACCACCTGCCCAGCTGCTGCAGTCATGATGGCTACCACCCACCCAGCTGCTGCAATCGTGACGACTACCACCCGCCTAGCTGCTGCAATCGTGATAACTACCACCCGCCCAGCTACTACCACCTGCCCAGCTGCTGCAATCGTGACGACTACAGTGGGGACTACCACCTGCCCAGCTGCTGCAATCGTGACAACTACGGTGGGGGACTACCACCTGCCCAGCTGCTGCAATCGTGACGACTACCACCCGCCCAGCTGCTGCAATCGTGACGACTACCACCCGCCCAGCTGCTGCAATCGTGATGACTACGGTGGGGGACTACCACCTGCCCAGCTGCTGCAATCGTGACGACTACGGTGGGGGACTACCACCTGCCCAGCTGCTGCAATCGTGATGACTACCACCCGCCCAGCTGCTGCAATCGTGACGACTACGGTGGGGGACTACCACCTGCCCAGCTGCTGCAATCGTGATGACTACCACCCGCCCAGCTGCTGCAATCGTGACGACTACGGTGGGGGACTACCACCCGCCCAGCTGCTGCAATCGTGACGACTACGGTGGGGGACTACCACCTGCCCAGCTGCTGCAATCGTGATGGCTACCACCCATCCAGCTGCTGCAATCGTGATAACTACCACCTGCCTAGCTGCTGCAATCGTGATGGCTACCACCCGCCCAACTGCTGCAATCGTGATGGCTACCACCCGCCCAGCTGCTGCAATCGTGATGACTACCACCCGCCCAGCTGCTGCACTCGTTTCGACTACCGCCTGCCCAGCGATGACTGCCTCACTGCTGCGAGTGCCAACCAAGCGGCCACATATCAAAAACGCTTAGGTTGTGGGTTAGTCAAAACAGCAGTGTGTGGACTTCGTTTTAGATGAGTTCAGTTTGCTGACAGACGACCACGTATGGGCAGCACTACAATTGCTGAAGAAGCAATTTCCTGGAATGGCTGGCTTGCAAAACCCAGTTCTCGGTGCCGTTCTGCAGGTCGCTGTTGCGAGTGGACCGTTTGTGCAAATACTGCATGATGGAGAAATGCACTAGTGATTGTCGCCACTCCACCACCCCACGTGGATGCAGATGTCATCGTTTATGACTCGCTCAACAGAAGTGTCAACATGCACTGCAAAATGCAGATTGCATCACTGTTGTCAACAACACACTCAACAATCAGGTGTGTTGTTGACACCAGTCAGCGACAGAATGGGGTCATTGACTGTATGCTCTATGCCATTGCAGCAGTGACATCTGTGTGTTATGAGGAATTCCCCAGTGGCGAGTACGATCAGGCTGCAATGCGTGGACACTTGCGAACCTGCATTGAACGTGGTGTCATGACACACTTCCCAAGCAGCATGAGGTTAGACTTAATGTGTAACTTAATAATTATAGCCATTGCCAAGATATTGAAGAGTACGGGTGTTAGTTCACACCAGGATGCATTTATATAACGCGAGTGGGATCTTTAATTTCCCTTGGCATAAACAGTAGATGTAAAATATATGCATATGATAATTATACATGTGTACTTATATATTCAATGTGGTTGAAATATATTGAAAGATACTGGTATAGTTTAGATGTTTTCATGTAGGAAATTGTTGACAATTTATGCTGATTCTTTTGGTTGGATAGGCTGTAATATTTTCACCAAAATATAATAAAAACCACATTCTCTGATATTATACATACTCGGCAAATTGTTCACTTTGTTTGGATAGGTCTGCAGGCACGTGTGCACATCAGAGTCATGATTGTGAAAAGGATGACTCACAAAAAAGTGCTATGTTAAGGTAAATGTCTGTTTTGTAGTTTTATTTTTCATAACTCAATAGTGAGAAATTATTTTTCTTGTCATTACGACTAAAATGTCTTTGTGCATCATTATGCAGGCGATTTCCAAACAAACAGATCACATGTGCTTAGGTACGTATCCTAATTAAAGGTGCTTAATCAATTTGTTCTTTGTTTTGGTGCATTTTTGTCCAATTCAACAACAGGAATAACTATCGGGCTTTTGACATGCCGCGATAACACACTTTGCTGAAAGTTATCTTTTTTGCACCAATAAACCTGATAATGAGTTGATGCAGCACCTATAGTTTTTGTCACTCTATAGTGACATTGGCAGACAACAGTCACATATTAATGGAATTTTGCAGGGTGTGAAATTATAAGATGTTAAATTTTTATATGTGTTTACAGGTGAGGGACATTGTGCTCAGCGACCTTCATGACATGTTCACATTCCAAGGACCCAAGTAAGTTAGCTATTATAACATATATTATAATTAGAATCTTCAGGCTTTAAATTTCAAAACAAGCCATCACCATGTAGCACCTATAGGACCAATGTCCAAAAAAGTGTAGAAATTGATTTTTGGAGGTCCGAGAATTTTTTTTTATTCTACAGAATTAAGTTATATTTTCTTATTGTATGCATAAGGGGATATTTTCCGTAGTGTTCAAGTTTAATATGCATTATTTTTGTTGTAACTGTTACTTAAAGTCATGCCTGATTTTCATCGCTCTTAGTGGGAGCAATCCATGGTAAAATTTTCGTTAGCCTGACTCTAATTCATGGCTTGAGAGGCAAGACACAATTTTTACTAAATGTACACTATAACTCCTGTAATTATAAGGAGTGCAGCCAGGAGTCTCAAGATCTTACACAAAAATAATGATAATTCGTTAAAACAAAAGTAGTGTTGTCTAATTGCTTTGATGTATACATTGTAGGTATTGCAGTCACATTTATATTTATACATCAAACTAAGTGGTACATATCTCTACAAATAATATTTGATCTGTTTTTAGGGCAGGCCTCGTTCCAGCAAAGTATGCACAACATTGTGCAGCACTGAGGGGACAACGCCTTAGACTATTGACCGACTATGCTGCCCTTGCATGTCCTGGGGTAAGATGCCAAACAATTCTATTGAGATATGTTATAGTGAAACATTTGCTCTTGAAATATATGGTAGATTTTCACTTGTGCAGGTGGGCCACCTCGCTGTCTTTGTCACCCACCTTGTCCAGTATTTGCCAAAATTGCCACATCGCAGCACAAATTTCTTGTGCTCATATTTGTTCTGTTTATTAAAGATAAATTAACAAATAAAAAAAGTCATGAAAGCATCACTAAAGTAAATAGCAGGTCGTGTATGCATTAGATACCTAATCCAATCTATCAGTGTCTATGGGCTTGCCTTGGACATCATGAACTTTGAAGGGTCAGAACAAAAGTGAGGTTGACAAATGGTCAAATTCTAAAGTTTTTATTTCAGTTTCCTTCTAACTTCAATGGAAAACACTATTTTGAAGTTAGGTTTTGAACACATTATAAGTTTTGTTACAATGCAAATCGTTGTGCTTTATTTGTTCTATCTATACCTTCCTTTCTTTTTAATAACCTTTCGGTTATGATGCATTGCTTATAGATGGTATTTATTAAATAATTTATTGCTATCACATTTCACGTTTTAGGTTGTGGAAACACTGCTCATACAGGCAAAGAGGGCATGTGAGACAACAATCATAACAGGGTTGTACTCCACCGAAACCCTGTATCTGGTGCCAGACAATTTGAGGAAATTGTCATCTCTGTAAGTTACAAGAATAAGGGTAATTTATCTAATTATACGTGAATACATTTATGTACAAGATATGGCAGTCACTACTTTTTTAACTCTCTACATCATGTGTTACGAACACCTGGATTATGAAGCTTTTAAGGTGTAAGTAGGAATAATCTAACGATATATACTCACTAGACGTAACACTACTGCAATCTTTTTAAATTGCTTCTCAATATAATGGCTCGTCAAATCTGACATTATTTTACTTCAAACTATCTACTATGTGAATAACCTATTTGCATTTCATATTCAGAATAATGAAGGTCCACGAATGGATTAAAAAATCTGCATGTCTTTGACACATTGCTAACTTCAAGTAACAAATTCACAAAGCAACACTTATAATAGAGGTGTTATTCTAACAGTATTCCTTGAAGACTACTGGGTCAATTTAAATAATGCAAATGGGAAATAGTGCAGTCGGTGAAAATTTGATGTGTTAATTATTATTATATATTATGTATATTATTATATTGTATGTTTCTTCTGTATTAGGCTGTGCAAAATTTCTCATTATAATAATAATAACATTTATTTTGTTCAGCATCACATCCAATATTGTTCACAGCGCTTTACAGTTGCATTATATGTGTTAATTGCAGCGCATCGTACAAGAGGCTTGTTGTCGAACCATTTCTGTTTGGTCAAACACTTCAAGCCCTTGGCCTGAAAGAAGAACATGCCAATGCAATCGTTGGTTAGCCGGATGTGACACTGTCGATTGCACTAAGCCTCGTTATGTTAATTTGTTGTCATTTGTGTTTGATGCCGATTGTGTTGACTTAGCAGATCCACTCTTTGATTGAGTCGTCTTATAAGTAATGTTATGTAAGACTTCAAATTGTTGCACTGGTGTGCATGAATAAACTGTGTGACAATTGATTTGACGTTTACTTCTACTCAAGTAATGCACTCACAATCTAGGATAAATATGATCAATGCTAAACATGTATCATTGGGCATAATAATACAATTATTACTATTATATTTATGAAAGCCATTTTAATAAATTGTACCCATTAATTCATGACTCATACATACACATATTCTCTCCCAATTCATTACTGTGTGATATAAATGGGGCATTGTCAGTATTTAGGATCCTAAGCCTGTTGGTCTACTCACTCTGAACTGAATATGCAGCTGCCATGGCATTTTTAATATACAACTATGTGGCAACACAATTTCTGTGTACAAAATATGCAGTACATAACACCGTAAAGCTGAATGCCAATACCATACAATACCCATTAGCATGTTTTACAAATTTGATCCAGTCAATCAAAAATACAAGGACAACTAAAAAATTAACAAGCACAATTGCATGGTGAATCTATAAATTTCACCCAGTATAGTAATTATACACTAATTATATCCTTAGTAAATTAATTATCTGATGTATGCAACATATATAATGTTTAATTGAACTTAACTTTGCACAATCATGTGCATAATTACAGTTATCAACTTATAATGAACACGAACTATACTACAGGAAATAACAGTCATTCCCATATTCTTAAATGTAGGCTAATTGCAGTGACATTAGCCCCAACTATTCGTGCATAAAAAATCAATCAACCAATTCACTTTATTGTCCTAAAAGGTCATTTTCACGAATTTTACACACCAGGTGTCTTAGTGGGTCTGTCATTTAATGTGAATTAAAAAAAAAATTGTAGGATAAATTTTCAATGTAGGCGCAAGAATGTTATAATGGTCGTCTATTGGAAAAGTGACTGTGGTCCGTGCCCTATTTCGTGTAAGTAACGAAACATTCGGTTAACTATTTCCGGTCGTGCGCATACGAGTTCTGCGCCGACCAGATATTTCAACGACGCGATTTTTCGTTACAGCGTCAGTCGTGTGGAGTGAGGCTAGTGGCGCTTCCTAGTGGAAAGCAGATCGTTAACGGAAGTTCTCTTTAACCTAGGCCAGGGAGGCATTTAGTCGTCTGATTTATTTAATTCTGCTTTGGAGAAGACATCTTATGGAATTGGACGTACCTTGACCTGTAGGTAGAGCTGCGATGAACAAACGGGGGATGGGGTCCATTTATCTATGTAAAATGTAATAATAAGGCTAGTTGACGCCACTTTTGTCTATCTACCATTACAGAACGAGTGACATACGATACGAATTGGTTTCTCGAGTCTTCAGAATGTTGGCGCGTGTGGCGTTGTGAAGATGATACCTTAGCCATGTTCCATTGCCTGCACATTTGCCATTGTCATTACCGTGTGTTTACAAATTAAAAAAAAACTAGTATTTATCGTCACTAAATAAAGTATCAACCATATTCATAGACATAGTCAGTTACATTATCAATTGACAATTCCAATTACATGCCAATTATAAGACACAATTCTGTGTGTGTTGATGACAATTAAACACAAGTCTGTTTAACTTTCCAGCTATGACCCTTGAGTAAGTGACAAAAACTGGCAGGAGATGATGAACGAAGAAGATCGTCTGGAATTACAGAAAGCGGCATTGGAATATATCGACCAAACTGGCACTTTTTCCACAATCCAAAAGAAATGCAGACTTTACCAGTGTCAGCAGCAGCAGCAACAGGTGACATAATTCAATCACTGCCATTTATAACTCCATCCTCAAGTGATTTAGCTTATCCCGAATCTGGTTCGTTGATGTCCTATCTGTATTGTGTAAATAGTTTAAGCAAGATCCGCAGTTGATTTAATAAAAAATATGTATTTTTTCAAATCAATAAAAGAATTGGTTTTAGGAATTAGATCTGGTAAAGCTCAAAATACTGGATATCCAAAATGGTTTGGATATTGTACTGTAACAAAATACTGGATATCCAAAATGGTATGTAACGCAACAATGAAATACAGACTGCTGAAATTCTTCTAAAAAAAAATTATTCTTTTTCTTGCACCAGCAGTATACCTATAAGTTAAAAGCACCTGAAAACAGATAAAAATAACAGGCATGTTTTTGGGTGCTGACCCCCTGTTCACATTACAGGGCGTTACAGGCACAATTTGTATGCAAATCCTTAATTTTTTTTGCAGAAGTGCTCAGGCATAGCTACTTATTCATTGGTTAAAATTGAAGCAAATTCTGACTCATCAACTTTTTGTTTTTGACCATTGGTTGATTTGACATGGAATGACCCATACAAAAGTTGCACAAATGAGCTAGCATGTTGTAGTGGATAATAAGTAGTTTTGAATATTCTGTCTGTCTGTCTGTCTGTCTGTCTGTCTGTCTGTCTGTCTGTCTGTCTGTCTGTCTGTCTGTCTGTCTGTCTGTCTGTCTGTCTGTCTGTCTGTCTGTCTGTCTGTCTGTCTGTCTGTCTGTCTGTCTGTCTGTCTGTCTGTCTGTCTGTCTGTCTGTCTGTCTGTCTGTCTGTCTGTCTGTCTGTCTGTCTGTCTGTCTGTCTGTCTGTCTGTCTGTCTGTCTGTCTGTCTGTCTGTCTGTCTGTCTGTCTGTCTGTCTGTCTGTCTGTCTGTCTGTCTGTCTGTCTGTCTGTCTGTCTGTCTGTCTGTCTGTCTGTCTGTCTGTCTGTCTGTCTGTCTGTCTGTCTGTCTGTCTGTCTGTCTGTCTGTCTGTCTGTCTGTCTGTCTGTCTGTCTGTCTGTCTGTCTGTCTGTCTGTCTGTCTGTCTGTCTGTCTGTCTGTCTGTCTGTCTGTCTGTCTGTCTGTCTGTCTGTCTGTCTGTCTGTCTGTCTGTCTGTCTGTCTGTCTGTCTGTCTGTCTGTCTGTCTGTCTGTCTGTCTGTCTGTCTGTTGTAGTACCAATACTAACATTCTATAATGCTACAACAGCTTGGAATGACAATTACTCAATCAAAATGCTTAATGTACTGACTAATTTATTATTTGTCTTATAATTCATATTTGCTGGCATGCATGCATGCTTCTTATAACATTGAAAGCAAGATGAAATCTTAAATTCTCAAACTATTATTTTGCAATATTAGCTTAATTACGTTGATACAACAGGCTAAATACATTGCTATGTTCTACTGACATGTCAACAGAGCTGTACATGTATTCAAAATGTTTACCATAGTTATCGGATATCGTGTAATAACAAATACGTTAAGGAAATGTCCTCTCCAGAATATGTGTTTAATGCATGTGAAAACCTTGTTATTTTCCATTCTGTAAGACTCAATCGTTGGAAGCAAACTAAATACGTAAGGTTCTCAAAACATTATTTAATTGTTTTTTTAATAATACAGTTCAAATTAGTTACCCTTTTATCATCTACTAATCAACCATTGCCCGTGAAGGTCTTTGGCAAAATACAATATAATAAATTATACTTGCATAGCAAATGTCTCCTACATACTTTAACATTTTGCCTGTCTATTCTGACATAGCCAATGCCTACGCAAGGACATTGAAAATAATGATGTATACATATCTATACATATGTATGCTGCTTGATGTTTTAATACTAACATATACTTAAAGGTGCTTAATCAATTCGATTTTTTTGCTAGTCTCATTTCAAATTAATTTTGCGAAAAACCAAACCTACCTAGTATCCACTTCAACATGCTAGCTCGTTTGTGCAACTTTTGTATGTAGTTTTTGTGAAATCATCAGACAAACTATTAAATTAATTAGTGCTTGTTCAAGCATTAACTGAAGTAAAAATCGAAATGCTGAAAAATCACGATTTGCTTCCTAGGTGAAATTTTGTAACTTTGTCATGTGATTGACAAGAGGATGGAGGTGATGTCCAGGATCAGCATCGACCCATACAGTGTTTACCATTTTGAATATCCACTATTTTGATCCTTATCAGATCTAACTACAATCTTTTGATGATTTGAACAAAAATAGGCATTCTTTATTAAACAGACTGTGCATATTACTTAAACTAGTCACACACTACACATCTGAACATAAGTGAACCGGATTCATGATGGGTTGAACCATTTGAGGAAACAGCTTTAAATGGGACTAAGAAATGTGTCAAAAACAGCATACTGTACAGATTTTCCTTAACAAATATTTGATGTATCTTTGTGAAATGTGGCCTGTAGGTTTCTTACAATAGCCACTGGATGATAATCAAACTTAATTAATATTACACAATGAATTGTTTGAATATAATGTACAATGAAGGAAAGTACATTTTGGCAAGTGTAGTACTGTACCCTTCACAATGCCCTTGAATCTGTACTTGATTCAGCACATGGTTCAGTGTGGTTTCTAAGTTAATTAATAAATGATTCATGTTAATAACTCAGTTGGGAATGTAATTAGTTGCTATGGCCTTCTCTAATACATGAGTTGCACTCACACACAGCATCTTTGACTGCATGTATAGTGATATGTTGGGAATTGCTTGGATTGCAGGAGAGGGCATTTTATTTCAAGGTTCCTATCGAACCAGCTGATTTACTGGACCTAGATGGTATGTACATACAGTCACCATTTGTTTTCAGTAATGACGTAAGTACACACACTCATACAAATGTTTTCAGTAATGACGTAAGTACACACACTCATACAAATGTTTTCAGTAATGACGTAAGTACACACACTCATACAAATGTTTTCAGTAATGACGTAAGTATAAAGTGTTTAATAAAAATGTATGTATAATGATTATTACTATATTTTGTGTATTCCTTTGTTGTCAGTAAATTACTAAATAAGACAAATAATTGAACTGGGATAGCTTTTTATTGTCTGTGCTAGATTTAGTTACATTTCACTAGTTACATTACATCTACAAGGAAAGATTGTAATTACATTAATTCAGAAAGTCTAACTCAAGCTAAAACAGTATAATTAACTATGTTATAATTAAAAAGAAATTAATAGTTCGTCTGATGATTTCACTGAAACTAAATACCAAATTTGTACAAACGAGCCAGTATGTTGTAGTCGATACATGTCGTAGTCGATACATGTCGTAGTCGATACATGTCGTAGTCCCAAAATGATTCTGAGATGAGACAAGCAAAAAGTCGAATTGAGGAAGGACTTAAACTTGTTGGTATCATGTGTATTTACTTGATTTGTTTTACCTTCTCTGTCCAGCCATCCTAGGTAATTTGGTTCTGAATCGGCCTACTGCAGCAAGCAAAGTCTTTCAGGAGGTCAGTAATCACATTAATGTCCACTTGTTAAGCATTCTTTAAGGTGACTGAATTTTATTTATTTCACAGTGTAATTGAGCAAATATCAGTGGGGGTTTGCTACATTGGATTTCAGGTGACCTAGCTTGGAAGAATGACCCCTTCCGATACGGTGTGAATTGTCACTGTTAGCAAGTGTAATAGTATGCCCGGTAGTTAGTGGGTTACTGTGACATTGTGGTTGGATCAGACTCACAATCGAGAAAATCCAGGTTCGTATCCTCTTGCTTCGTATCCTCTACCTTAGCATACTCTTTGTGCAGTAATTACAGTGTGACTGAATACTTCCCAGAGGAGTTAAGTTGGTATTGGAATGAACAGGTCGCCTTGGGGTGAAGTGTATAGCGCCTTGCACAGTCCTACAGAGAACAGACGTGATACTGTGCTATATAAAGATCGTACATTTTAGTTATTGTATGTGGTAGCTAATGGGAAAATGAACTAATATTGTGATCACTGTCATTTGCTTGCCGAGGTATGTCAGTTTATTGTTTGCATTATATGTCAGTAGAATTGACTATTTTGTGTTGCTAATTGCTCTGTTGTCAGTATATGGATTAATAAATTAAATATAATTAAGTTGTAATTTGGCCTATTTCATTCTTGTGTTGTTTTTGTATATAAATGTACTATTTGTTCAACCAGGTGGTGCATACGATGATCAGCTGTCTGTCGCTGCTACCACAGTGCCAGTCTCTGAGTCAAGTCATCATCTCACTCCAGTTACAAAGTCTACCCTTGTTGCCATGGTAAAATTACACCAACACTAGTTTATGTCAGCTTCATGAAATCAGCTCAGATATAGAGATATAGGCACCAATTAATCTTTACCTTTGTATTAGCTATTTAAATTAGCTATTTTATTCTTCAATTTATGCAACATAGAAAGTTAAGAGACATGGTATGATATTGAAAATTATTGATCTCCTAATTGAAACATTTAATACACTCATAATACATTTGCACTTGAACTATTTGTTTCATATGTTTGTGTCTTTTGATGGGGCATTTGCAATGATAATTAATAGTTCCACAGTATTATTTTGTGGAAAGGAACTAGAAACTTCCGTAATTGCCACTGTGCTAAAGTAAAAGACATATTTTATACACTGTTGAATCTTAATGCCACTGTGCTTAAAACTAAAGACATATTTTATACCTTGATGATGCTCACTGCTTATACCTTGCTGATATGTAATGTAAACCTGAGCTTGTTTACTATGGGAACACACAGTAATTGTTTACTATGGGAACACACAGTAATTGTTGGTATAGGTCATTTAATAATTGTACCAAAAAAAATGCATGTAGCGATGAGAAATAGCTCAGCAGCTGACAAAAACTTGCTCATAAAAAAATTTTAAATGATAAGACAAAGTAACAAAGTTGGGGCGGTCATTAGTCCCACCACATAAATTTACATCATATAAAATTATAATGTTGTAACAAAGATAGTTTAAAAGATTTTCTTTTTCAAAGATTGCCACATGTACAGATATATGTTTCATCTTAATGTATCAACTTCAGCGTTTTTGTTCTTTGTGAGCTGATTCAGAATAGTATTTCATGTCACAGCAATTGGTAAAAGATGGCAAACTATTTCATTTGGTACACTTTTGTACACAGTTTTGTATTATGTACATACATTTTATTTTTGATCACTTTTTCCCTACTTTCTATAATAATGATAATAATAATAAAAAGACTTCTTTGATGCCAATATCCTCAGAAAATCTGAGTTCAGTGGCACAACAAAACCAAAGGATTAGGCATTCTCGTGATCATGTACAATACAGAAAGTCGTCAACCGATGGATGGAGGTGCCAAGAAGCTAAGGAGGATAGGCAATTAAAAAAAGATAGGTTTTCAGATGACGGCAAAATGAAGCTATATTTCTTGCTGATTTTATGCTGTCGGGGAGTGAATTCAACAGAGTGAATTCCACATTCCGGGAGTGAATTCCACAATTATGCTTATGGATGTTCATTTATTTCAGCTATCAGCTACAGTCAACAAGAGATCTCATAGGTCATGGACAAGACCGAAGACTTCTGCAGTACACGGGTGTAATCATTGGCCTGTCTATGGCACACACATACACGTAAGTGGAAACACCTGCTCCTCATCAACCAACCAGTGGTATCCACATACAATAGCCTGCATTGTACACATATGTATGCATGTAAATGCTGTATTGTTTGTTGATTCAGAGTGGTATGTATGCACACACCCAATAATTACCTTATTCCTAGAGCTTACTGAAACTGTAATGTAGTAATTTCAGTAGCATAGTGGCTAGACCCTCAGTCGACAGGCCCATCATTTGTATCATCTAGGAGTCGGTTGTCACTCAAGTCCACACATCTGTATAAATGAGTATGTGGCTATATACTGATATATTTAACCAAATTTAATGAGATTGCCATCCAAAGCAGCAAGCTCGGTAAATGGAGTGAAAAAGAAGCCATTGGTTTCTTGGGAGTCCAGCAATTTTTTACAGATCTGTCAATTCTGTCCTTAAACTTATTGGTAAAAAACTTTCTCCATTTATATCTAATGTACAGTTGAACTCATTAATACCCATCTTGGTCCCAAATGTATATCAGGATTAATGAGTTTTCCTGATAAATTAATCATGCAATTAATGGGGTATATTAGCATTTGGAAATTCCATTCCTGTGAAATAATGCCCGGGTGCTGAGGTTTCTGGATTATCGGGGTCTGGATTGACGAGGGTCCACCGTCCGCTGGTCTTTCACTAATGTTACATCATGCACTCTAGCACCTTTCTTAAGTTTGAAATAAGTAGTTATATATTTTCTACATGTATGACAACATGTGAGAACATGTATGCCAACATGTGTGACAACATGCATGACATGCGTGACAACATGCGTGACAACATGCTTGACAACCAGTATGACAACATGTATGACAACATTTGTTGATTCCTTCTGTGACTGGCAGGAAGAGTGCAAGGTTTGTGTGTAACATTGAGGGTTGTCGTGGGTCCACCGGCAATCACTTCATCCGACTTCACATAGCAGGAGCAAGGGAAAAACAGACGATTCGGTGAACTATCTTACTATAATCCAGCAAGTGTTTGTATGTTATGTTATGTTTGGATGTATGTATGTTATGCTACTCCTAGACGCTTTGCATCTCAGGCGCCAAACTTTCAGGGGCTCTTCTATGAACCATGGTCGGGTCATCAAGTTTTTTTCTTCGAAATTCACCCCACTTTTACCCATTCTATGAATAATAAAATCATCCATTGTAGTTATTATGTACAACTGTCCGCAACTCTATGTGAACAATTGCATAATTATGCAAACAATTACATAATTATACGAACAATTACATAATTTTGTAAGTGTTGTTGCTCTCCTCTTCACCCTTTCTGGGGTGAAACTGGCATGCAATTAATCTTAATTGACTACATAATAAGCTGTACTTGTAGCCTTAAGTTTTGTATGATCGTTATTATAATCATATCCTACTGGTAATTATTTTCTGTAAACAATAAAATATTTCTTAAATATAGATTTAACAAGATTTGCCATTCAAGCCAAAGGCCCAGGTGGCAAGTTAACAAGGAAGCCATTGGCTTATCGAGAGTCCATCAGTGTTTGCCTACGTGTAACACGTCCTCTTGAGATATGTGTCCAACTTGTTTTTAAACATATTCACGCTGCTAGCGGTTATACAGTCCATAAATAATTTGTTCCATTTACTGTCCTCTGTGAGAATGAGTACTTCCTCATATCCAGTCTCCAATCTGTCCTCTAGTTTATACCCATTCAATGAATTAAAAACTTCAATCTGATCTCCTCTTAACTTCCTTGTCTCTAGAGTTGTTAAACCACATTCTGTCAGGCGTTTTTCATAACTAAGGTCTCTCAGTTCTGGAATCATTTTAGTTGCTCTCCTCTGTATGCGTTCAAGTGTATCTATATCCTTCTTACGATATGGTCTCCATGCTTGTATACAGTATTCTAAATGAGGCCTAACTATTACTTTATACAGAGGCATAATTAGCTTTTTATGTTTCTCCTAATCAACCCAAGAATTTGATTACCATTTTGAAGCTGCAATACCACACTGCTCTGAAACTTTCATAGCACTTATTGTAACAACCAAGTCCTTTTCTTTTATAGTACCAAGAACTTTATCTCCCATTTTATAGTTTACATCCAAGTTCCCATGTCCTGTATTTAGGCATTTACATTTTCCAAAATTGAACAAATCTGCCATTTCTCAGACCATTTCACTGATCTGTCTAGATCGTTTTGTAAATTTCTAAACACTTTTGTGTCATCTGCAAATATAGAATATAACAGCATAATCAATATAGGACATAGGCATCAACTTGATCAAGAAAATGTAATATCCAGTGTATTTTAATCAACATTACCAGACAATTATTATCATCTTCATATCATCCTCACAGAGCATTGTTTCAAATACTACAGAGACCTGCTTATTGAACTAGTTTGTTTAGGACGGATTTCACATGTACTTTCTGCGGATCTCGACTGGAAGAGGATATATCTTTTCGAGTATTAGGAGGCTAGTAATTTGTTAAATTCTCAGCAACATATCCATCGATTGATGTATTCATTCAAGTACTCCTTCAAGTCCTCTTTCATGATCATAAATTCTCTTTGCTTTGAAAGAAGATTATGCCACTATTTATTTATTTATTTAAAGTGTGAGTCCTTTTCAGCAGACAAAAGCACACATGAAAAATTGGCCATGGCATATTTACTATTAAGATTACATTTTAATTGTCATTGTTAGATGAGTTTAATGCATTTACGATGTGTAGTATTTCGTTTAAATGTATAACTTAAAATGGCTTTGTTTTGTGGGCAGATAAAATAAATCTGGAATTAGTGGACACAGAAACTTTCAGCAGAAAAAGAGGGAAAGGCCACAGATATCAAAGCCTTGTTACATATGTAAGAGGTTGGTATGGCTCTTTTGTTAGTAATGTAAACAGAGTAGTTATTTACATGTTGTGGAAATCTGAACACATCAAGTACACTTGCATGAATTTGCTACCCTGCAGAAGCACAACTGCACAATTTTGGAATGTTTACACAAGTTGTAATTCATTACAACTTACACGGCAAGAAATTGCTACCCCTTCCATCTAGCCATAATGGTTGAAAATAAGAATGTTTAGATAGCCAGATGGAGTTGCATATCATCTTGGTCATCTGGTTACAGTATGATTGCAACAAGAAAAATGTGGTAAGCTATTCACATTAAAATTTGAGCTTCATAATTATACAAATCATCCTTACCAAAGTGGGACTATCTACAGTAGCCACAGGAAACTGAAACAAAATAAGTAAATGCATGTGATAAGCTAATGTGATTATAGTGGTGGTATAAATGTATCGATTGTGGGTGACATGTGACAGAAATATTAAAATAAAGAAATTATAAAATTACAAACGCCCAGGTTGGTATCTTACCCCATGGGTAGGCCTCTTTCACCACAATAGGAACCTCTGCTAAAATGGCTACAACTTTTGTCAGAGACTACATCAAACGTTTCAACACACGGAATGTACCTAAGATAACGAACTAGATTATTCGTCACATAGAGACGATATATATATAACCAAAGGATTCTTTCCTGCATACATTGGCCCCTAACCCTGGGCGTCTTAACCATCCTACTTTATTATGGAATACTTGTCTACATTATGTCAATACTGCTACATGGCTTGTGTGGTACACTAATATTTGCTTGTACAACTGTTACTGTAGATGACTTGGTATGCCCATTGGAACCTGGTGAGACAGTGTCTGTCATTGGCCTTCCTGTTTTTGACATAGACAACCAGACAGTCGCCCTTGAGGTAAGACACATTAAAACAAACTTGAATGTTGCTTCACATATTGCTGATTCACATATTGCTGCTTCACATATTACTCTCTCTGAGTCTGCATGCTTATCTGGTGGTATCGTGGCTCTGTGGTTTGCGGTACGCAATACTACGCATGCATGCATGGATACACTATCTAGTAATGCATGCTCTATCTGTGGGAGGACGCTGCCACGCTGTGATAACCCTTTGTCCGCTCCATAGGTACTGTACATGCTGAAACAAGATACCTAAATCTGGGTCTCAAGGTCACCGTATCACCCTCTTTCAACCATTTATTCCCTATTGGGAGAGGCGACTCAGATTCTCCTCTGCCCTGATGTCCTGTCCATTGCATCCTCCTCCACAACCTCTGCCACCTCCATGTCTCTCCTCATCCCGTCTCTCATTCTTAACCTCTGTCTTCCCATGCTGTGTTCTTTGTCCACAGGCGGCCCCCCCACGCCTTCTTTATTACATTGTGTTCCTCTCCACATATAACGTAATGCATGCTAAAAACACTGCCAGGACACATTATACTAGTATCTAGCCACTGGTACCCTATGCTGCATCCTTCCCTCCCTCCCAACCTTCCCCGCTCCCCATTGTGCCCCTCTCTACCTACATCCCCCTTCCTCCCCTCATATTATACATCCCCTCTCGCTATCTCCACTCTCACACCCTACACCCCTCCCTCCTCTCGTACCTTACACCCCCTCCCTCTCCTCTCCCTATCTCCCCTCTACACCCATCCTTCCCATATATCCCTCCCTCCCTCCCTACACCCTCCCTTCCTCTCTATCCCTCCCTCCCCTCCTACCTCCCTCCCTTCCTCCCTATCCCTCTCTCCCCTCCTACCTCCCTACCCCCTCCTTTCCTCTCTGTCCCTCTCCTCTACCCCCACCACCACCCTCCCATGATGAACATTAAATTGTTGTGCTGAATATTATAAGGTTATTTGCCTCTTTTATTACAGATAGAGACCACCACACCATGAGTCTACAACATGTTACACATTTACCCCCTGCGTGGGATCTTTTATTACAGATAGAGACCACCACACCATGAGTCTACAACATGTTACACTTTTACCCCCTGCGTGGGATCTTTTACTTCCCCTGGCCCAGCTATTGCATCCCATTGTTGTTGTTCCAGTCTCGCAGTTTATGTGTTGATTTGTCGATGGCGTTTGCTCCTTTAAAGCATTTAGTGCCAATTACGCATTACAAATGTGTATGGTTTTGAATGCAATATATTACGATACCTATAATTAAGATCTTTGGAAGTCAGGAATATTTGTGAATTTTGCAGGCAAACAACATCTTCAGACATAACCAAGTACGTATTATCTTTTAAGATTCTTGTGTGGAAATTGTTACTGAATACTCGTTTTAAAGTACTGGACCATAAATGTCATGCTCCAAATTACTTGATTTCAAAATCTCTTTTCTTGTCTAAGTTTGGTGCTGATAACATCAATTTGTATTGGATGTTAATTATGAGTGAAGCAGTATAATAATTAAATAAATGAGTAAAATTTAAGAGAAGTGTAACATATAAAGTTCTGTAATTTTAAATGCTTGCAATAGTTGTAGCCATTTCTGTTTTTGTGTTCAGCAGTTACCAGTGACACCTGTGGTTAATTTGAATGACCTTCCAGAGAGCATTCAACATCTCTACAAAGGTATACTACACTATTAAGTTTGGAGTTCATCATGGCATCCTTATAAATAACTTTGGTTGTAAACCGACAAATAATGAACCAAAAGTTCTATTTCGGGCATTAATGGGGAAATGAAAATCACAGTGTCGCAATCTTTAAACTTGGATAGCAGCTATCAAGACTTTGGAGGATCTATGCAAGATGTAATGTTATTTAAATGACACGTGGAACCGTTCCATGTCAACTTCATGTTCACTACCATTCATCTAGTTATTTCTATTAATGATTTATTGTTTTGATTGCAGATAGAAGTCATTCACCCTGGCGTTTTTCTCTCAGTTTAGCATATGCATTTGCAGGTATTATACCATCACCTCTTCTCTGTTTCTTAGCTTTAGCTTTTGTGTGGGTGTGTCGAGGTGCACACTGTGGCAGGTTTTATTTTTAAACTTTATTAAATATTATATTGCAAAAATCATCTAAGCTATGGCAAAAACATGCAAGAAACTATAACTATTTCTAATTGCCAACAGAGGGCAATCTACGTTAACGACATTTTGAATGAACTGTTTTTAAGACATTACAACTATTTCTTAGCATTATACCTGGAAATAGAACCTGTTGCACTATTTACATATCAAATAATTATATGGTTCACAATTCTTATTTATGAGTACCCCAGTAATTTTAAATAAACGTAAGAAAATATTTAAAGATAGTGTAATTTTAAGGTCTATCAAATAACGTTTTTTAAGAATGTCACAAAATCTGCTTTGCAGAAATAATTAATGTACTCATAAAGACAATATTTATTTTCAGTTGTGGCTCGTTGCCTTGATACGATATATTTATTTTTGTCTTGGTCTGGTCAGGAGACGTAACTCCCGCTGGAACGTATCTTCATCTGAAACTGGGAATGTTGCTCAGTCTTGTTGGATATTCTGTACAGGTGAGTCATGTTCTGTACAGGTGAGTCATGTTCTGTACAGGTGAGTCATGTTCTGTACAGGTGAGTCATGTTCTGTACAGGTGAGTCATATTCTGTACATGTGAGTCATGTTCTGTACAGGTGAGTCATGTTCTGTACAATTTAGTCATGTTCTGCACAGGTGAGTCAGGTGTTCTGTACATGTGAGTCATGTTTTCCATGGTCAAGTCATTTTGTACAGGTGAGTCATGGATTATCTTCTGTCCATACGAGTTATCTTCTGTCCATGTGAGTTATCCCATGACAGTTATTTTCTGTGACACAAGTTGTCGTATGCCTGAGTTTTTGAGCTGGTGTGTGTATCTGTGTGTCTTATTTGTCCTTCTTTTCTGTACACATGCATCAACTAATTTATTATTATTATTATTTAATTAATTAATTTATATTTGTATATATATTTTACTATGCATATAATAAACTATGTTTTAACTAATTTATTAGTAAAACTAGCTGTTTTAACAAATTTATTTTATTTACTTAGCTAATTAATATACATTATATATGTGCAATGTTTTACCTAATTTATTATCATTTACATAACCATTTAATTTTAGCACCAGTATATTTTAAATGTCTTTGAACGGACTTTAGCTGGATTTATGGCACTATGTAAATGCACGTGTTATTATTTCTGCCATACCAGGAGGCTGGGGGCCTGGACTTGCTGGCGGTCGGTTGGGACACGCTTCTGCTTCAACGCCTGCTCAGCTATGCAGCATCATTGGCAGACAGGAGCATTGTTCACTCTCCTGGCACTGGACATCTCACAGCCTCAGTGTCTAGGGACAGACACGGCAGTGACGCATGCTTCATTGAAGGTTCATATTTCAAACTGGAAATCGTTTTTGAGTGGGGTACCCCAGGGATCAGTATTAGGCCCTATACTGTTTTTAATATATATAAATGATTTGGAAGATGACATATCTAGCAAAGTACTCAAATTTGCAGATGACACAAAAGTATTAAGAAAGGTTACTAATGATACAGAGAACTATCATGTATAAGGAGAAACAGCTAATTGTACAAATACAAAGCAATAGTTAGACCACATTTGGAATATTGCATTCGAGCATGGAGGCCTTATTGTAAAAGGGCATAGACAAGCTAAAAAGAATACAAAGAAGAGCAACTAAAATGATTCCAGAATTGAGAGACCTTAGTTACGAAAGTCGCTTATTGCAATGTGGTTTGACAACACTAGAGACCAGGAGACTAAGAGGAGACCAAATAGAAGTGTTTAAAATAGTGAACGGTTATGAGGATGTTGATAGGAATATGTTCTTCAAATTTAAAGAAGGCACAAAGCAGCATTAGTTAAGGAACAGTGTAGGTTGGACATGAGAAAGTACTCTTTCTCACAGAGGGTGATAAATGAATGGAACAAACTGCCAAATGATTGTGTTAATGCTAGTAGTGTGAATATGTTTAAAAATAGAATTGACAGATATCTGATAAGGGCGGGCTATACATAGATGAGAAAATTGTTGGACTCTTGATACGTCACTGGCTTCCTTGTCCACTTGCCATCTGGAACTTGTTTGGGATAGCAATCTTGTTAAATCTTATCTGCTTATGTGTGCTGAGAGTAATACTTATGTGTGCTGAGAGTAATACTAGTTACCCAGAATGTCATGTTTTTGATTACTAGATGGCATCCGTGTATAATCACAATGCATCACGGTATCGATTGTCGATGGAAGTACAACTCAAACTACTAAATAGAGAGTCAAAAGAATTAGTTTAAGCAAAGAGTACAGTGCACCAACAAAGAGTACAGTGCACCAACAAAGAGTACAGTGCACCAACAAAGAGTACAGTGCACCAACAAAGAGTGCAGTGCCCCAACAAAGAGTGCAGTGCACCAACAAAGAGTGCAGTGTACCAACAAAGAGTGCAGTGCACCAACAAAGAGTACAGTGCACCAACAAAGAGTGCAGTGCACCAACAAAGAGTGCAGTGCACCAACAAAGAGTACAGTGCACCAACAAAGAGTGCAGTGCACCAACAAAAAGTGCAGTGCACCAACAAAGAGTGGAGTGCAGTGCACCAACAAAGAGTACAGTGCACCAACAAAAACCCTTACTGATAAAATTAAACAGAAATCGCAATGCTAGCATCAGAACTCAAACATCGGCTGATCTGACGTTTGAATAACTGCAAATGCAATTACCCATGTGTTGGCATAGAATCACGATTGTTTCATTGCATGACAAAATTGGCACGAATTAAATGTTGTACATCCATAACAAATGTTGCTCAATTTCTCCTTTGTTAGTGTTATATTCTACACCAGGGAGCTCCATGGGTTATTCCAGGTAGTCTCTATTGTTGCTTAGTATTCAGGATAATCTCTAAACATTAACACATTTTTCAAAGTGTGCAATTTTGTTCACTCCACATTGTCTTAGTTCACTCACTCAGTGAGTACCTGGCTATAGATGGTGATGGAATTATTTGACATTCTTTCATATAGTAATTGCAACGTGACTGAATGATTCAAAGAGAAGTTGAGTTGGTGTTGGATTGAACAGGTCTGCCAGGGGGTGAAGTAGTTTGACTGGCCCTAAGGACTGGATATTATAAAAACATCTTTAAATATATCTCATATGGACTATTTTTATTAACATGTCATTGTGAATAGTCATGTTATTGATACATGAAATGAGGTAATCAGCGCAATTAATGAAATCATTTGTGATCAGGTGGCTCTCTACTTCTGGCCCGTGGAGGGGTGTGTCTCATACCAGAACTCAACTCTGTCAAGAAGGCAACCAAGCAGCTTCTTGCACATGGTCAGTGCTACAGGCAAGACAACACTACGCATCTCTGTGAATCTCTCTATAAATGTTTCTCCACTTTTGCAGAATATGTCACTCATTGCACGTGTGTGTCATTTCTACCCGACCTTTCATGTTCGGTTAATTCCACCCCGGCTCCTTCCACTCCTTTATGTCATCCCTCCATCTTCCTTGTAGTCTTCCTCTTCCTCACTTACCCTCCGTCATGCCTTTGAAGATGACTTTCACTGGAAGGCCACTTCTTTTCATGTGTCCAAACCACGTAAGTTTACGTGTATGGACTTCATCCATAATTGGTTTTAGACCAGTGATTCGACAGTTCTCTGATGGGTATTTTATCATGTATAGTGTGGTTAATCATTGAAACTGTTAATTGTCAGATGTTTTTAATGATCCGTTAAGCGAATCATATTACAGTGTCATCCAGCCCCCTGGTTCCTCAAAATGGTGTACAGAAACAGAAACATGAAAAAATAATTTCTGAAGCAATTTACAGCATATCGAGATCATTAACAGCTAAACGAGACAATCAGACTTTGTGTCTTTAATTTACACTTTTCAGTGCTAGAATCTGACAAAGTCCCTGTGGAGCTTCCCCAGCGGTTCACGCGCCACGGGGCACAGCGATTCACCCTGCCACGCCGCAGCCACGTGTGGTCCTACACGGACCACATCTCATGCCATGCGCCACACCTAGATGACCTCACCGCACCGCAGGTTGTTGTGGGCAAAGACGGCATTGCCAAAACACTGGCTGAGTACTGATGCACTTGTGATTATTTTATACACTGACAAACTTACCTTTTTATACATTGACAACCTCATGTTCATTTTAGACAGAACAATGCATTTAATTCTTTACTCATGTCGAGAAAATAAGATTTTAACCTGTATATGCCAAATATACATTCACTTTCAGTTTGTTTGCTATGGTGTACTTTGCTGACGTTAGTGCTGCCAGTTATGTTGACCATATGCTGACACATCACACGGTGGTCAGCGCAGTGATGTTAGCACACACAACTCTGATCTCGTGGCAGGACTTCAAACAGGTGTGGTCTAGAAAGTTGATATCACACATACTGTCAGCTGAAGTTAGTGCACAACAAATGTAATTCAGGGTGTGAGCGTGCATGCGGGTGTGCGTGCGTGTGCACAAATCACACCATCGGGTGTGTGTAGTACTCAGAGTATTGCATATTGCAGTATTCCAATACCCAATTTTAAGTATTGCAAAATATTTGCAATACTTTTAGATTTAAAATATTTATGCTGACTTTGCCATGAAAATTGTTTAATTAATATTTGTGAAAATTTTATAACCTATGTTTTCTTATGAAAACTGTTTAATTAGTATCATGTATTAACATTTAATTGTGTTTTTTTTCATTCTGACATAAATGCATTGTTTATAATTTCAAATCAGTGACGTTATGTAAACATCAGTTTTTGTTGACAAAAGGTGGCTCCCATGATAACAACATTCAATGTCTTAATTGGAGTTTCAACTTTGTAGAATTACTACATGGGCAAAATACATCTGTCTGTCTGGCCAACACTTGCAGTTGATCGTATACGCCAGGAAACAGAAGGTGGTGTTCTCGGAGTCGGCCGAACGACTCATTCGTGGCTACTATGTGGCGAGTAGACGAGTTCGAGCGGTGGGCGTTCACTCCTCCACACTGCCGCTCAGTGCCATCAGAACCATGTAAGACATCTTGTCCCTATATTATATATTTATTATGTAGGCATTCAGTATGCTCTAGCCAATATACGGGTGCAGTTATGATTTCATATTCAGATTTAACAAGAACAAGATTTAACGAGATTGCTTTCCAAAGCAAAGGCCCAGAGGGCAAGTGGACAAGGATACCATTGGGTTATCGAGAGTCCAACATTTTTTATCTATGTGTAACCCAGCCCTCCTGCGATATATGTCAACCTTATTTTAAACATATTCACACTGCCAGCATTTACACAATCTGTAGATAATTTGTTCCAATCATTTATTATCCTAAGTGAGAACAAGTACTTCCTGACATCCAATCTACACTGACCTTTTACTAATGTTACCTCGTCCTCTAGTTCTGCTATTGTGTGTGGTTACAACAGCACTATTTGTCAGGGTTGACCGAGTTACTTTAATTTTGTACTTGAGTAAAAGTGATTAACCTAAAAACTGCTTGAGTAAAAGTAAAATGACTTTGTAAAAAAAAAGTACTTGAGTAAAAAGTAAAACTACTTTTCTAAAGTACTTGAAGTAAAAGTACAACACTTAGAAATAACAACAAAATCATGAGTAATATTATATAAATTACACAATTTGCATCTGACAACTGTTTTGTAACCACTCTGCCTATAACAATGTGCTCCCAGACAGCCTTAGTTGGTCAATCCGTCTGCAACTATTGAACACTGTACTCACTTTATGCTTGGAAAATTACGTTATCTTTAATGGGCGCTCACAACATCAAATAATTTAAGTTAAATACAGAAGTTAATTAATGATGAGGCACAATCTGTGTTTTTATCGACCTTTTCCACTGTGGTATGGGAGGAGCTAGATTGTACAACAGGATATGTATATGCAGGTGTGACTGTTTCTGAATAGGTAGAGGGTCAGTCCAGTACTAGTAGTAGCCTCTCAGGGAAACTGGTCAGAGGTAATACAACCTAGCACTGCCCATAGTAAAATTAACAAAGACATTTTATGCCTAGCTAATAAAGCCATCTGGCTTGTGAACCCCCAACTTCTCATGTCTTCCCAGACATGTCTTATCAGCTCACACAAACATTGAAATAACCCCCTTTTGCAGCTAGCTGTGTTGGTTACCTGGTACCAGCTGGGACTAGAATTGATCAAAAGACAGACCAGTGCAACAGAGGAATACTGTTGCTAATTGCAATTAAAAGTGACCTGTCAGGGCCCCTGTCCCTGTCCTTGATATTATTTATGGGTCAGCTTGAATAAGCCTTTGCTGGGAGAAGATGATGCCAAATGGCAGAGTATCAATTCTTTACTGTTTAGTTCTGTAGAGTAGTCATTATTATGAATTTATTAAACATCTCAATATGAATTTTATTCGTGAAAGTAAAATGCTGTTTAATGCTGACATAAGCCGGTAAGGCCGTTGCTGATAATGCCAATGGGTGAAAATCGGTTCTTGTTCTCAGTCCACGATGCGCGTTCGCTCACGAATATCAGAATTGTGTCAGTGTATGGGGATTATCAATACATTGTTGAAATTGCAAATTTTAATATTTACAATACGTATTGGAAACTTACTGATTAATAGTTTATATGGTGCAATGGAGACATTTGCATCGTGGTTTGAGATGGCGTTCAGGCGTCGTGTGCTCGAAGTGACATTTCATGTCAACGGCTTTGACCTGACCTATGCCAATATTTGGCAGACTTCGTTCACTGACGTAGATATAAAACAGTGGTTGCGTTGATTTCCTGAAGAGAGGTATGCATGCAAATATGATCGCGAACTGGCATGCGATTGAATGATATTAATAGCTTTTGGCCTGGCGACTAAGAACAGTTTTTGAAATGTCGTTGATGGTGGAGCGCCACAAGCATCAGCGGTTTCGCCAAAAAAATGTCGCGTTACTTTAGATAAAACTACTTTGTTACAAGTAAAAGAATTTAGTCAAAATTCTACTTCGTTACACACCAATTACTTAAAATAACTACTCAAGTATTGTAACAAAGTACTTTTACTTCGTTACATGCCAACCCTGATGACGCGATCATCACATGCAAAATAACATGCATGATGATGATAGAACTATTGTTTACATACAAAATGGCAGACAAGCATTTGAATTGATTTAAAACCTAATGACAACCGACTGCGACGATAGAGAGCATAGTCCCCAAATTCGAATTTAATAAAATCATTATAAATATAAAACTATGCGTCATGTGTGTGTGTGTGTGTGTTGTGACAGCACAAGTCTGGCTGGTTCACATGCCAGACTGAGTCTGCGACAGGAAGTGACAGAGCATGACGCTGTCATGGGCATTCTCCTGTATGAGGAGTCAATCACCAGTCGATCAGGTCAGTGATAACATCATCTTGAGGTACCACATTCTTATGTACGTGGAGTCAATCAACAGATGATCAGGTCAGTATTAATGTTATCTTAAGGAATCAATCACTAGTCGATCAGGTCAGTGTTGACATCATCTAGAGTCAGTCACCAGTCGATCAGGTCGGTGTTGACATCATCTTAAGGAGTCAATCACCAGTCAGTCAGGTCATTGTTGACGTCATCTTGAGGAGTCAGTCACCAGTCGATCAGGTCAGTGTTGACATCATCTTGAGGAGTCAATCACCAGTTGATCAGGTCAGTGTTGACGTCATCTTGAGGAGTCAATCATCAGTCGATTAGGTCAGTGTTGACATCATGTTGAGGAGTCAATCACTGGTCCATCAGTTCAGTGTTAATGTCATCTTGAGGAGTCAATCACCAATTGATCAAGTCGGTGTTGACATCATCTTAAGGAGTCAATCACCAGTCAATCAGTTCAGTGTTGACATCATCTTGACGTGTCATAATATGGTGTGTCAAAGTAGATTTGTTCTGTGTCCTGGTTCGGATTACTAGTGTTACTTCGAGTGATGATTTTCGAAAATAATACATATTTTCAGCAGCTTATATACGTTATCAAGAAATGTGTAATATTTAATTGCTTCATATTTGGTTAGCACTTGCTTATAAGTGCCTACCTAATTGCATTTGCACAATCTATCAGCTAGCTGTTGCTTGCATACCAAACATCTGATTTGTAGGGGCCTTTCCATACAATTGTTGGCACATAACATACATACTTAAAAACAGTGATAACTGCATTGGTAATTGTGGTAATTTGATGAGAAACTAGTTGGCTTCCAAAAAAGTTATTATTTCATCATTTTATTGAAAGGTTGCTTCCTCAGTCTCCCTCCTCAGTCTCTCTCGTCAGTCTCCCTCCTCAGTCTCCCTCCTCGGTCTCCCTCCTCAGTCTCCCTCCTCGGTCTCCCTCCTCAGTCTCCCTCCTCAGTCTCCCTCCTCGGTCTCCCTCCTCAGTCTCCCTCCTCGGTTTCCCTCCTCGGTCTCCCTCCTCGGTCTCCCTCCTCAGTCTCCCTCCTCGGTCTCCCTCCTCGGTCTCCCTCCTCGGTTTCCCTCCTCAGTCTCCCTCCTCAGTCTCCCTCCTCGGTCTCCCTCCTCAGTCTCCCTCCTCGGTCTCACACATCAACATTTTGTTACCATGTACTTTTAGACAGTTGTATTTTTAGAAGAAAATCCAGTCTTCCGTTGAAAAAAAATTGTGCCTCTTCATGAGCAGGTGATTCTGTTGTCTTTAGGCTACTCTGTGCTGAATGTACAGCCACAACCTCACATGAGAGACAACAACACTGAGCACTACATCGGTGCACAAGTAAGTGTGTTACTCTCACTGCAAATATAACTGAATGTGTCTGTAAACATTTAATTGTATAACTCTTCATGAGGCACTGGCACAGGTTCATGTGTTATTTTAGAAATGATATTACTTTAGGGAGTTGATGTAATTAGATGACTGTTAGGTCTGTGTTATCAATATATTGATTATTGGCATGTTCCAAAAACATGGATTTGTGGCATATGCCAAAATATATTATAAATATAATGACAAAATCTTAAATTTCAGTCATGTCAAAATATATTGTAATTTCTACCCCAATAATAAGGAATTTTAGCTATATGTATTACAGTCTGATGAGGACAGGGAAATTTTTGTTCCTGGAGTAATGATGCAAACCCTATTATTAGTTTGTTAAATTAACTAAAAGAATAAGATTTTAAAGAAACAGAAAGCTTGACTTGGGTGGCTTCTATGACAATGACCAAATTTGGTCTTAGTAGGAGTCTCCTGTCCTCGGTGTTGTTTTCGTTGGTTGCTAATAAGGTTTATCACTATATTATATTGGATATTTTTTTATCCTGTTAAGTGGCTACAATTATTATTTCAATGTCAGTGCCAGTACAGATGTTGGGCAGACGCTGTAATTACAAATATGCTGTATTTCTACATCACTGTTTCAATGTCTGTACTTCAAATTTTGGCCAACTTTTAAGGTCCCGCTGATGAATCTAGGGGCTTGCGGGACCCTGCTAAATTCAAACCCTGCTTGTCCATATGCTATCTTGGTCTAGCTACTTAACAGATTATTTTGAGAAATTATAACACTTCAGGGAGTTCATTTAGTTAATAATAATTAACTTCTGTGGCACCTATATCCTGTTGTCAGCCTATAGATTACTGTTGTATTCCAACAGAGAGACGTGAAGATGCATCAGTTCCATCAACACCTGAACCAATTCCTACAGATTCACGCCACAGACCTCGACACATTCCCAGAAGAATAACTGGTCAAACCTGTCCATTTTGTTAAATATTTCATACAATATGCGATATGCCTGTAATTTCTGTTGAATGTTTTCATCTAAAATGTGATCTTGTTGTGTACACCTTGTATACATGTCTCATTATTTAAACCTTGTAATGTTAAATATTTATCTTGGTATTTATTATAGTGTAACTATCATTGCTCTGACGATCATTTATTTATAGAATACTAGCCCAGTTGCCCAGCATTGCACAGGACAAAAAGGCAGCCCCTGCAAGTACTTATGACTTGCACTACCCAGTCATGTTTTGGTAGTGCAATCTCCAATGGCAAAGACATCTTCACGTAACAATGGTTGAAACCCACGTAGCAGTACTAACAATTGTATGCAACTAGGATCTCCAAAGAATGGCGCGAGAAACTGAAACAAATAAAATTAGATCCGATTTCTTTTGGGCAAGTTGTCAAATTTGACCAGTATGTTGCTAAAATTAGCAGACTATTTCTACAAATTTATCTATATTTAATGTTGTGCTAGATAGGCCAACATACATGATTGAAATAATAATAAAATGCCATATTTTACAAGACAGTTTCAGAGCTATTGAATTATCCATACTGTTCATTGTTCGCAAAAAAAGTATTTGGTGTCACAGCACCAGCTTAATGAGGTGACCAAACATTTCATTCAACTCAAAGTGTAGCATTGTAGAAGTTGGAAGTATGTGCCTTTCGGATGACAGACTAAAAACTGTAGATCCATTCTACCTAGTGAGGCGTGTGTTTGGCAGGGATATCAACCTCCCATTTCCCACCTATTTTGAGGCCAACCTCCCACTTCCTGCCACACCCTTCCCTAGTGTATATGCCAGGGGAATAATAGATCCCATACAGTGGGTAAATGTGTAACCTGCGGAGGATTCGCTGAGTGGTGGTCTCTATCTCTAACCTGCCAATGTTGCAAATGTGATGTAGAGTCGAGCTACAATGGAAGAAAAGAGAGAATTCCAAAAGATTTTTTTGCAACTGTAAACAAATTAAATATTTGCTTACTTTGCTATTATTTGATGTGGTTCCACCTTTTTGGCATCTTAAAAATCATGTATTAATTACTAGTGAGTTTTGTCAATTTTGTACTTTTACATACGATTAGTAATGAAATTCTAAAACACTAAAATATATAGTAGAATGATTTATTTAACCAACTAATAATACATCTGAAAATTAGAGGGCAGGAAGATTCTAGCTAAACTATTGCCATGGCAACACAAACAACAAACCAACAACAATGAAAATTAAATACACACCAGCCTAGCAATCACAAACAACACTAGGACCATAAAGCTACAAAGAAATATACAACTTTACTGTATTTAAAATTCATAGCACAAATACAAAGTGAAGAAGTCATACAAGGATATATCATACAGTATCTTTTATGGCAACCATTTTAAGATTTCTAAGCATTTTGAGTTTTCTGTGACCTCTAAAACTACTGACAGTATCACATCACAACCACTGGCAGTATCACAGCACAACTTCTGAATAGACTATTTTTGCAAAATTATACAACTCCAGTAATACATCTTAAATAACTACCTCTATTTATGGCACTAGTCATTAATTAATTAATGCTATTATAAATATCTCATTCTATGAAACATTGTCTTTAGTACACAATTTGTTGCAGTTAATACCTAGAAAAGTACATTTTAGCAGCTACACCTTATATTAGGATATTATTATTCCATAGTAAAAAAACAGTACATTTTCTATAAATAAAATTTCACATCTGTTCAGTGAAATGACTGATCACTAGTCAAAGCGACCACCTGTCATTAACGACCACAGTTGGTATGTACAATTAAAAGTTTTTTTACCAGACATCTCTTCCAACATTCGTTCACGCATCCATCATTGTCTATAGCCAGGTATTCATTTATTCAGAGTGAACTGCAAAGCTACTAGCTACTACAGGTAAATAATCTTAATCTTGCAGAAACATCAGCTTATCATAAATTTGTTCCAACCTTTTCTCTGCATTCAGTCAAATAAATGGTAATAGTTATTTAACATATCAGTATCTTGCAAAAAAAAGAATGCCTTAATTATTAATATTTAAGCCTGCATGTGTGCATACTTTAATTATTAACCCTGCAGCCACCACCCATGCCTCATGAGTCAAGAGATGGCTCTCTGTTTTACAGGTAACTCTTACCTACCACAGCACAGTGTCCCATTAGGGGATATGACGCACTGCACAGTGTCCCATTGGGGGATATGACACACATGTTAAAGTACCTGCTTTAAGCAACCACCTGTAACCACCTGTGTTAAGAGACCACTTTTTGACCATCCATTGAGCGGTCGCTAAGACAGCATTGATTATATTTTCTTCATGCAGTTACAAATACCAAACTAAACAAACAAATAACTTGCACATATTACCTTACCAGTACCTAATATGCCAACCTTAGAATATCTAGTGCACAAAAATATACAATCCTACAAATTCAGTTTAATTTGTGTGCCTTTTCTTCAGATTTTAACATTATAACTATGTTTGCAAACCTTATTTCAGACAGTTCAGATTGCAGGTCTAGATGCTTGTTGAACAAACTGATGTGACCTTTTTCAGAACAACTCCTTGTGACATGATGACTGCAGTGACAGCAATGACAGAAGGAGTCTGGGGTTTGCATCCTTAGGAACAGGGCCATCTTATGCTGTACAATCATTACTTACAGGCAAAGCATTTATGGCACCAAATAGTCATTCCCCAAAATATGACCAGTTAAGTTTAGTACACCATTTGAATAAATTCCTTGTGGAAGTACATTAGACACTCTGAATGGGTTCTATACAGAGAAATGAGATATTCTGTCTACGTGGCTATGTCCGGTGGGATATTCAATCATGGCTTCCTTGCCACTAACTTGTTCTTCTCCGGTTCCAGGAAATGGGAGACCATGTTGTCTACCAGCTTTTGTAGTTCCATTGCAACAGCATCCCGATCCATCCTGTGAACAGGAAATCATGGTTTTGTTTAATTATAATTTTTGCTTTTTAAATTGTAGGATTTATAAATTGATTGATGTTCTTATACCTGTAATGACATGTTTTATGAATTTAATTACGTTTTATTTTGTTTATGTATTGTTTTGACGTGTATATTTGATTGTAAGTTCTATAACTGTGGATGTAAGAGGGGATGTGATCGATGGCCCATTGACAATCACACTTATGACATGGTCACCATTGTGATATTGAGCTTTTACTACTATTGCAGACCTGCCTACCATTCCGGAATGTCCGGAATGTTTACGGAAATACACCTCAAATTACGGTATTACGGCGAGGGATAAAAATATTACGCAATTTTAATTGGTCACGACGATCACTAATAATTTCTGTTTTACCCGAATTTAGTTTCCATTGTATACAACAGGTGGCAGCATATATACTGCAGTGTGTTGTGACATGATTTTTCATTCGCTGTTGCTGTTCGTAATTTAACCAATTGAAAACAACATTACAATAAATTCGCATTCCGCGCTCAAACGGAAAGACGCGAACGCGACACGAACGGAAGGAGATAAAGACAAAAATGGCGGAGATTGAATCGGTACCACCAGCCAAGAAAAAATGTGTGCTTCAAAAGTTTAAGAAAGAATACACACAGACATGGCCTCTACAGCAATCAAACTCAAAGAAGGGGGTCAGCTTTGTGCATTGCCAGATTTGAGAAATCGAATTTTCGATACCGCATGGTGGCCGTGACGATTGCAGGTACTGACTACTCTAGTCACTAATGTGGTGTAGTGACTGTCCAACTAAGTCTAAGACTAACTCACTATGTCAGTGTTTTTAGTTGCAAGTTGATACGAAACTTTGCTGGGGTAGGCTAATATATACTAGAGTAGATTAGACGATGACTAGACAACTAACATTAGTGTATCGTAATGACATGGTCTTGGCTTATAAATTACGGTTACGGATGCGAAATTAGTAACGACTAACGTCGTTAGCCTATTTTGTCATCAAAGTGGTTCCATGCTAGTTATCACAGGTCTCTCTCTAAGAAGACCAGGCCTGAAGTAGGCTGACAGCACTCTAATCACTAAATCAGACGAGTCTTGTGTTGACAAAACTAGATGCCACAGAGTGCAATGTAAAGTTCTTTGTTACAAATTTCACCTGTCGATTCTGAACTTATTTCAAAGGTAATTTAATATTAAAAAACACAAAATTATTGAGGTTCTTTCAGTTGCTTAAACTTCGACTTTAAAAGATAGTACAGCACAGTACAGCAGTTGTAGACAGTGTAAATTGGTTATAGATGCATTTACATTAAACACATTTACACTTCTGCACATTACCACCAATGCTGGTTATGAGTATCTGCATTACTGATCTGTTAACTGAATGCTTCCGAACACCTCTCGTGGTTTATTAATGATAATTCTGTTTTGGGGCAACCATCGCCATAGGAACGACCCAGTATTTAAGTATTACTGACAGTGGTGCCATTTTCCTGACAATACTTGACACAGTTTTGAACTATTACTGACAACAGGCCTATATTCCTGAAAATTAGTATGAAGACATAGCAGGATTACTGACCGGACATTTTTGGTGTAGGCAGGTCTGCTATTGCTACTTTGAAATCATGGTGTGTGTGCGGCTTTGGGACGATCAGATTTAAGACCTCTTTAAGACCAATACTTAACGTGCAAATGGCAGTTAAAGGCCACAAGGCACTTAATTTGTGGCAGTTGCAGTAACTAGGTGGACTTCGTCAAGTCTGGGTGCAAGAAGTCCTGGGCTGAGGTCCAGGCAGATAGTTTTAGTTTTGAGTGTTGGGGATGTACGAAGATGAAGGAACTAGAGGTGGAGTTGGAAGAGCTGAGGCTGCTCGTTGTGGCAATGGTGGGAAGGGAACAGGGGGGTTGTGCCAGTAGTTCCGGTGGGGGAACAGTAGATGATAAAGTGGGGAAAGACACAAGAGATGCTAGGGAGAGCTCACCGCAGCCTGGGAGGAAGCTGAGAGGAGGGAAGGTGACAGGTTGTAGGGAGACAGGATGTAAGGAGAAGGGAAGGAAAGGAACGGGAGGGAAGACAACTGGAGTGAAGGAGAGGGGAGTAGGGGAGACAGGAGGGAAGGAGAAGGGAGTGGGGGAGACGGGAGGGAAAACAACCGGAGTGAAGGAGAGGGGAGTGGGAGAGACAGGAGCGAAGGAGACAGGAGGGAAGGGGTCAGGACAGAATGTGATGGAGGGGATCGAACGGAAGAGTTATTCTGCAGCAGTGATAGAGGGGGTGAGGAAGAGAGCGAGGGTGTTTGTGGGGGATTCGATAGTTAGGAAGACTGACAGAGTCTTAAACAAGGGAGATGATGTGGTGGTCTGCTTGCCTGGAGCCAAAATAGAGGCGATAACTGAGAGGGTAAAAAACATCGTAGGCTCGAGTAAGGGTGGATCTGTTTTAGTACACGTAGGGACAAATAACGTAGAGAGGGAGGGTACAACTGCCATAGTTAGGAAATATAGGCAGTTGGTCAGAACACTAAAACAGACGTGGGTTGAGCAGGTAATACTGTCAGGGATTTTACCTGTAATGGGCAGGAGGGGTCACAAATATCGAATTGTCGGGGGATGGCAATTAACATGTTAGTCCAGAAGCTATGTAGGGAAGAGGAAGGTGGATTTATGGGGAAGTTTTGTTGGGAGGGCTGATATGTACATGAAGGATGGGCTTCATTTAAGTGGAAAGGGGGCGGCAGTATTCGCGGACAAACTTTCAGCAGCAGTAGATAGTGACTTGGGTACAATGACAAATATTTTTGGAAGTAAACATTCTTTAAACTAGAAGTGCAGGGGGGTTACCTAGAGGTGTCTCAAGCAGAACAAGAGGCCACTAGCACAGATAAACCAATATCAAATCATCCGAAAAACATCTCTGAAAAAGTTTATAGATGCGTATGTTTAAATGCAAGGAGCATAGTAAATAAAAAAACGAATTAAACATTATGGTAGAAGATATTGACCTTCACATAATAATAATTCATATAAATTGGTATAACTGAATCATGGGCCAACATAGATATAACAGATGCTGAATTAGGACTGACAGGATACGTAATGTTTAGGAAAGATCGAATACGAAGAAGGGGCGGGGTAGTTATTTTATATGTTAAAGAATCTATTCAGGCTTATGAAATAAAACTAGAAAGGGAAGCAGATTGTGATGAAGCTGTTTGGTGCAAAATTGTTTCAGGAAATTCAAAATTAACTATTGGATTAGTTTACTGAAGTCCAAACATAAACGAAGAGGACAACACAAAAATAAAAAACGCTATAAAGGAAGTTAGTAAAGGGGAATGTATCATAATGGGAGATTTTAACCATGGACACATACAATGGAATTCACTAAAGAGCAAAAGGATTTAGGACCAACAATTTCTATTTTTAATCCAGGATAGCTTTCTTACTCAGCACGTACTAGAACCAACCAGGAAAGAAAATGTATTAGATATAGTTTTGTCATCACAAAAAGAATTAGTGGACAATGTAAAAATATTTGAACCATTGGGTAATAGTGACCATAATCAAATACATTTTGACATCAATGTAAAATCAGAAAGTAAAAATAAGAAAACGTACAAGAGAAACTTCCACAAAGGTAACTACAAAGATATGAGAAAATACTTAGCAAAGCTAGATTGGAATAACATGCTGATGAATAAGACCGCAATTGAATGTTGGAATATTCTAAAATATGAAATTGAGAGTATCATCGATAAATTTGTTCCCTTCCAAAAACAAGGAAAACGGTGTACAAAGAAGCACTTCTCAAAAGAGGCTATTAGAAAAATAATGCTAAAACAAACTATGTGGAGGGTTTATAGGTGTACCAGAAAGGAAGAAGACTATGCAAAATACAAAGAGGCACTTAATGCAGCTACAACAGAAATCAGACAATCTAAAAGAAGCTATGAGCAAAAACTAGCATGTAACATAAAAAATGACAGCAAGAGTTTTTATGCATATGTCAGGAGTAAACAAAACGTACAAGACAAGGTTGGACCTCTAGAAGACAGTGCTGGAAATATAATATCACGGGTTTTTAATGGCGGAAGACCTAAATGGTTACTTCAGTTCAGTGTTTATCAAAGAAGATATTAGGCCATTACCAGTTGCTGATGCTAAATTTCAGGGGGCTAAATCTGACTATTTAGGTCCGTTAGTTGTAACTCCAGAATTGGTAGCTAAGAAAATAAAGGCAATGAAGGATAACAAATCACCGGGAGTGGATGGGATTCCTCCAAAATTACTAATGGAAACAGTAGAACAAATCAGTATACCACTTGCAAGAGTATTCAACTTGTCATTAAAAGAGGGAGTTGTTCCGTTTGAATGGAAAGAAGCAAACATCATACCATTATTTAAAAAGGGTTCGAGAAATAAGTCAGAGAATTACAGACCAGTGAGTTAAACGTCAGTGATTTGTAAATTATTAGGCAGGTTAATTAAAGACCATATGGTGGACTTCCTCGTTAAGCATAAATTATTAAATTCATCTCAACATGGATTCCTTAAAGCGAGGTCATGCTTAACAAATATATAATGTTTTTTGGAAGAAATCACTAAGTGGATAGACGTGGGATCGCCAGTAGATATTATCTACTTAGATTTTCAGAAAGCTTTTGACAAAGTGCCACATCAAAGATTACTACTTAAATTAAAAGCCCATGGTATCGGGGATAGCATAACTGACTGGATAGAACAATGGCTGACTGACAGAAGACAACGAGTTGTAGTAGATGGAGAAGTTTCAAATTGGAAATCGGTTTTGAGTGGGGTACCTCAAGGATCAGTATTAGGACCTATATTATTCTTAATTTATATCAATGACTTGGACGAGAGTATAACAAGTAACGTACTGAAATTTGCGGATGACACAAAACTGTTTAGAAAGGTTAATGCTGATGGTGATAAACAACATTTACAAAACGATCTAGACAGATTAGTGAAATGGTCTGAGAAATGGCAGATGCTGTTCAATTTTGGGAAATGTAAATGCCTACATACAGGACATGGGAACATGAATGTAAACTATAAAATGGGAGATACTGTTCTGGGTACTACTGTAAAAGAAAAGGACTTAGGAGTTACAATAAGCGCTGATATGAAAGTTTCAGAGCAGTGTAGTATTGCAGCTTCAAAGGGTAACCAAATTCTTGGATTGATTAGAAGAAACAACATACAAGGGAAAAAAGTTAATTATACCTCTTTATAAAGCAATAGTTAGACCTCATTTAGAATACTGTATACAAGCATGGAGACCATATCGTAAGAAGGATATAGATACGCTTGAACGCATACAAAGGAGAGCAACTAAAATGATTCCAGAACTGAGAGACCTTAATTATGAAGAACGCCTGAAAGAATGTGGTTTAACAACTCTAGAGACAAGGAGGTTAAGAGGAGATCAGATTGAAGTTTTTAAGATATTGAATGGGTATGAAAATATTGATAGAAATATGTTTTTCTCACTCAAGAAGGATAGCAGAACTAGAGGACATGAGGTAAAATTAGTAAAGGATCAATGTAGATTGGACATCAGGAAGCACTCGTTCTCACAGAGGATAATAAATGAATGGAACAAACTGTCTACAGATTGTGTAACTGCTAGCAGCGTGAATATGTTTAAAAACAAGGTTGACACATATCTCAGGAGGGCGGGTTATAAGTAGATGAACATTGTTGGACTCTCGATAAGCCAATGGCTTCCTTGTCCACTTGCCATCTGGGCCTTTGGCTTGGATGGCAAATCTTGTTAAAGTTCAACACCTTTTTCCATGACAAATTCAATACAGAATAAAGAAATTTGTTTTAAACATTATAGGCTAAAATTTGACAAAGGTAGAATGGAGCGATATGCTTATTTAATGACGTGATACAGTTTGATCACCTAATAACTAAATAGCTAGTACTACAGTTTGATCACCTAATAACTAAATAGCTAGTACTACAGTTTGATCACCTAATAACTAAATAGCTAGTACTAGCTATTTAGTTATTAGGTGATCAAACTGTATCACTTCATTATAAAACCATATCGCTCTGTGATACGCAGTCCATTCTACCTTTGTCGAATTATAGCCTAGTTTGGTTAAATCAAATTTAAGACGTTTTTAAGACCGTTCTTTAACAAATCCCATTTTTAAGACCTTTAAATTCCAATTTAAGACTACGACTGCCCACCTTGGAAATATTAATAGAGGCACAAAGCACGCATATACGGGTCATTACAGGAAAATTCCTGTTACGTTTACACCCTTGGGAGAATATATCTAGGGAAGCGCATCATCACCCCCTCAACTAATCGCCTACCAAAATATTATAAACTTCTTGTTTAAACATTGTTCTATGATTATAACGTGGAATATTCTTTATTTTAAACGTAATAAAACTGCATCACAGTGGAGTTTGCTTGATGCTGCATTGAGTGATTTAAATTAACTGAGGCAACAGGGAATGCCAAAAAATTGCCCAAGCTTTGAAACAGCGGCAAGAGGGTTCAAACCCTATTTGTCTCAACTGTGAACTGAGGGTCTGAAATTCGACTTACTGTATTGCTGCACCCCACAAATGTGTTGGAAGAACTGACAGAAGGAGTAAGGTAAAAAGATTATGTTAAGAATAAAAAAAGAGGATAACACAGAGGAATAGGGAGCTAAGATTCCGTAAGAACCATCAATGAATGGGCAGATTAGTGGAAGGCAGGTCATGCCATGAATGATGCTTGCTGGAGATTGTGGGATCAGCATCCATAGCAACTAGTATTTAAATTATATACGCATAATTTAAGCATCTTTATAACCTTTATTGAAAGACAAATATATTTTCTTCAAAACATATTGTTTGTCTTCGTAGCACTTTTGAACACGGGACATACTTTTAATAAGAAATGCTAAAAGCCAATGTTTAGATGGTCAGCATTTTTGTGACAGACCTCAGAATCTCACAGAATGCAGTGCTTCGACCACTAATGGAGACGGTGCTAGATGTGACTTACTGCTGACTGGGCGAGGCTGACAACTCTGCGTAGTACTTGAGCTTAGGTTCAGTGCCACTGCCTCTCAGAGTCAGGATGCAGCCGTTGTTGAAAGTGAAGGTGATCATTTGACTTGACTTGTTCACGGGAAGGATCTGCACACATCAGCAAGCAAGCTTCATGTAGCAACTGGTCAAGAATCAGCATCACCGAAACTGGATTCATATTTTACACACAAATCATGATATTAATAACCATACTTTTTGACAGCTGGTATGTACAATTAACAGTATTTTTATTAGTTGCACTGAATTACGATTTTTTATTTTACACTAGCATTATTGTTCACACACCTGAACTTTTTACTTTTAAAATAGTTTAATAAAATAACCATACATAATTTTCATTCATCCTATGTAAACCTTTCTTGTAAGTTTCTTGTGCTATTTAAGGAATTGTTAAAACACAAACAGCTGTATGTCAAAGCAATGTTAATTCACATTTATGATGTTCTGATGAAAGCCGATAAAAGTAGCAATAAATCACGGCTATGTTGTGAATCAATGATTCAGTGATACAACTGTGACAATTAGACAGGTACTCACTGCACAGTGATCGCCCTGACTATTGTCAAAGCCTGTCGTCAAATCTCTCACAAACTTTATGCTGTACGACCCACAGCTTGAAGGGTACTGAAAAGACGGAATATCTTGAAATGAAAGTCACAAAAAACATTTGGACATTTTGGCATTACAGCAGTCTAATGCTTTTACAAACTTTGCAAACTGAAGTGGAATGAGATTTCACAGTACAAGTAGAATCAGTATTTGACAAATTTAATCAAAACTGAATCTAACAAGAATTATTCCTTACAAAAGTGCAGATTTAACAAATAAATAGACATCATCAAAAACTAAATGTATTACTTTAGTATCACTTTATAATGGTCATGCAACATTTCATAATGAAAAGGCACATATCTTCATAACTTACCTGATCTGCATGAGTGATAGACCATTTATGCACTAATAAATAAGGTGTTTCCTGTTTTCTTTAAATTAAATGTCACACATAATTCCACTGCCACTGTAATCATACTGATGTTTTCAATTGTTTAATGTGACAACAAACAAATGTGTGAAAGAAACATACCTTTCCGGTGCCTTCATAATTTCGCAGTCGGTCAAATATTTTCTCCATGATGAGTGGATCATAGCAGAGATAGTATGAGTTGTTAGACAAATGAAAGCCATATCTGTAAAGATAAAGGTACAATCTTATAAAGCACAGTATCCAGACACTGCCCTGTACCAGACATGTTCCTTCTAACATTCGTTCACGTATACACCTTTATTTATAGCCAGGTATTCATTTATTCACAGTGAACTACAGGTAAATAATCTTAATCTTGCAGAAACATCAGCTTATCATAAATTTGTTCCAACCTTTTTTCTGCATTCAGTCAAATAAATGCATGGTAATAGTTATTTAACATATCAGTATCTTAAAAAAAAGAATGCCTTAATTATTAATATTTAAGCCTGCATGTGTGCATACTTTAATTATTAACCCTGCAGCCACCACCCATGCTTCATGATATGACGCACTGCACATTGTGCCATTGGGGATATGACGCACAGCACAGTGTCCCATTGGGGGATATGACACACAGCACATTGTGCCATTGGGGATATGATGCACAGCACAGTGTCCCATTGGGGGATATGACGCACAGCACAGTGTCCCATTGGAGGATATGACACACAGCACAGTTTCCCATTGGGGATATGACACAGAGTCATAGGCATGGCATGGAGTGAATGGAGACTCGACTCACGTGTTGTAGATGTCGTCCAGTTTCTGCCTAAGACTGACCCCCTGCTCAGCCAGCCAGGCGGTCATCTCAGCCATCACCATGGCCGCACTGACCCCATCCTTGTCCAAAACAGTCGTGCCACACATGAAACCTATAGTGGACAGGGCAGATGACACAATGTTACCCGAAGGTCATACTTTTGGTAACATTTTGTTTCCATCAGATGACATACATTTGACAATATAGAAATCAAGCACATTTCCAGGTGTAAACCATTGAATATTATGGAATCTTGAAGCACATTTCCAAATTTTCTTTGTATAACTCTTCGTATTTCTATTCCATGTAGGTAAAGTTAATTAAGTTTAAGATACTACATGGGCTATGTATACATTTGGCTAACAACTCAAACTATTTCTACTATGAGCCATCATTATGGAGAAAATGTTTGACCAACTGCGAAAAAAAAAGTATTTTTATTTATTCACCTGCATCAATCTTGGGCTACAAAAAATCATAGAATTCTGCCAATCTGCTGAGGAATTTGATCCCAGATAGTTTCAGTTGAGCCTTACCTATAGCTTCCTCGAAAGCAAACAAAACCGTCTTCCCCTTTGCCATCAACTCGGTCGCTTTGTTGGCCATCCACTTGAAGCCAGTCAGTGTCTCCTGTAGATGCAGCAAGTATGACATATTAAGTGATAATAATCATTACCTGAAATATCAGGCTTTTGATCGCTAGTCGGCAGTCATGTATAAATGCATCATGGGATTGAATGTCAACGGAAGTGCAAGTATCCAGGACAATGACAAGAAGGCAAATAGTTAAAGGATTACTGTTTGAGCAAAGAATACATCGTACCAACAATAACGCTTAACTGGTATTAAACAGAAATCACAACACTAACATCAGAACGCAACAATTGGCTGATCTGACATTTGAATAACTTTGAACGCGATTGGGCATATGTTGCCATAAACACGTGATTGTTCCAGTGCACTGCACATTATGTGTTGTACTTCTGTCGACAATCGATCTCGTGATTCATTGAATGCTAGTGTTATATACTTATATTACGCACCATAGGCACTACAGGTTATTTTGGGTAGGCTCTAATAAGTAACAATGGTCTCAGTTGTTACTATGAGCGAAACCAGCAACCACGTCTTGCAAAATGGTTGAAATTAAATAAAAACAGCCATATAAATCAAAACAATGTTAAACATGTCAATTTGTTACCTGTTAGGCCCTGTAATACCCATACCAACAGAGTGGGCAGATCAGCCTGTTCAGTGCAGGGGCTGGTCACTACAGGTGGGAAATCACTTAGGCCAGCACACATTAGCATAATCAGTTAGCATAATTAGCATCAGGTACTTGAATCATTAACCATACATGCATAGTTGCTTGCATAAAAACACATGCAACTTTGGTTGCACTGAGTTGTATACTTTCATATATTTATAATATACATACAGATATGGGTACATACATAATATAATGTATAGTGATATACATACATACATATATGAAGCATACATAATATATATATATATATATAATACAGAAAGAATTCAGAAAAAAATTTAGATAACTGTTAATGGCTGAACCAAATGGACCATCTGTGTATTGTGGAAAAGGAGCACAGGGTACTCACTACAAAGTTGAAGCCTTCCTTGGCAGAGATAGATTTGAGAATGGTTGAGGACACTGTGCTTGCTATGCAATAGACATCAGCATCTGTAGAAACAACATCATCGTTATGTTCCAGAAATACATCCACGCAAATGTCATCACTAGAAACAGATGCCAACAGTATAAACCTGACAAAAAGGTGCTGAAAGTGCGAAAATTAAATAAGTAATTAGAGAACTAATTACATACAGTAGCTGACTACTAATTAATACTACTTCATGCATTTTTTTCACAACCAAGAAATTAACGGATTCTGATGTTTTGACAGCTGGTTTCTGTGGCTTTAATGTTTTTACTGTGTGTTAGTGTGTGTGTGTCAGCCTGATGGTCATGTGATCACATTTTACATTGCTCCTGGTGATCATGTAATTCATCTTTCACATTGCCACCTAGTGGTCATACAGAACAAACCTACATTTGGTGAAAGCTTCATAACATTGTAGCTGGCATGTCAGCATATATTATGTCACATTACTTCATTGTCAGATCTTCAAAGGCACGAGTCCTTACAATGAGAAATATGATTATACATAAGGTCCTGATCATAAATGTAACATCAACAGTAAAGCATAATAATGACTATAACTTATTAAACATATACCCTGGTATTGCAAATGACAAATACTGACTATATTTTACCAATATTAATAAATGACAAATAACAAGATTTAATTCCTGCAAGAAGGGATTCTTGCTATGAAATGGCTGCATTTGTTCATCATGAATTGTACAAATAGCATTTGCCACCACACTGAAGCAGGGCTTAGACTGGTGATTACGCTACAGCCAATATGGAACAAAAGCTGCAGTTACAAACAATGAACAAAACAAAACAGCATCAATTAAGTTGTTAATCAGCTCTAAGCAACTGGGATGTGAAACCGCAAGCTAAAGCTGCATATGGCCAAAGACAACTCACTTGGAAACATAAGTGGCAACAACAGTTGCTCCCTGGGTTGCAGTCTTTCAATGGTTGCTCCCTGGTCTTTTAGACACCAATGACAGTTTTGTACAGGAGGCATACTTCCCTTGATGAATTACCAATTGCCATATCTTATTCAGGCTATCTCAAGCCTGGAGATAATTTTCCATGCCTATATTTACATTACAATAAATTTTTCTATTTTCTTATTAAATTTCAAATTTTCCATTTATTTTGCAAATTTGGATGTTTACCCAAATTCCATGCTTTCAAGGTGTCAACAAAACAAAGCTTTTCACAGATTTCCAGCCCTTAGAATAAATTTATTTACTTTGTAATTTATAAAATAAATGTTTTATTCCAGATGTCTTACCACAACGAGGCTGGGCCTGCTTGTTACAGGTCCAGAGCCACCAGCCAATTAGAGCGCCCACGTCGTTCCCTGTGAACACCTGCCATTGGCCACTGCAAAAGCACCACCTATCACAGCACATCCCCACCACACAGCACCACAAAGCAGTATTTGTGGTGTCCAAAGACACATAATTAAAGCTCCCTCCAGAACTAATTTAGCCCATCGCAAATCTTGTTCATTGATGTCCAAATCTGAGGTGCATGAATAGCTGAAAAATAATAACACTTGGCTTAAAAAAATTATTCCAGAATTAAGAGACCTTAGTTATGAAAGCCCCTTATTACAATGTGGTTTGACAACACTAGAGACTAAGAGGAGACCAAATAGAAGTGTTTAAAATAGTTATGAGGATGTTGATAGGAATATATTCTTCAAACTTAAAGAAGGCAGTAGAACCAGAGGAAACAAAGCAGCATTAATTAAGGAGCAGTGTAGGTTGGATATGAGAAAGTACTCTTTCTCACAGAGGGTGATAAATGAATGGAACAAACTGCCAAATGATTGTGTTAATGCTAGTAGTGTGAATATGTTTTAAAATAGAATTGATTTTAACAAAAAGGTGCAATCTTTTGTTAAAATCACAGAATTTGACCAGATCCGGTAAAAAATAATTTTATAGTTTGCTCAATGATTTCACCAAAACTAAATAACATGTGTAGAACTGAGCTGGAATGTCATAGTGGATACTAGAGCCGGCATGTCGTAGTGGATACTAGAGCTGGCATGTCGCAGTGGATACTAGAGCTAGCATGTCATAGTGGATACTAGAGCCAGCAACTCATAGTGGATACTAGAGCTAGCACGTCATAGTGGATACAAGAGCCGGCAACTCGTAGTGGGTACTAGAGCTGGCATGTCGTAGTGGATACTAGAGTTGGCATGTCATAGTGGATACTAGAGCTGGCATGTCGTAGTGGATACTAGAGCTGGCATGTCGTAGTGGATACTAGAGCTGGCATGTTGTAGTGGATACTAGAGCTGGCATGTCGTAGTGGATACTAGAGCTGGCATGTCGTAGTGGATACTAGAGCTGGCATGTCGTAGTGGATACTAGAGCAGGCATGTCGTAGTGGGTACTAGAGCTGGCATGTCGTAGTGGATACTAGAGCTGGCATGTCGTAGTGGATACTAGAGCTGGCATGTCGTAGTGGATACTAGAGCTACCATGTCGTAGTGGATACTAGAGCTGGCATGTCGTAGTGGATACTAGAGCTGGCATGTCGTAGTGGATACTAGAGCTGGCAGGTTGGATTTAGTTTGCAAAATGATTCTAAAATGAGATGAGTGAATTGAGGAGGTACATTTAAAATATACACAGAACTGTACACAGAACTGTACACATAACTGTATACAGAAATGCTGCACAGAAACAGCAAACAGGGTTAAGAAAAAATGTAACATGAACAATAAATTAGTTGTTTGATTTAACAAGATTGCCATAGAAAGTGACAAGCACCAGGTGGCACATAGACAAGGAAAAAATAGGTTATTATTGAACATGTTTTACATACACATTCACCCCCATCTACCCCTCTGTGTGAGACATACCCCTTCTGTGTTAGACATACCCCCTCTTTGTTAGACATACCCGCTCTGTGTGAGACATACCCCCTCAGTGTTAGACATACCCCTCTGTGTTAGACATACCCCTCTGTGTTAGACATACCCCCTTTGATGACAGGCAAATATTTACACAGCTAGCATGCCTAACTGCAATCAATAAAACGTCTTTATCAAATTCATTCTCGTGAACTTAATTAAAATTGTGGCTTAACATCCTGAAATGAAAAGCAATCATTTCAATGCTATTAAAATTACTATACAACAAATTGTCATTGTAAATGAACCACAGTAATATAATTATTTGTAACCCTACAGAAAGAAACCTACGTAATAAAAATGCAACTTTTACTAAACCAAGTCAGCATAATATAACAAAATGTGATCATAACTGTAATTGTTATCAGTCCATGCAGGCCCGTAGCCAGCTTTTCACAAGGGGGGATACATTTTTCTTCAACACAGATACAAGGGGGCGCCATAAGTTCATGTGGGGCCATATTTTCTTAACAGACTCCAGGCCCAGTTGCCACAAGTTTACACAGGGTCATATTTTCCTAAACAGACTCTTATTGATGAAAAGCAGTCAACATGAAAAGTGCAAGGTCAAAAGTGACGAGAAGCAGTCTAAATTATGAAAAGCACAGTCACATGTTGAGTTCAAAATTTACAAGAAGTAACAAAGAGAGTAATTGGCTTGTTAACTCTGCATTGTCTCAGTGAGTAGATATACAATATTCTGAAACCATACAATTTTCTGCTTACAAGTCTTCATGATGTTTGAATAACAGCTTAGTGACTGTACGTCGTCTACAGCTCTGTGGCTGTTATCAACTGACCACAAGTAAGGTAACTTGGTAGCACATTCATAGTTGGAATAAGATTAAGATTCTCAAAAGCGTGAACCCCCAGTAATATGAAGATCAAATTATTTTCATAAATGTCATAAAATCACCTTCTTTAAAAATGTGAACCCCCTTTGCAAAAGCATGAATCCTCCAATAATATGAAGATATTATTTTCATAAATGTGAACCCCCTTCTCAAAAGCATGAGTCCTCTCTAAAGCGTGAACCCCCCTCTTAAAAAGCATGAACCCACCAATATTTTTTTTTCATAATATGAAAATAATATTTATTTTCAGTTAAAAAGGGGTTCATATTTTTGGAAAAGAGGGGATTCACAAAAAGGGGGTTTCATATGAACCCCCTGGCTACAGGCCTGCCATGCCTGGTCACGTCATAAATATCTTTAATGAAAGGCCGTATTTCTATTTCTGTTTTCAGCAACATCAGACAGACATTTAATTTTTTTTATATTTTGAAGTTTTATCTTGTTTTCCATATTACCAGGGCAAAGTTCAGTGTCTCAATCTCAAGTCGTTATACTCCAAACAGCCCAATCTTGAGCTAATGCTGGAGTTTGGACCAACAGCTTTTAATGTCTCTTCCGAAAGACACGGGCAAAGTGGGGTGAACGAAATTGCCCAAGCTTCGAAACGGCGGAGGTGGAATCGAACCACCGTCCTCTCGATCGACAGGCGGGTGCTCTAACCATTAGACCACCGCTCCCCACTTACCTGTGTCTAGTTATGTCTTTTCTGATAGTGTGATAATGTGGCAAGCTACGCGGCCACCAAAGACGAAAAACTTAACACAAAAAGCTGTGCAAACCAGCGCATAAACAACACGCAACTTGAACAAGGCCACAACTGTATGCACTTTGGCATACAAGCTGTGGGGGGACGTTAGGAGAATGTGCAAGGAGGGCATCTTACCCTTGATGTGTTTGTTGTTTGCTTTGAACATCTGTATCATCCACCAATATAACATGGCCCCCAACTGAACTCCAGTGAACACATACCACTCGTCACTGAAATGGCACAACACCACTTCCAGCCTCTCTCATATGAACAGCAAATGTTGGTGACAAGTCTGAAGGATGTATGATATATACTACATATGATTCTGGCTCATCAGATGTTGCATCTTTAATATAGAACCAATAATCAAAGATATACAGTCTGATTGTTTCATCGTAAAATCATGCTATGTATTATACATTTTTTATATTTTCCTGACCAACAAATGTGTTTTAAAGAACCACAATTTGTTTAATCTAACTTTTAAATTATCTGGCAAAGGGAAGACATGGCAGCTGGGTAGGATTTGTTTTTAATCTACAGTACAATTAGTTAGTTAAGTTAGTGCAATTTTGGTATGCTCAGGTCTTACCGAGTAAAAAATATTGAACACTTTGAAGTCAGTCATCATCCCTATGTTGGAGTTAAACTACAGAAAGAACTGAAATGGTAAACCCACATTGATAACATCACCTCAAAAGCAAATAGAACTCTCGGTTTGATCAAAAGAAATGTAAACAGATGCTCACAAGAAATAAAGGTGAAAGCATACACCACCCTTGTCACACCAAAACTTGAATACTCATCAATCATATGGGACCCATACTGTGAATGCCAAATAAACCAATTAGAAAAAATCCAATGCAGAGCTGCCCACTTTGTATTATACGATTATTCAAGAGAATCCAGTGTCACTAGGATGTTAACCACACTCAACTGGTCCACCCTCCAGAGCAGAAGGAAAGTCTCAAGACTCTCAGTCTTCCACAAAGTGCTACACCACCAAATTGCCGTCAGATTGCCAAACTACCTCAAAACGTCTACTCGTCATACCACATCAAACGGTCACAATACTTCATTTCCCCATTAGTAAAAACAGACATATTCAAATATAGTTTCTTTCCATGCACAGTTAATGACTGGAATTCCCTTAGCCCAGAAAAATCAAACTGTGACAAAATAAAAACTTTTAAATACAGAATAGAAAATAACTTATTAGTGTAGGTATTGGAAACCCTGGGGTCAGCATCCAAACGGATAGACGTAATTTTAACAAAATAACAATAACATGGGTTCTTTTTATCTTGATTTTAAATTGTCTGACGCTATACATGGGGAGACCACTGGATTATATACCTAATGGTTCTTCCTGTTAATGATGTAGGTGTAGATGAACGGTTTTCTATCAGAACCTGTTTCCATGGTAACAAACAAAATGGCCACTGTATGAAGGAATTATAGCCTATCTAAAAAATTACAACATTTAAAAGTAATGGATATTTTATTGTAATACTTTCACAATCATCATTGGCTTAGTTAATTCTAGAACTTCGTTAAACAAATGTCCTACATTATGAATATTTGTTTTCTTCTGAATTTCCAAAGTTATGATACTCTAAACGCAAAATTTTTTGACACATTTTTATTTGCTACCCCCAAGATATTGCACAAAACAAAACAAAATTTAAGATTTTTTTTTTAAAGAATATTCAGGTAAACACAACAGTCTAAATCAGATGACCATATCATTTTTAATTCCAGAGTGTTGTGCTTTTTCTTTGCCAAAATGTAATTTGTTTTAAATGGCCAGCAAAGATTGAATAATGGCATTGACTACATGACAAATACAAGTTTATATATGAATAAAACTAATTTAAGTTTGCATATTTTAGAAATACTTTAGTTTTCTTTGACCTTTTTAGTATGTATAACTTGTTTTAATGAACCCAGAAAGCGACTTTGAGCAGTTTAGGCTGAAAAGGGTGCTACATAAATATTCATATTATTATTATTATATAGCTGAAACCTGCATCATTCACCCGTCACGTTTTTCATCAAAGTGGTATGCATTGAGCTCACCAAATGGCAGCCAGATCTATTTCCACCCTGGTGAATGGCGTAGACTTCAAGCACTGCTTGAGAAATAACTACAAATCCATGCCTGAAGCAAAGTCTCTATGATTACACAAGAACGACTTACAACATATAACCATGAAACGTAAACAAATTAGTTTTGTATTAGTCACAAATTCACAGGAACAGCTACGAAATGCCTGTAGAATTTCTCATCTCGTGACAAGCATTTTGTATTTTGACAGCCTGGATCAACACTGTGAAACATCCCCTTATGACTTTACTTCCTTCGACCAGTGTCTAAAAGTGGAAATACATCAGCAGTATTTGATGGAAATCAAAACTAGGTCTCCTAATCAGGATCTACAAGGTAATAAGTCAACCACTAGAAAAACAGATTCTGTGTAGAAATTTCACAACCACTTGCATGATGGGAAGAGATGCACCCACCTAGCCAACTTCTCTGCCACAGCAAGTCTATCAGCATCGGGGTCGTTTGCAAGAATTACCCTACTCCCATTCTTGTCTGCAGTTTTCATGGCCAGCTCCTGTGATAGTCAAGACAGTGACAGCATCTGTCTGATATAAATTGAATTTTGCATTAAACATTACAGGAAAGTTTACATATACCAGTCTGGTCACTGTATACATTGGATAAGAAATTCTGGGGATTTTTTTACAATAACTACACCATAACAGCATGATTGTGATGGCCACAGCTACCACAACTACCGGGTACTTTAATGTGCATGTGTACAGCCAGGTCTGCAAATGGCATGTTCAATCACTGGCACACTCATAGCACCTAACTGGGTGGCAACCTTATTATCATCATCATCACTATGACTCGGATCATACTAGACAACAAGTGATTGCAAGAGAGAGAGAGAGAGACTACAAATCTACAATAAACAAGGATTTCCATGACTTTCATGATATGAAAATGTGGTTTTTCTGTCAAAGAATTCTGCATTATATGATGCTCAATCTGACATGTTTCTCACCAGAGCGCTCTTCCCCTCCTCTGGGTTTGGGAACTTCACAGTGGGAAATTCGGGATCAGGCTCTACCTGATGGTAAAAAAACAGATATAAGGCATGAACGGAATGTGTTGTATCAACGACCACGTGTTCTGTCTACTAAAGCCATTTAGTTCATGTTTTGTTTTTAATTATTTGGAGTATAACGTTATTACTGTACTAGCATTGCTATCATGCACACTAATAGTACATAGCATGAAATGTACACACATTAATACATGTCAGCCTAAAATCTTGCTATGATCTAGCGTTTGTATGTACGTATCTATGTATGTTATGCTACTCTTCCTAGACGTTTAACATTCCAGGAGTCAAACTTTCAGGGGTTCATCTACGACCCACGGTTAAGTCGTCTGTTTTATGTTTTTGAAATTCCTCCCCATTACCCTTTGTAGCTATTACATACAACTGTCTATGGGAACAATTATGTACAATTGTTCACAATGTCATGCGTCTTTTATGTGACTGTTCCAAGTTACATAATACAAGACCAAGATATCACCAGATGTTACTATAACTGCCAATATTATGTTGCAATTTCAAGAGTTGTATTTCAAGAAGTGATCATAAAATTGACTGGCAGCACCAAGTATTGAGGCATAGATCGATATTTCTGTGATAATGTTTTTTAAAAATTGTCATAGTAATGGTCTCTTATGAACTACCAAGTTATCCTGTCCGGAGGATGGGGATTTTATATGGTGACATTAATGCTGCATGGAATACCATAAAGTACAGTACGATTGCTGCAAGTGTCAGCATGGAAGTGCAATGTCATAAACATGTCATATGATTGCTGCAAGTGTCAGCATGGAAGTGCAATGTCATAAACATGTCATATGATTGCTGCAAGTGTCAGCATGGAAATGCAATGTCATAAACATGTCATATGCATGAACAAAGAAAATCAACATGTCAACCATTGCATAAAAAAGAAAATAAACATATCACTTGCATGAACATGGAAAGTAAACATGTCATTTGCATGAATAAAGAAAATAAACATGTCATTTGCATGAACAAGGAAAATAAAAATGTCATTTGCATAAAAAAACTAAACATCTCATTTGCATGAACAAAAGAAAATAGACATATCACTTGATTGAACAATTAAAATAAACGTCATTTGCATAAAAAAAATTAAACACGTAATTTGCATGAACAAAGAAACAAAATGTCATCTTAACCTACCTGTTCCATCACGGGAACCAAGTTACTTTTGAAACCAAACATCTTGAATGCTTCGATGATGAACTTGTAGCCTACACCATGCATGGCTGTGTAGGTGAAGACGACGGAAGACCGCGAGTTTCCTTCACTGATACACACAAGTAAAGATATCGTTACAGGTGTAGCAATACATAAACTATCTATTCAACACAATAGCCGATATAATAATGAAATACTATCAATAGTACATTTTATTATTAATAGTCATCATTGACAGTACACTGAACTATCGATAGTAACAATATTTGGCAAAAGAAATCAGCAGGGTTACTTGTGTAGCTGTAATACTGTTCATAAAAATGTTTTTTCAAATTTACTTAGTAATTTATTATTTATCGACCTAACATCAACAATCGTTGAACAGAGCAGCATTCACTATTTTAAATCAACTGCCTCCGTGAATTATGGTTTGGGTCTGTTCTCCTGGCAACACACTAATTCATAATACTATCACAGTACTAATATTACAATACTAATATAGCTGCCGCAATACTAATATATCTATCACAGTGCTATCGTCATAGTAAAGCTTTCATCAATAGTTAGCCCTAGGTAGCATTATCTGGGAAATGTTACACTGCTCCTGTCAATGCAGACATGTTAAGTTTCAGAAATGAAAAGGCAGATTTATATGTAAATTGGAGGGTTTACATGGATCAGGGACTTGAATGTAAATCAGATAATCTTGGGATATTGAATTGTGTGTAAATCAAAGAGTATCAGAGAATTGCATGTAAATAGGCGTATCTCACTTTCCTGCAACACAATCATGCACATCATGTTACCAACACTCAAAGTTGCATACACATTGCACATGTACTATTAGAGGGAACACTTGCTTGTTAACATCAACATTTTGGACAGTAGAAAACAATTTGCAGACTATAAAGCAACATGTTTGCTACTCTGATGGTCCCGATTTCTTTCAATGGAAATCCGGGAAATTTTTTCTCCAGCAGAACAAGAGATTTTTGGCATTTCCATATGATTACAGGAGACTTAAGACATATATGTCAATGCCTGTGGTGATGTAATCAGGAAAACGGGGCTGCAAAATTCATAACTAATATATTCATTGTTACAATGTCCCATAAAACAGTCACTCAACTAAACAATGACAATTATTGTGCATTCCCTTTAAACAAAACATACCATGCTTCATAAGTTCACACATTCTTTTCACATCATAACACTGATGTGCCACTTTACTCCACTCACCTGTAGTAGGAGAGCTTTTTCAAATCTTGCATATACGATGTCCAGATTTCATCGTAAGGGTCAGTTCTTAGTGGACTGGAGTCAACAACTGAGGTGTCCCATGAGCTTGGAAATGGCCTCAGGTTGTGAAGGATTTCCTCAGCAATCCCATGGTCATGTGGGGGGATTATCTGCCCAATGTTCACAATTAATAATAACAGCGATTTGTCTTAAGCTTTTGCTTACGGTCGACCGCTTGAATCCTACGTCCCCAAACTCTACAATCAGTGATTCAGTATATGAAAAAATTACAAACGTGAAAATGTTTGGTACTGTCCCCGAAATCTAGTCCCAAGTCGGGAGATTGCCTTAAAAAATCGCAGAATAATAATACCAATAGGAAAACTTCTATCGCACCTACCTGAGTTCTGAGGTACATCGAAACACAGGAGTTAGGTAATCTCAATGTTGATAGACAATGCTAAAGTTGTGAACATGTAAGTGAATACACCAGGGAGCTATGGAGGGTAAACAGCCCCAGTCAACTTGTTTATTTCAACTTACGCTGATAGTCTGTAAATTCAACTATTACGTCCTTTGGTTCAAGTCAACTGCCTGCATGATGATAAATGTTGACTTTAATTAGTCTTTACGACGCTTGTTTCTGGAAACGTTGATAATTATATTGATATCAGGAAAATGTATATTAGCATCAACTAAGCAGCAAGATATTGGGACACTAGGGAAGAGCATTGGTAGGATCCCACAGGGCTATACTACGAGCTTTCCCACCTGCTTTACATGCAATGTGAAACTGGTGTAAAGGAATGATAATTCATATTGTTATCATTTGATACATCACTGTATGTGTACACTACCAAGATGGAAATCTGTTTTACCTGAGCTCCATTGGAAAAATACACCTGCAATGAAAAATGTTGTACTTCAGTAATGTGACTACAGCTGAACTTCACTTTACAGTCACCTCAGTAATACAACCACCTCACCATTATGGTCACCTCAGTAATACAGCCACCTCACCATTATGGTCACCTCAGTAATACAGCCACCTCACCATTATGGTCACCTCAGTAATACAGCCACCTCACCATTATGGTCACCTCAGTAACACAGCCACCTCACCATTATGGTCACCTCAGTAATACAGCCACCTCACCATTATGGTCACCTCAGTAATACAGCCACCTCACCATTATGGTCACCTCAGTAACACAGCCACCTCACCATTATGGTCACCTCAGTAATACAGCCACCTCACCATTATGGGGACCCTGGGATAGTCCCAAGTTATTTCCACAATGGCAAAGTATAGGATATTAGTCCTGCTAATATGGTCACTTCGCTAAACAGATCACTCTGACTCAGCCCTGATGATGACCTAAATAATGAGGTTCCACAGTATTTAAGTAGGAAAATGCAAGCTTGTCCTCAGGGGAGTTTCGAGAGGTTCGAGCAAACCCCCTTTGAGAGAACTTTGTTTAACTGTAACTTTTTTCAGAAAGCACCAAATCCCCGGCTGATTGTGTACGCTCGAATGCCACTTTTCAGAACCCTGAGGATGGGCATGAAATGTCTATGGTTTCCACTACACTGAATGAAGGCATTTTAACCATACAGAACATTTATAAACACATGACCAATACAAGCCTGGCAATTAACATGAACCTGTGCAACCACAATGAAGTCATGCTACATGAACATGACTACTTAATTCATGAATCTTAATCTGCTTAATAATTATTCATGAGTGACATTTCATAAACAGTCTGTGCACATCTTCAGACTGATCACTGACCTAGTCTGCATATCTATACATGTTTTGCAAATGTAACATAAATGTGAAACTATCAAACTCTTATACATTACTTAGCAAACCATTACAATTCCATGAGCATTTCAAACACCTGACACTTAACATGAAATTATTAAGAGTTACAGACAGTTAGATCCACTTCAAAACATACCTTATAGCCATTATCTTCCTTAGGGTTATGTGATGCTGTCACCATAATGCCCCAGTCACACTTCAGTTTCAGTATGGTGTATGGCTACAAAATTATTCATCTTCTGAATTAAAAGATTGAGAAACAGATCATGGTCTGAGGCATCACTCGCTGTCAACTGAGTTCTCAACAATTCAACTATCGCTTACTGAGGATATTGTGAATCAATTTTAGACGTTTTACAAAGCTTGTATTACTGGATATAGACACAGGATTTTATTACCCAAATGGTGGACAAACATTGTTAATTATAGTTTCGTCACATATATAGCAAGCTGCACCCTGCAGGATTTAATACATATAAATTTATATAATTTAAAAAAATTACTTGTACATATATTAAATCCTAAATATGCATATTAATTCGCATTAAATTAACTAGAGAGTTACTACGTGTGGATGGATGGATGGATGGGTGGGTGGGTGGTTGGGTGGGTGGGTGGGTGAGTGGGTGGGTGGAAGAATGAATGGATGGATGGAAGAATGGATAGAAGAATGGACGGATAGATGGAAGAATGGATGGATGGAAGAATGGATGGATGGATGGCAGGTACACTTTAGTACCTTAAATAAGCGTTTCATAAGAGTCACTAAAAGTTACTTACAACAAAGGGAGTGCAACAGATTTGGGAGAACAAACGGACAGGAATTCCCTCATTCAGTAGCACAGCAGCAACCAGCCACGCAAACCTACAAAAGCATAGATAATGTAATCAATTGTGATTCTGAACACATACCAACTTAAGTATAATGGAATTATTAAAGAATGTTTGATGACACCATACAAAGTAGTACACATTATAATGTTGGATGACACCATACAAAGTAGTACACATTATAATGTTTGATGACACCATACAAAGTAGCACACATTATAATGTCTGAGACTTCCCCCCCCAAATCAATCAAATATAATAAACTATTCCAAATTTAAAACAATACTTGTTGGATTCAAAAATGCACCTATTATAAACAAATATGCATGACCGCATAAAAAATTATTTAATAGCTTTCCACTATTTCAACACCATCACATCTGCACAAGCAAGCTAGCCTATCATAATGGATACTAGTTAGGCATGATTGTTCACAAAATGATTCTAAAACGAGACAAGCAAAAAAATTACATTGAAGAATGATCTTATATGAATAATCTACGATCCATCTTATTCCATCACTTTGTCCAGACTATTAACAAGTGGATTGCTTTAGCGTTGATTCCACTAGGTATAGCAGTAATTTGCGTTTACTTTCTACCAACCGATGACTGTTGTGTCTTGCATCAAAGCCAATCACAACTCCCCTCTTCTGTACGCTTAATGTTGTCCGCAACATGTACTTGGCAAAACCCTGGCAAAAACAACATGCATTATAAACACCCAATACTGCAACCCATACCAAAGTACAACCAAGCATGGCTATATTAACGAGATTTCAACAACAGGTTTATTCTCTTTGAGTTAGCAAAAGATAAATAGCTGTTTATTATTTACTACTTATTGGTGACATTGTCAATATATCACTATCAAAATTAAATGACATATCTTCTTCACCAATAAAATTAACTGCATTTGAGACTAAAACAATTTGTGACAATTTGGAGAAAAATATGTTTGACATCTCGCATTACCTGGGTGGTCTGTATGATGGTGAGGTCATTCATCATAGAGTAGCCAGCCCCCATACGTGCCCGTAACCCTAAAACAGAAAAATACAATTTAAGCACCCACAAAGCCTTTACTTTGTGTATCCATGGTGCCCCGCAAAACCTAAGGTACTGGGTGTTTCAACTCAATACATTTCAATGTGCCAAATCTCAGCCCAATGCAGTGTTTCAGTTTAAAGAAAAATCAGGCAGGTAATAGCTATAGCCATTTAAAAAGGTTCTGGGAAAAGAACCTTTCAAGAGTTACAAAAAAATTTTATAATTATAATAATCATAATTTTATACATAGAGTATACAGCACTTATTTTGCAAAATATAATTTTTTTATCCTTGCATGATAATTTTGTAAGAATAAACATCCATAAGTATTTCTCCAGAAGGTAATTTTGTGCCATAAATGTAAAGCATAATGATCAGTAATTGGCCTCATTAAGTGATTAACCAACCTGCTGTGCCAAATTCCAATCTCTTGCTCAGTCGTTTTCTGAGTTCATCGTAATCATTATCCCGGTCCAGTTTCTGTATCTCAGATCTTGTGGTCTCATTCTACAACAAAGTACATAATTATATGTATGGTAATAAAAAATGGGTCAGTAACACAGCCATTTTATGAAATAAATTCTTTTGCACCTGAACAAAATTATGAAACAAGAAAACCCAAGATTCCTTATAGGTGGTATTTAGTGGAATACCCCATATATGGAATAAATATTTAAGCTGTCGTGTACTCAGAGTTTATGGTTGCTACCTCTCAGCACACACATTCCGAAGCTTTTCAACTCCCCCTAGTCACTAAGCAGTTCATCAAGTACAGCTTCCTGCCCCATACAATAGCCAATTATAACCTGCCAGCCAATGCAGCTACAGTGTCAAGTTTGGAGATCTTCAGACAGAGGATTTCCATTGCATATTACATTGTTCATGCTATCAACTATTCCTTTCATTAAATTGTATTACTACACACACACTATCATCTTTTCACTTACTCCCAAATATTTTATTACTTTTCTCTTATAACACTTCAGCACGTGTGCACACACATGCACGCATGCCAAGTCTGTAAGCCTTGGAGAACGGGTTGATTGACTCATACACAGTAGGTAGAAGAAAAAAGAAATGTCATAAAATTTATGAGAGAGAGGGCTTTTCCCAACAGTAGGACAAGCACAGATAAGGAAGTGACAAGGTCCAGGAGGCTGCCAAGTGCCAACTAATAATGAGCAGAATGCTCACAGTAACTAGGCATGTCAGAGGGTTTTCGTTTTTTTTTTTGCTTTTATTTATCCTAAATTTGTCATATCATTGTAAAGGCCACTCTTTCAGAAGTTCAGAAATGCAAACATTTTGACTCTGGCTTAATTCTGTGGGAAGATATTAATATTTAAAAGTGCCACCATCAAGAAAAGTGTCTGCCGATTTCAAGCCAATTTCCAAAAAGCATAACTTTAACAACATTTGTCAATAAATATCCTGCAAGTGTAGCATCATTGTAAAGGCCACTGTTTAGGAAGTTCAGAAATCCAAAAATGTTGACTCTAGCTTAATTATTTGAAAAGCTATTAATATTTAAATGTCGCTACAGTCAAGAAAAGTGTCTGCCGATTTCAAGTCGATTTCCAAAATGCATCTTAAAAAAAATTTCATTAAATATCCTGCAATTGTAGTATCACTGTAAAGGCCACTCTTTGTGAAGTTCAGAAATAATTTTTTTTTTTACTCTAGCACAATTATGTGGGGATAATTTCATATTGTAAGGCTACCACCATAAAAATTCCAAAATGCATAACTTTAACTGAACAGATAATTTATTTTGTATATATTTGTTTTATATTTAACTGCAACTGACATCTTGAAAGCATCATCCAGGTATTTGTCTAAGTTAATTACTGTGTTTTTTAAAGATTTTAACCTGTTCTGGCATTGCTGCAGTCGAAACTGAAATGCTCTTCTCGGTGGGCTTGTTACTCCGTCCTGGTGTTGCTCACGGTCAAGCCAGGCCACTGTTTCTAATTCACCCTCTAACCTGAGTTTTTCTAAAACCATTCCATTAGTGATATCCATTGGTGATATTTGCGACATTTATAAATTTGAACATGCATCTATTGTATATATGAAATGTCTACACAAATTTGAAATGTCTGCACAAACATATTTTGGTTGCGGTACATATGTGAGGTATGATAACCCAAGTGTGTAGTTGGATGTTGGCTGTGGTGTATGTGTTGTAAAACTATCTACACAGCAAAACATAATATTTGCATTAATTACAACTACCACCTCATATGTACCAAAGGGATAACAAGTTCTGGAGTTAAGTTTAAAATACATTTGTACGTGACTGTGAGTCTAATTAAGTACAAATTGTTGTGTACTGGCTTGTAATTGCTACTTGAGCCTTTTCCTAAAGTACTGTACTTCTTTATCATTTTTTTTACGTGCACATGCCTGACTTTACGTTTACAACACAATTATTTTTCATTAACTTATTTTTTAATGGAATGATTTCATAAATAATTAATTACTGAACACATTATGTGTTGCAAATGGCAGTCTATGTGTATTCCACACTAAACGACAAGGAATAGTATTTAAATTTTTTTCTACTCAAGTAATTCCTTAAAAGATAATAGTGGATGAAAGACTAGTTCAGTAGCGTTTAAATAATGCATGCATGTTCGTAATTTCAATTGGTTTTAATGGTAAAAATTACATTAAAAATTACATACTTAACATTGGTGCATAACATTGGTGCATAAACCCTGACCGTTTGACTCCATAGGAGTGTTGGCCAGTATTACTACAAGACAAGACAAGGCAAGATACGAAATGGCAATAAGCGGATTCGCATGCCTACACTGCAGTAACAGGCGACTGCCTACAAATTTTGTAAACGATGTCGATGATGATGATAATGATGAAGGCATGATGCATGTCACTGGCACTGCATTGTGAATATTCTTCAATTCACAGGAATGTGTGTATCTCAAGTCTCAAGTGGTTATACTCCAAAAAGCCCAAACTTGGGCTAACACAGGAGTTTGTGGTGGACTGTGCGCATGCGCTGTGGGTGGTACAGACAACTAAGACTGGTATCTTTAATGTTGCTGAAATGGTTTTTATCTGATAGTTTTATTTATTTTATGTATAGGATGTTAAACGAAAATTTTTAATAGGTTGGTTATGTGTATGGATACTGTCGCTGCTTTGCCACATGCACACATAGACAGTCTCCATACCCACACCATGGATAAATTTACGCTGAGCACTATGTTTTAAAGGCAGTTTAAGTGAGGAGGTGTGGTGAAAGGGAGTTCCATAATAGCTTCTTGAAATGATTTTGGGTTTTTATGTTGGTAATTTTTGGTGGAATCATATTCCATATGCGAATGGCTCGGGGATAAAATGAAAAGACCATTGCATTTATACGCCACCTGGGGGCTACGTATTGTCCACAGGTTCGAGAGCAGGTTAGTAGGCCTGGGGGGGTGATCTCAATAATGTTATTTAGAATTTTGTAGAAGGTTGTGGCTTGTTTAATGATACGTCTTCATTCGAGGGTTGGCCATCCAAGGGCAGTAATTAGATCTGCTGGATTTGTGTTTGTCTGTAATAATTTTTAACAAATCTGGCAGCAGAGTGTTGTACTCTTTCAAGGCTTTTAACTTGTGAAAAGGTGTGAGGATTCCATATGGGTGAAGAGTACTTGAGTTTTGGCCAGATTAGCATGTTGTAGGCTGTTTGTTTAACTTCGGGTTTACACGAGTTTGTTTAATCATGCCTAGAAATTTCGAAGATTTTGAAATTATGTCAGTGACGTGATTTGTCCAGGTTAATTTGGAATCCAATTTTACTCCGAGATAAGAGTGGCTGGATACAGTGGATAATGGCTAGCCAGAAAGCGAGTACTTGAGTGGGCCGGGTTTAGTTTTGTTTGTTATTGGAAGGTGGACACATTTAGATACATTAAATTCCATTTGCCATTTATTTGACCATGTTTGGAGTTGGATTAGGTCAGTTTGGAGAATTTCGTGGTCGGTTTTGGAAGAAATTTTATGATATATAATACTATCATCTGCAAAAAGGCATATAGAAGATTACGGTTGGATAGAAAAGATTTGATCCAATTTTGAGTGTTTCCAGTGATTCCGTAGGTCAATTTTGATAGAAGACATAGGTGAGGCACTTTGTCGAAGGCTTTGGCAAAGTCAACCAGGATTGCGTCAATTTGGGTCTTGTTGTCCATAGCAGTCATCCAGTCGTGGACTGTCTCAATGAGTTGACTGGAATCCGTGTTGGAAGTGGAGAATGATGTTATGCTTGTGCAGGTGTTTCCACATATTGCTTAGGATGATATGTTCCATTACTTTACAGAGGATGCAGGTTAGTGATATGGGTCCGTAGTTAGCCGGGTCAGATTTGTGGCTCTTTTTGTGTATAGGAGTTAGAAATGCTTGTAGCCAGTCATTAAGAAGTTTACCTGTGTTGTATGATTGTTGGAAAATGTGGGTGATGATGGGAGCTATCTGCTTTGCAGTTTCTTTAAGGACTCTGGCTGGGAGTTTACCCGTGTTGTATGATTGTTAGAACTCTGGCTGGGAGTTCATCTGGGCCTGTAGCTTTGTTCTGGCTTAGATTTTCCAGCTGCTTTATTACGCCATCTATGCCAATTTCGAGAAGGGGGATGTTGGGGTAATTAAGTAGAGGGGGCCGAATGGAGGATGGGGTGCTTTTCTTGGGTAAATACAGAGCTAAATTGGTTGTTTAGGGCATTTGCTTTATCACGATCATTTATTATTGGCTGGCTGGTCGTTTACTCGAAGTGTGGGAAAGTCAATGTTTTATCGTTTATTTGCCTTAATAAATGACCAGAATCGTTCTGGATTAGTTTCAGGCTGTCTCCAATGTGGTTGTTATTAACTCGGGTTAATCAATGACAATATCAATGGTGATTAAATATTCACTACTAGATCTTGCTAGAAGCAACTGACAACCTCAACGATATCGACGACTAACGTAACGGTTGTCAAACCTTATCCCAATCGAGCCATTCATTAATCTTCTCTTTGACGTTAACATCAGCTTCTCCCATCTTTGGATGACGCAGGCTTCTATACCCGTCTCTCAAACTTCGATGTGTTCTTATAAACAGACGTAAAACAACTTTTTGTTTGCGCATATAAACATATAATACATCCACCCCTGGTACTATACTGCGCTGTTTCGGTCGTTTATCTTTGAACTATGGCCTTTGTAAATATGTATTTTGTGTCATGAACCAGCCAGTGAACCATGCAGTACTCTGCTTCCGGCGAAAAAGTCCACCGCAAGGAATCGGCTGTCAAACAAATTAATCATACATATTGCATTATTCACGATCTTTGATGAATTATACTAATATACGATCATGCTCTCTAGAATAAACTTCGTGTCAATAACAGTGTGTCATAAATGCGTTAAATCAGCGTCGGGGATATTTACGATAGCGGAGCGGTACAATATTCCTGTTACGTTCCGACCACTTTGTGGCAGATAACACACAAATACAACTGAGGTTAGATCAGAGTTATTGTTGCATGAGCGACGATGGTAATCGCAAAGTTGAATATGTGATTTTATTATCTTTATGGATGCATTGCTAATTAAAGCAACATGTTATATTTCCAAATAAACGTGTCAAGGATATAGGATGACTATGAAAACATTGATAGAATATGGTTTATCAGACAGAAGAACTGTAGCCAGAGGACACGAATTTATAATTTTTATAGCAAAAAATCTACAGAATTCTATAAAAAGGTATATTGATTCCTATAGACTAATACAGGGAATAGTAGAATAGAATAGAAAATCGAAATGCTGAAAAATCACTACTGCCTTCCTTGGTGAAATGTCATAACATTTGCATTTCTTCTGATGCACGATCACGTGCCCCTGCGGAATTTCCGATAACTACAAGTGCCGCCCCTGGTGTCTTGCTAGGAAAATGGGCACCTCTTTTCTGATTGTGGATCCGCCCATCATGTGAAGAAGAAGAATACTTTTACTTAAAAAAAGCAAATTCTAATAATACATACACATGTAAATACAAAGCTTAGGTCCCTGAGAATATATAGGCGCCATAGAAGTTAATTATTATTATTATTAATAATTACTACTTGGGGGTCAAATAAATAATACAGGCATAACCAGCTGTAGTTTAACAATACATGGCCTGAACTATGCGATAAGTCCTTATAAGTCCTACCAATTTTTAGGCCAACCTCCCACCATTTTCAGGACCAACCTGAACCTCCCACTTCGTCCCACATCCCTCCATAATGAAACGTGAGTGAGCTGATGAGTGTCACCATAGCCGTAAGGCGTCATCTATTGCATAATGACACCGCGCGCATAAGTAAGTATACGGGTAAACTTCAACCAGATTTCATCAGAATAATTATAAGTAATAGCTAGGTGTTACGTCATATAACATCTTTTTAGCTGTGACAATTAAAAATATAAAAGTAAAAAAAAACTTTCCATTAATTTTCTTACATTTCTCTCTCCAAATCGCTTAAATTAAATAATTTTATTTCCAGATGAAAAATCTTTGGGAATTCAATAACTTTTGAATAATTATAAATGTTTCTTGTTGTACTTCCGCGTAGCCTTCTTGGCTGCTAGCAGGAATAGTGGTATTAGCTTGAATGCATGGCCTGCTCCGTGCTGTTCTGGGCGAACCAGTTTCACTTTTTGTATGGAAGACAACTATTATAGTCCCGTCAAGTTTCAGACTAGGCCGGAAAACGGCTAATTTGTTCTTGGTGACCATGCTACAGACTCTCTCCTCTGAGGCACCAGAGCGAAATCGTTTTTTCACAGGAGGAAAATTTATATCCGATTGTGAGCCACGCTAACTTGAGAATATCCAAATAAAAGTTCATGACGAAGTTTAAAACCGACACGTCTTAGGGGGGTCTCAAGACCCCCAGGCCATAGGCCAGGGGTCTTAGACCCCCTGTGTCCATGGCAAATATTACGGTAAAAGACGTATATAGGCCTACATCGGAACTAGTGCCAATGTATCCGAATCTGAAGATCCCACTGCAATTGTTGTATGTGGGTGCATCACAAAAGCCGATCACGGTTATTGACGCGACGTTTGGGGTGTACGCAGCGTAATTTGATGAATGCAGTCCTTTGTCCGTAAAGCAAATAAAATACTTTATAAATCACAGTTAAAAGAATAAAAACATGGAGAAGGTTGCTAGCCGTTTAATGCAACCCTCTGTCTCCCAACTGCAGACGAAAAGGCGTTGGGTGTGGGCAGGTTGATGATGTCATCTGCGAGGATGTTCCACTGGAGCCTCTATATTGGTCAGTCTTGGAAGGAGGTACTTCGAAGCAGCGGCTGATGTTGTTTACTTGTCTTTGTAGAATGTTGTGAGTTTCGTACCCCTCGTAGGTGGTGGGTCGGATCCTACGTCTGTTGACTGCTGCATGTATGGAAGGCTTCCTCAGGTACGTAAGGCTACCGCCAACACTACCGCCCTATATTCCAGGGTGGTTTAACGAGAGCGATGTACGCAAGGCGCCGACACTCCTGGGGACAGTTCCGGAGATTCCGGCGTAGGAGTTAAGCCCAGTGTTGAGCCAGCTTTCTTGCCCAGGCCGGTAATATCCGTGTGTTGACCACTTCAGGTCGGCAGAGTTCTGGATGCCGAGGTAAAGACTGAAGTATTTGCAGCCGGCTAATATGAACCATTCTGTAAGTATAGAACGACATATAATAATAATAATTATTATTATATTTTATTTGATGTAGCGCCATATCCAATTTTAAATTGTTCGATGTGCTTTACAAGACAAATAGTTATAAAACTACTAAATAAACATGTGTTGTCGTGTTAAAAACATTTCCACAAGACCGGGAGGTCTCTCCAAATTAGAGGCTCACGGAAATTCCGCGAGACAAAATTCGCCGACCTGTTAGCAGGGAAAAAGAAAGCACGGCGCATACACGGACCGCCTATCCTGCGCTGATCTCTATAAATAAACATTGAATGCAGTCGCAAACATTAGACACGTGCGTAATTTTTTTTTAACTTTACGACATCAGTTTGTCGGAAGTGGGACGTTTCCGGAAACCGAGGCGCGTAGGCCGATTGTGGCGATCGCCCGCAACAATTACCCGATTGTAAGTGATACCCGACGGAATTTGTTGTAACTTTCGTCGAGACGCCGTCCGATAAGATCTTCAGATATACAGGTTGAGGTGAGGTTGGCGATACACGAGTGACGATGGATCATATCTGTTCAGTTGGTGAAGTGCGAGTGGCGGACGATGCCGACTTTGCGAAAATTAAATTCCTGTGCCAGTGCCACGACGGCTGGAAACAGGACTTCAACAAAAGTGGAACAACAGTCTGGACACGAGCAAACGAAGTGTCTGATTTCAACATGATCAAGGTAATTCTTTCAGCACTAGCTACAAAAGCATCTATAACAGGGGTGGACTAGATAAAGGACATTCATAGTCTACGAATGACTAGCACTAGTAATGCCTAATGGCTAGTGGCTAACTTCCCGTAATTTTGTAAGATCATAGCCATAGCCATAGGCATAGGGGTTCCATAGCCTAGGCCGTCCCTGTATTTTTCAACGTAATAGTTAGTACACGTGGTACTGTTCACCAACATATGTTGATGTGTAAATCTGTACCAATTCCGCTGTTTTTACTTCAATAACATATGACATTCAAACTGATTTCTCATAGCTACTCTCATTAAACTTCCTTCGCTAGTACCATCATGCCAGAATAAAATCGTAATTAATGGTGTATGGAGTTGTTGCTATATATATATATATATATATATATATATATATATATATATATATACTTAATAGAATATTCCATTTTCACACAAATCTGATGCCAGTCATCAAAATCTTTAATCTACTTACAAGTGCAGAAGTATAAGTACGTGTTTTGAAATGGATTTGTTGACCCAAAAGCATAACATGCCAAGCTAAGTATGAAAGGTTTGACCTTCCACGGAGCTAACCATGCAAAGACAACAACAGTGATGTTAGAAATCGCCATTGCATAAATGGCACAATGACTAATGGGAAACATCACACTTTAAGCATGATGGTTTAATGATATACGCATCTGTACATATAATATATATATTTTTTATTGCTGGCAACCATATAGTTATGCTTAAAGTGAAACCAAATGCATTTTGGGGGCCTTTGCACCTATAAGAGTACTTGAAAACTAACAATTTGCAACTATAATCAAGAATATAATACAAGTGGTTGCCTAAATATACATCGTTGAACACTGACAATCTTTTTTGCATGGGCAGCACCATATTTGTTCAGAATCCTACGTCACGAGTGTGGACTACGTTTCCCACAACTGCGACTTTAAACCCCTGATTGTAGATGTAGACGATTTTAGTCACATACTTGCCAGTAAGTTTGGACATGCTGTTTTTGTCTAAAATCAACTTATTTGGCAAGATAGTCCATTCATTCACTGTTTACTAACCGCCTTGCGTTCCGATTTGACAGTTCTCTTAATGGAGTGTTTGCGTTGTGTTGAAGCATTCGGCTGAGGTTCATGCTGGAAGATTGTCTGTACCTCTTCAGGTTTTAATGGTCTCCGTCATCAACGTTTTGAAGGATCTTGACCCATTAGTTGATGAAAATATATCAACTTCGAAACATGACTCTTAAAAATGGGCGACTTTGTTAGAGTTTTGTTGCGTGTAAATCCAATATAAAAGCAGATAAAAATGTAACTGCACATCTCAACCATGTTAAAAATACACACAATATGCACAGCCTACATCACAAGCATGTTGGGGATTATGGGGTTGCTCATCGCTGATTGGTAAAAATTGCAAACACTGACGAATATGTCTGCCTCCACAAAAAATGACATTAGACCAGAATTTTGCACTTTTAGAACATATCCCCAGTAAACCACTTCCATGATATTCGTGATTATAGTTACAAATGGTTAGTTTTTAAACACTCTTATAGGTGCAAAGGCCCAGAACAATGCCTTTGGTTTCACTTTAATGTATGTATGCAGCACTTAGCTGATGAAATATGACATATAAAAAATCTTACCATGAGGTGTGAGCAAGATAGCATGGCGGCATATAATGGTATAGGGTTTGTCTCAGAAAGAAAGGTTCTCATTTTTGGTGCCATTTGACTTCATTGTAACTTCTTTCTGTAGCAGCTGTAATTCATTCATGTTAACCAAAAATATCTGCATAAATTCTGTCAGTGATACTAACATACTCACCTTATGTATATGTTTTTCTTCGAGATGTTTCTAAAAAATTATATAAACTGGCATTTTGTGAGCATTTTGTAATAAAAATATTTATGTTTTTTTAATTGTGAAACATCGTGATTATCTTCTAGGTTACGTTAGATTATACTGAATTACTGACAATAATTAAACTACTTTGCAAGCCTTGTTTTATATTTGGACAGTAATGTATTGTTGTCTTGTGTTACACAAGTTACTAAAGTATCGTAGGCCAAATAAATCTATAACATTTTACACAAAATGGATGTGGACTAGATGAGTAAGATGACAAGTATTTTTTTCATGAAAGTTTAATGGTTGTTAAGTGAGTTTCAACATGCAGACAATCATAGTCATTGTGATGTCCTACATTTGCAAAACACTTACAAATTGATAGACATGTCTGTTGTGCTGCTGGGTTGATTAGCTTTTTTGCAATATACACATCACAAATAAAACCTGTGAACTGTGATTAATGACAATACCAAGGCATTTATCGTGTCACTTGCTGCTATGTTTTAACTGCGAGTCTGGCAGGGTTCAAAGTTGTTCAAGTCATGTTGTATAGTGAACGTCGGATATGGAACAGTTTGACCATGTCCCAACATGTTCCTTATATATCAAGAATCTGCAGTACACAGCATCACATAAGCTCAATTACAGCATTATGTAATTTTACAATTATACTGTAATTGTTGCACCTTATGCAGTTACAGTTGTACCAAACCCTGGAGTCTGGTGATGAATTACAAATGAGATTACTAAAGTGATGCATCACATATTTATAATCAAACACATGTTGCTTTTGTCAAGATCACTTCTAGAGCAGACTTAACAGTGGTAATTACAATATTTGGCAGCCCTTTTTTATGAATGCCATGGGCCAATTTTCTTCCATATAATATTACAAAGACAGTGTCACATCTATTTCCTTGAGCACTTAATTTTTTATTAATTTTTAAAAAGTAAATATTATCTGATTTGATTCAGAGAAACATTTTCTCTGACATTCAATTGAGATGTTATGTGCATATTCAGTGTAGGCATTTTCTGTTTAGTCGTACCTTTTCAAGTAGTCAGTGACATTCTAGCTGGTCTTGAAATGGGGTTAATGGCTACGGACAGCGTTTATTGTATGGTCAATAATCTGTAACATATTTCTATGATAAGCAAATATATTTCATATATATGTATATGCTAAAGTCTTGTGGGGATGACGCTGCCTTTATAAACATATTTTAAAATAAATACATTAATATAATTCTTTTACACCAAAGAAATATGAAGGCAAGTTATTGGTGAGCCGCTGAGCCAGTGTAACACATCTACAGCTGTCTACCGTGTTTTATTAGTTATTTATTACTCGTTTAAGGTGCACCTGCTGCTTTATCACATAATGATGCCTTGTGATAATGTCCCCATGACACGCTGGTCTACAATAACTCATCCTGAACCTGGAGACAATCAATGGGTGAAATGTAGCATCCACATAGCTGTTTCTTTCTAATTTTGCAAACTGTTACCATGGTAACTGTCTAACTGTTAAGCAAATCTGGTGTAGCCCCATCCTTCATCTATTTGGTCAAATATGCACCAGGTGCAGCAGCTTGTATTTGTTGTGTTTGACCTGCTTGAACATTTTGTAATTTCATTTATGAGGTTTTGTAATTGACCATTGTATATTTGTAATGGAACCCAACCATTGTAATTGACCATTGTATATTTGTAATGGAACCCAACCATTGTAGCAAGAATCATGAAATCACATAAACCCTGTCTAAAAATTAGCAGTACTGATACATGCAATCTTCTTTTAAAAAATTAGTACTTATATACATTACATACTCAACCTGTGGACTATTGTAGATTATCCTTTATGAAGCATTGACATTTTGAATGCTACATTGTAATTGATTTTTGCAGTGTTGTAATTGTAATATATAAATTTTTTGGAGGTGGTGTCATAGTAATAGATTTTTAAGTCATCATCATCATCATGCTGTCAGTCGCTATGCGACAAAGACTGCTTTCATTTCTTGACCGCCGCACTCCATTTAGTTCTCTGCTGTGAGAGTGATGTCCATGAGTCGGTCTTTATGTCTCTCAGCTTGAGGTTTCTCTTGATGGTATCCTTGAACCGGAGACAAGGGCATCCTCTCTGTCTGTGACCAGAAGACAATTGTGAGTAGAGGATCTACTTTGGTAGCCTGTCTGATGACATCCTCATGAGGTGTCCAGTCCACAGGAGATTCTTTTTGATCAGAAGATCTTCCATAGAGGGCAGCCCTATCCGACCGAGTATTTCCTTGTTTGTCACTTTGTCCTTCCAGGTTAGCCTCATGATCGAACGCAGATGTCGCATCATGAAGGCATGCAGCTTTTTCACCTGTCGTCTGTACAGTGTCCAGGCCTCGGCTCCGTATAGTAAGGTGGATAGCACAATTGCGCGGTAGATCTTGCCTTTGACCCGCGTGGACACATGGTGGTTGTTCCAGAGTCTCTGGCGTAATCGGCCGAAAGATGCGCTAGCTTTGGCCATCCTCCTCTGTATTTCAGCATCAATGCGTCCATCACTTGATATAGTGTTTCTGAGGTAGGTGAATTCCGGAACAGAGTTCAGCTTGTTTCCATCAACCATGATATCCTCCTCTCAGGTTCTTGTAGAGTTGGGTTGGTACAGCACTTCCGTCTTCTTGATGTTAATCTTCAGGCCGAACTTCGTTGATGCATCGGAGAAAGCATCCACTATTCTCTGGATCTCTTCAGCAGAGTGGGCAACCAGTGCACTGTCATCTGCGTATAGCAGCTCTCTCACAAGTATCTGGGTAGTCTTGGTCTTCGCTCTGAAGTGTGTGACGTTGAATAGGTCAGCAATCTGTCTAGACTGTATATAGACGCCATCTCCCATGCCTCGGAAAGCCTCGACGAGCATTGCTGATAGGAAGATGGAGAAGAGCGTGGGGGCAGTACACAGCCTTGCTTGACACCATTGGTAACACCGAACGTTTCCGAGACTTCCCCTCCAACACTCACATTCGCCATCATTCCTGTATGTAGAGCCTCGATCATGGTTGTGAATTTCTCTGGGCATCCATATTTCCTCAGTAGCTGCCATAGCCCGGTCCTTCCGACTGTATCAAACGCCTTCGTGAAGTCGACAAATACCATGTATAGTGGTCGGTCCTGCTCAATGCATTTTCCTTGTAGTTGTCGGAGACAAAATATCATGTCCGCTGTGCTCCGGTTGAATCTGAAGCCACACTGTGTCTCTGGAACTACTTCTGGTGTTATGTGAATAGATAGTCTGTTGAGCAGGATCCTGGCGAAGATCTTGCCTGCTATGGAAAGAAGAGAGATTCCTCTGTAGTTCCCACAGTCTGTTCGATCTCCTTTCTTGTAGATGGTTACAATACTGGCATCCATCCACGCTTGTGGTACAGAACCCTCCTCCCAGGCTTTGGTGATTAATTGGTGCAGTCTGTTGGACAGATTGTCTCCTCCATGCTTCCATACTTCAGCAGGAATTCCATCACCCCCAGGTGCTTTGCCATCTTTCCGGCCGGCGATTGCTCTAGCAATCTCATCAAGGCATGTGTTGGTAATGCGCTGCTGGATGTTGACAAGAACTTCATGTTCTATGTCGCCAGGGACGTTGAGTAGTTTTTGAAAGTGTTCACTTCATCTTGCCACAACTCTCTTGCTGTCGGAGAAGGTCTCCATTCCATCTGTTGACTTCAGGTGAACAGGTCCCTTTTTCACGGGTCCCCACACTTCCTTCAGTCCATTGTTGAAGCCCTTCATGTCGTTTCTGTCTGCAGATCTCTGCAGTTCCTCTGCCTTCATTTCCCACCATTCTGACTTCAGGGCACGGGTGCATTTTTGTAGCAGTCTGCAGGCATCTTTGTACGCTGCAATGGTGGATCTAGTACTCCTGGTCTGCAACACTCTCTGGTGGGATTGGTCTCTTCTGCTTATAAGATTTTGTAGCTCCTGGTCGTTGGGGTCGAACCAGTCCTGGTGTTTTCTGTCTGGCTTGCCGAGAAATGAGATTTTTAAGTGCTCTAATTATAATTAAACTTTTTTACAAGGCTTTGTGATTGACAGTTGTGATTGGACCCAACCCTGTCTCCAACTAGTCATGTTGTGTTCTGCCCAGGCTGTGGCCACCTGCTGCCTTGACTGAAGTCCTTCGTCATGGATATTGACAAACTGGCAACTCATAATCTGTTGTGTTGTGTACTTGCAGATTGCGCGGGTTGTTTTATGATTTGTTCCATTTTTAGTACGATCCCTGTAGATTTATGCATTGATCACAAGTCAATGAGGTCAGTTAGACAGGCATGTTACAGTTGCAATAGTGTAGAAAGATTTTATAGAAAAGGTGTTTTGTTTAATAAATAATTTGTCTGCTGTAACGGCTAGAACCAATTAAACAAAATCAAATCAATTACAGATATAGTTACATTAAATTTCTGTTACACTAACACATCTGTGATATTCAAGTCAGTTAAAACTACACACTTAAATACAATTACACATGTGATAAGCAGGAACAATTCAACAGTTTATTAAGTATTTACTAATTATGTGGCAGCATACATTTTCCTGTAGTGTAATCAATTACAAATTCAGTAACATAATTGGACCCGTCCCTGACTGTTTCACTATCTTTTCACAAAGCTATCTTGGTTTATTTTTATATTTATTTGCTTAATTTATAATAAAAAAATCCCATCCTCTCGACAGGATAACTTGGTAGTTTGTAAGTGACTGTCACGATAACAATATTGAAAAACGTTATCACAGAAATATCCATTACTTTCTGCTGTCAGTCAGTATCTTGATGGATTCTATCCAAATCTCAAAATGCTGATGTACTATTGGCAGCTGTAGGAACGTCTAGCGATGTCTTTACCTTGTATTACATAATTTTGGACAATCGAAGAAAAGATGCATGGCACTGTTAACAATTGTACATAATTATTCGCACGTGGCCGCAGTCACGTGATCCGGGCCTCGCAGCCAGCCCTATCGGTGTCACAGCTGGCCCCCAGAGAAATACGTCCGGGCTGCCCCTTTTCGTTAAGTTTATAATAAATACTGCTAATATCTTCCTACCAATGTGTTTGTGTTGTTTTGTCATAAATAATTATTTGCATAGCATTGTGGACAATTGTACCTAATAACTACAAAGGGTAATTTTAATATTCGTAAAAAGGGTAATACCGGGGTGAATTTAGAAGCAATTAAACTGAAACGACCCGACCGTCAAGGTTTAGATGAACCCCTGAAAGTTTGGCACCATACAGAGATGCAAAGTGTCTAGGAAGCGTATAACAGCAAACATACAAGCATAGACACACATACACTAGCTGGATTATAGTAAGATGAGTATTACTTTTGTGTAATTTTTTTATTACAGTTTGTTTTGTTTAGCGGTATTCTTGAAATGTGTTTGTGTCTACAGGTTGTGATATAGAGATATGTTTATGCAAGAGTACTGCAGATTATGAAACCATCCATTGATCACCTGCACTGATATCTTGATATCAATTATAAATGTAGTTCTAGCGTAGGTTCCGCTTGCATACATAATTATTACTGATCAATAGTGAATTTAGTTTTTATTAAAAATTAGATTACTGGCAGCATATCTAGATCCATGGAGAATATAATGTTATTGTAACGTTATTGTAAGTGTAATTAAATAACAATAATAATTAGTAACAATATTCAAATCGACACCATGTTGACAAGATCTTTATAAATGCTCATTGTGATGTCTCTTGATGATTGGGTTGTTCTGTTAGTACCGACAGATAATCTCATTTAGCATCCCCTAATCCTATAGAAAGGGACAACAGGCCTAGGCTACAACATGGGGCTCTGCAGCAGCAGACAAGCGTGTGAAATGTCCCGGAAGTCTTTGTGGTTTTTCAGCTTTTCATGCTTCAATATCATTTAGCTTAATGAGTTCTTGACCTATGCAGCTGAGGTGTTAACATGGGCTATTGGAAAAAAACGACAGGAAAAAACAGTTTTTGCTGTGAAAAAAGAACTGTGGGGGCTGTGGCATAATGATGATTAACACGTGATACAGTATGCGGAATATGTAGTTAATGTCTGCCCACGCCACATAAGCTGCAGGTCAAATGCACGGCTTATGTCTAAGCAAACTTGTCTGAAGGAGATTTAATAGCAAATGCTAGTAATGGCAATGAGTTGTCAGGTCGGTGGCCTGTTGGGTAACCCACACAAACATTCATTGTTGACCGCTACAAATTGTGTGATTGACCACTGACTAGTGTGATATAGAACCTGAAGTTGGTAGAAAATAAGGTCTGTGTGTCTGTTTGTCTCTGGCTGTCTGTCTGTCTCTGGCTGTCTGTCTGTCTCTGGCTGTCTGTCTGTCTCTGGCTGTCTGTTTGTCTCTGGCTGTCTGTTTGTCTCTGGCTGTCTGTTTGTCTCTGGCTGTCTGTCTGTCTCTGGCTGTCTGTCTGTCTCTGGCTGTCTGTCTGTCTCTGGCTGTCTGTCTGTTTCTGCTTGTGTGTCAGTCTGCTTGCCTGTATAATAATAATTACAGCGATTTGGAATGTTTTCATAACCATTATCAATATCATTTAGCTATGACCCCCATCCATTTCTAATCATTACAGTGATAATGACTCAACATAATTCATAATTGTGTGGATGACCTACAAATTGCATTGTAATGAACTTATTCTATCAAAAATTCCATGGTGAGTTTAAATCATTCAATAATTGACAGATATCTGATATGGGTAGGCTACACACACATGAGAAATGGCTGGCCTGTGGATAAATCAATGGCTTCACAGCCCACCTTGTCATGTGGAGCTGATAGCTTCGGGTGGCAATCTTGTTAAATCATTCAATTATTGAAGGTTATGTAAGCTAGGGTAATTACAAATATCACAGCCATGGCAACATTACACAATATGAATGCTCTACTGTGTAGACTGTGCAGCGTGTACACCAGTCCCTAGGCTACTGTTGCCACTGCAGTGGCAAGACATGTCCATAGTATATTACTTTGCCAGTTAAGTTACAGATATGACATTTGTTCTATTAGTATCTTGTGTAGCATGAATAATTCACTTGCCACAAATAACAGCTTGTGACATTTCTGAATGTTCAAGAGATTATTTCAGTCGTTAATTACACTGTTGATTGCATTTGTGACAAGCGCTAGAGGTTACCAATGATTTTGTCCTTCAGTATTGGTCACCTGGATTAAGTTAAGCATGTCATAGGTAACATATTCCCAATTTAACCATTAGATTATAAAATCAACTTATTGACCCAGTTATTACCTGTAGGCCATATCTGCAAGCCAGTTCTAACGTGCTCTTATTGTATAATAGTTATGCTCATTATATGTTAATGTGCACTACCCACCTGGGGTTTATGCATATAATATTAATTAACAAATTCTTGTGTATAAATAGCAAGCATTGGTCTTGGTGATTTGCTAGTGGCTGAACTTCTTAAGGAAGTCAGATTGCATTATTACCTGACATTTTGTTCACCCATCTTTCCAATGTCCAGGCCTCTTTTTGTGATAACTGAAAACCTATACATTGTGGAGGATTCAGGAGGAATAATACATACAGAGAGGGGGAGAGAGAGGGAGAGAGAGGGGAGAGAGAGAGAATTGGATTTGAATTTTTCCTAACTTTTTTAATTCACCCCAGTCCTGATAGAGTACTGTTGCTATGACCATGTTTGCCTACTTCCAGATGCATTCAGTGTTGAAGGGTGTGCCTGCCAGTGTTGTCTTTGATGTTCTGCTCGATCCTGACTACCGCAAGAAATGGGATCCTTACATGATAGAGAGCTACGAGATCTGCTGTCTCAATCCAAACACAGACATCGGCTACTATGCACGTGGGTCACTCATCCCTTCGCTGAGTTATTGTGGGCAGTGGTCAGAGCACCTGACTGTTGATTGAGAGGATGGTGGTTCAATTCGACCTACTGTCGTTCTGAAGCTTAGACGGTTTCGTTCATCGCACTTTATCTGTGTCTTTCAGAAGTGATAGTAAAAGCCGTTGGTCCCTTCCACATGGTGTACTGCATTCAATAAATAAGAAGTGTTACTTTGTAAAGTCTGTCAACACATCCTAATGTCTATTCCGGTTTATCCATATGCACACAGTGTGACATAATAAAAATTGATATTTTATCTATCCATGTGTGCATTATTTCACATTTATGAACAACATTACAGCATAGATGTATGCTACGTAGGTGAAAATATGATTTAAAGGTGCGTATAAAGTGCCCAAATATTCTAAAATCTTACGTGTTTGATTTTGCAGTAAAAGCACCAAAACCACTGAAGAACCGTGACTTGGTATTACTGAGGTCGTGGTTAGACCGCGGAACTGAATACTACGTCATGAATCGTTCCATCAACCACAAGGTATGTAGCGTCACTGTTTCTCCTTACTCTTGAGTGCCGAATAAACGTATAGGCCAAATAACAGTATAGGGTGACAAATCGGTCAAATTTAATAATAGTATAGTGCCGAATAGCAGTATAGGGGGGCAAACTGTTCAAAACAAATAATAGTACAGTGCAAAAAAATCACTAGTATATTTGTCTTTTTAGCGCCGAAGCAATTTTTTACTCGACGCGAAGCCAAGGCGTCCTTAGAAAACTATGCTGATCGCCTGAATTTTGTTTTTTTTCTGCCGAATATGTATAAACTTTGTGCATATTCGTGTCACCGCAGATATAGTAACCGCATTTTATATCTGTGAAAAACGGGAATTTTCCATTTTTAATGGACATTAAAGTTTTATTGAACTGAATTTGGAAGCCCGTTTCAGGGGAGCCTGGTATGACCGGTTTGAGGCGCTGCGCACGGTGGCCATTTACGGTCGGTTTATGCGATGATAAAGGCGTTTAAAGTAATAATATACCATTTCGTGCTCCCGAGAACTAAGGATTCTGACGGATTCATCTAATCATGGAATTCTAACGGTCTAATCCAGAAGCACTGGATTCCATTAAATTCACGACTGTCGTTCAAAAGGATGAAAGCCATCAGAGGGAGCCACATGCAACTCTAGTTGGGAGCAAGTGATTTTAGTGTGAGCGGTAAACCGCTCCATGGGAGTGAGAGGGATTGCTCTCCTAAAAATGCATAATTTGCCACAATTATCGGAGAATATAGGCTGGCACAAAAGTTTAAATTTAATAATAGTATAGTGCCAAATAAGGTGCGTATAGGGTGGCATTTTTCATCAAATAAATACGGGTATAGTGACGCTTATTCGGCACTCAAGAGTATACGTGTAAGAGTCTATTCAATTTGCCTCTGGTGGAGAGAAATGGTAGGTTGGTGGGGTGGTCACATGGTCGGTGACCGGTGGCGAATTGGCCCCACCTTTGTAGTTATTCCAGTTAGAGCTAGTGTATTTTTAAGCAGGTAGTTGTATTCATAGACTGCGTGATAGCATGTAGGGCATTATGCTATTTGGTTTAAGGGTGTTCCATAACAATAGTAATGCCATTGTTTCTTTTATTTGTTCTAGGAATACTGCTACTGCTTTGTGGTGAAATGTGGGCTCTATTGAACCCGACGTCCAGGAGGCTCGCATGGGGCGTAGTCAGCCTGGCGTTGGGTTGTGGAGCCCACATTTCTTTGTTTTACATTTCTTTGAAAAGTGGGCTTACCCTTAATCCCCACAATAAAAGTCATTCATTTGGCCTTTTCATATCTCTATATCTGTGTTGTGTTGTTGATTGCATAAATGGTAATTCTATTTGTACCAGGGATAGGTGGAGCCTCTCTGGGACAAATAAAATGATGAAATCCTTCTTAACTCTCCCTTAGTTGAGGATGGAGAGGTCAAGTGAAGCGACCACACAAACTATTCGTCCATTCTCTCACCATATATACTACAAATGAGTTCTTTTCAATTTTGTGTACATCACATTTGTGTGCTACACGAAAGATTTAACAAGATTTAAAGAGATTTGCCATCTAAGCCAAAGACCCAGATGGCAAGTGGACAAGGCAGCAGTTGGCTTATCGAGAGTCCAACAATGTTCATCTACGTGTAACCCACCCTCATGAGATATGTATCGACCTTATTTTTAAACATGTTCACGCTGCTAGCAGTTACACAATACGTACGCAATTTGTTCCAAGTAGCATAGAATAAGTGCTAGATAATACAGGTGTTTTGACACCTCTGGTTCGGTTCTCTTTGTACTACCACTCTGGATTCTTTGAGTCTGTCTCTGCGAAGAGACAAATAGAATATGTCCTTTGTATCAATAAATAGAGTGGGCTAGATAGCGCCACATGTACAATTCGGTTCTCGTGATCTGCTCTGGGGCACAGTGGCTGTGAGATAGAACGCTGGACTATTGGTTGAGAGGAACCCACTTTGCCTGTCTTTCGGATGAGACACTAAAAGCTTTTGGTCCCTCTGTCTGGTGTCTGTGTCAGGGGAAGTAAAAGATCTCATACAGGGGGTAAATTTGTAACCTGTCGCGAACTCCATCTCTCATGAGCCACTACAGAAGCCTCCATAAATCATGATGCAGTTCAAGCTGTACTGTTGTCTGCTAATTACCTCACAGGAGGATATGGTTGAGTGAATTGTCCACTAGGTGGGTCATGTGTAATTGGTCTATTGTAATTGTACATTTTACGCATGAACGCTTTCTTTACTCTTTCAGTAGTAACAGTGATAACAGACTTAATAGTGTTGATATTTACATTAGATTTTATGTTTGTTAATTAGTGTATTGCGCTAATATTTCAGAAGGTACACTTAGTATTGAAACATACATGTTTTTATCTTTAGATTTGTAACAATGGATCTATAACTTTTAATGTATATGTCCTTTTTAAGCTTGATCACTTATGTTCATGTTTCAGTCGGAGCCACCAAGGAAAACATGCATCCGTGCAATCTCATACATCACTGGATTTGTTATCGTACCAGTAAGTCAGCATTCCTGCGAAGTGACATATATCACGCAGTCTGACCCAAAGGGTAAGTAGGCTAAGACAAGCCAGAAAATGACCACTGTAGCATCATACAGCACCACACCAGGGCTGGGTCCAATTACACAAAATGATATCAATTACAATTACATTTAATTTTTAATTTCAATTACTATTACAGTCATAATTTTCCAAATCAATTATAATTACACTGTTTCAATTACATTATGCGGAACCAAATATATTCAGCACTTGTTAATTATGTATTTTTGCATGTTTTGCTGAATTTAAATATTTTGCACACAATTGATAAACAAATATAACGGTAATGTTTGTACATTTTGTTGAATTGTGACTTTGAATTATACTAAATAAAAAGATAGCAGTTTAAAACATATTTTCGTTATATCAAAATACAATGCAGTATCCGGGCATAATCCTACAGGACATATTCCTTACAGACAAAATCACAAAATATGAAAAGGGAACAAAATCCCACAGGACAAAATACAAAAATGTGAAAATTTGGCAAAATCCCACACGCCATAATACAATATTTATTTGTAGTTCTTCTCTAAGCATCCTTTCTTGTTTTGCAGACATTTATTTGTGCGCATTTCTTACATTTTTCTTCCGAAAATACTAATAATAGAGTATGATGTGTTTACTCTGAGGTTGTAGCTCCTGCTCTAAGCTAACATTCGTAATTGGTCTGCCCTTTGCTTTGTGTGAGTTGGGAATGGGGAGAGAGGCTATATAAATGGTCCTTGCCACCTGACCTGTCTCCAATCCACCACAACACAAGGAGTGTAATTGGCTTGCTAGCTCTGCAATATTTTACAGAGCTGATATTTTCTGAAGCAGTATCAGGCTACAGGTCTTTCTATGTTGTTTGAATACCAGCTTAGCCTTTGTCTGACAATGTATGTGCATTGTTTATTGCTTCCTGGCTGTTACCAACTTATTGAAGAGGCTATTCGTTAATGCTACCCACCACTAGCGCCATGGACCAGTACCCACCAGACAGTGAATACTAAATATAGATATATAAGCAGGTGTTATTATTAGTCTTGATTTTCAACTCATGTGAGACTTAAATTATATTTTTATTGACAATTCGTTCAGGTAGTTTGTGACATGAAATGTACTGTAATTGATTGTAATTGAAATAAATTTTCAATTATACAAAATATAACAATTATAATTACAGCAAAATTTTGAAACCATAATTACAATTGCAATTACACAATTTTGCTGTAATCAATTACAATTACATAATTGGACCCAGCCCTGTACCACACAGTGAACTGTTATGGAATTAATATTGTTCTAAATCGCGGCGCTGTAACACAGTCTGACATCTTGGAAATTCGCAACTTCGAGGAAACATTGATCAATACGATACCACGTAGTTGTTAGAAAAACACAAAGCTTTTACTTATTGGAGACAAATGTTTGTAGCTTGTTCTGATGTTTATTATTTCATGTCTAATACATGCACTCTGCCATAGCAGTGTTACATCGATATATTTTTAAGTCTGGAAAATTGTCAACATTTTAAAGCACCAACTCATAGAGGGGAAGGGGATATGGGAGGGGGTTATGGGAGGGGAGGGGGGTACACTTTGTGTAAATAGGTCAGTGTTGACATTGGGTAAGTTGTGTGTGTGTGAGTAACTTATGTCATATTCTATAGAGGCAAACCACTTTTTGTTGAATTTCGATTGGGCTCAGTCAAATATAATTTAATAGTTTGTCCGACGATTTCATCAACTAAATAACAAATTTGCACGAATGAGCTAACATGTTATACTACACAGTTATAGTCGATACTAGATAGGTTAATTTTGGTGTGAAATGAGATGGAAAAAAATAAACTTGAGGAAGGCCCTTTAATTAAGTCATTAATAATATTGTGTAAAAATTGGTTATGTATTTGTATTGTTGATAACTTCTGTTTAATCTACGATTGCTGTAGTTAAATATGTACAACACAGTTATTTTTACTGAGACTTTGAACTGCAACAAACTTTAAAGCGAAACAAAAGTCATGGTTTTGGGGCTATGCAACTAAAATCAAGAATATAACGCGGCACGAATCTGGTAATTTCGCCGAATGACCGAGGGCTGACATGTTAACCAGCGTGACCGATAAGTGCATATGCAATTCTATGAAATTGGGGTGACCAAGACTAAAGTGACGTATTAAGGGAGGCCGGCATACACAGAACTAATACAAAGTCTCAAACAAACGTTTTATTTTGTCAGAAAGAAGACTAGTTTAGTAAACAAGCCAAAATATGTTACATAAATTGAGTTTGGAGGTAAATAGCATGGTGATATCCTATTAACAAGAACAGGAATAGGTGTTTATGAATAGATTTTCAATTGACGAGCGAATATTGCCAGAATATCATGACGTAGTGTTATCTAACAGTATGGCGCCGCCCATGAAATTAAGATATTGTGTGTTCAACAATGTTTTCCTAGTAAACACTATTATGATATTCTTAATTTTAGTTACAAATGGCTATGTTTTAGTAACTGTTATAGGTGCATAGGCCGAAAACAATGACTTGTTTCGCTTTAATCCCCCGAGATCAGATACATTGTGGCTGACTCGCGATTGGGCAAGATGTTTCATTTCTGGCACTATCATCTATGAGTAATGTAAGTCCCCAGTTGAAATTCTCCTCCACACCGCAGTAGTCTCATTTACCCAAGTGGCCAAAGTCAAGTTTCTTGGGACCACAAAATGTTGCTCATTATGATAGTCAATACAAAATGGTAATTCATTATTTATACATGAATCTTGTGGGTGTGTGTTTATGGTGGAGAGCTTATGAAGATTAAACACATCTATTCACGGTTGGGGCGAGTACCTGACTAAAGTACTCGAGCACAAGTACTTTGAGATGTACGTGTAACGAGTGCTTCATCCCATACAATACACGAGTATGAGTACTTTCAAAAGTTATCAAGTACAAGTATTTATTTGATTAAAATTGTATGGTACAAATATGATTTTGTGCATCCTGTAGCATATTTTGATCTATTTCACTTGATAACAAGATGGGTTCAAAACTGATATTATTATCAACATATTTCACTTGATAACAAGATGGGTTCAAAACTGATATTATTATCAACATATTTCACTTGATAACAAGATGGGTTCAAAACTGATATTATTATCAACATATTTCACTTGATAACAAGATGGGTTCAAAACTGATATTATTATCAACATAAAAGAGTAACAAAATAAAGCTTTTTATTCTTTGGCAGCAGTTTATAATGTTTATTCAATTAAAAACAATTTATAATGTTTATTCAATTAAAAACAATTTATAATGTTTATTCAATTAAAAACAATTTATAATGTTTATTCAATTAAAACAATTTATAATGTTCATTCAATTAAAAACAATTTATAACGTTCATTCAATTAAAAACAATTTATAACGTTCATTCAATTAAAAACAATTTATAACGTTCATTCAATTAAAAACAATTTATAACGTTCATTCAATTAAAAACAATTTATAATGTCCATTCAATTAAAAACAATTTATAATGTCCATTCAGTTAAAAACAATTTATAATGTTCATTCAATTAAAAACAATTTATAATGTTCATTCAATTAAAAACAATTTATAATGTTCACTCAGTTAAAAACAATTTATAATGTTCATTCAATTAAAAACAATTTATAACGTTCATTCAATTAAAAACAATTTATAACGTTCATTCAATTAAAAACAATTTATAACGTTCATTCAATTAAAAACAGTTTATAACGTTCATTCAATTAAAAACAAGTTATAATGTTCATTCAATTAAAACAATTCATAACTTTCATTCAATTAAAAACAATTTATAACGTTCATTCAATTAAAAACAATTTATAATGTTCATTCAATTAAAAACAATTTATAACGTTCATTCAATTAAAAGCAATTCATAACTTTCATTCAATTAAAAACAATTTATAACGTTCATTCAATTAAAAACAATTTATAATGTCCATTCAATTAAAAACAATTTATAATGTTCATTCAATTAAAAACAATTTATAATGTTCACTCAATTAAAAACAATTTATAACATTCATTCAATTAAAAACAATTTATAACGTTCATTCAATTAAAAACAATTTATAATGTTCATTCAATTAAAAACAATTTGTAATGTTTATTCAATTAAAAACAATTTATAATGTTTATTCAATTAAAAACAATTTATAATGTTTATTCAGTTAAAACAATTTATAATGTTCATTCAATTAAAAACAATTTATAATGTTCATTCAATTAAAAACAATTTATAATGTTCATTCAATTAAAACAATTCATAACTTTCATTCAATTAAAAACAATTTATAACGTTCATTCAATTAAAAACAATTTATAATGTCCATTCAATTAAAAACAATTTATAATGTTCATTCAATTAAAAACAATTTATTGTTTTCGCAGCATCATGAATGTTCATTCAGTGTCTTTTTTAACTTTTTACCTCACCATATTGCAACATACAAACATCAGACACTCAAAGGTAGCACCTTTCAAATTACAACCGTTTGGAGTGAACACCTTTGACTGGCATATTTAATTTAATCGTCAAAACGTGTATATTCTGTTATACTAAGATATGAAAGATGACGATAATGACACTTTTTGTATCGATATTATTTTTAGTAAACCAAAATGTTATAAATACTTCTTACAGTCAGTGTTCAATATCAAGTTACATTATGAGAAAGTGCACAGAGCATGTAGATGTTGACGTCACATGAAGGCAACTGTTTTATATTTGCAGGTAAACTACCTGTGTGGGTTGTAAACAAAATGACGCAACTGACGGCTCCAATGGTAGGTGCTCCAAATTCCACTGCCGTTTCCACCACCCGCCTCCACTCCCACCCATCTATCGCTCTTGTTCTCCTCTCCCCTCCAAATCCTGCCAAATCTCTCATCACGCAGTCCTCCCATGCCAAACATTTTATGTTAGGCTCATAATTTCTCTTCAGTTTTTAAATGTTTCGAGAAGCCTGGTGCTAATCTCCTTAGAGAGTCGAGTTAAATGCATTAATCTTAAGATCCATCCTTGACGGATTTGGTATTTTTAGCATTCCTGGCACTCTGTAGGAGACCAGAACCCTTGGGAAATTCTAGCAATGGCTTGGCAAGTTGCAGGAATATGGCATTAGTATCAAAGTATGAGAGGGGTTGAAATATGAGACTAGGCGTCGCAGTGCTGTGCAGGTTATATTAAATATGTTGCTAATCAATTAGGTCCAATGATGACAACACATTTGTTTTATTGCATCATTTGATACAAAAAACTACAACATATTTGGCTGGTGATCATAAACGGATGTAGATAGATCCGAGACCATTCCATTGCCAAGTGACTTTGCCCGGGGAATATAACAACAATACTTAGTATTTATTTCTTACTACAGTATGTTGTATCAGGAATAAAGAAGAGTTTATTTGTCTCAGTGACAACACGATAATTCATACAGAAACCTTGATTATACAAAATATGTTCAAAAGGGTTAAACAAAAGTAATCAGTAAACAAACTGATTCAGTTTATTCAGTAAAATTGTACACATGAGAAAGAGTGTAAATCAGTAATATATGAGAGTATGCGACATTGGCACAGCCAAGGTTGCATATGGGTTTTTATGCGAGCAACACCACATACAATTAATGATTTGTCCATTGCTAATTTATTCTAATATGCTAATCCAGCAGAGCTGGGTGAAGCACTCTGTGACCCACTTTGCCTGCCTCCATGTTTTGAACCAATCAGCGCGCACCAGCTGCATGACGCTACAGATTTGAAACTTGGACTAGCCACTTCGTTTTGTGAAAGCATATGGAGTGGATGTGCTTTGAAAATTTGTCCCACCCTCCTCCCCATCTTTCTCCCTGTTGTGTGTTTACTTGTTAGCAGCAATTGTACATCTTTGGTGGAAGTGGGGTGTTCATGTCTCAAAGCTTTCCCATTTTTTTATTGCGATAGTGGACATGGGAGTTTTGGCTTTCCCAGAAGTGTTCACGGGTTTTAATGCGGGGACGCAGCTCGCTTCCCTTCCACCTTGGATTTTAGAACTGTTCGTGTAGCGAATTGGCCCCACCTTTGTAGTTATTCCAGTTAGAGCTAGTGTATTTGTATTCATAAACTGCGTGATAGCATGTAGGGCATTATGCTATTTGGTTTAAGGGTGTTCCATGACAATAGTAATGCCATTGTTTCTTTTATTTGTTCTAGGAATACTGCTACTGCTTTGTGGTGAAATGTGGGCTCTATTGAACCCGACGTCCAGGAGGTTCGCATGGGGCGTAGTCAGCCTGGCGTTGGGTTGTGGAGCCCACATTTCTTTGTTTTACATTTCTTTGAAAGAGGGCTTACCCTTAATCCCCACAATAAACGTCATTCATTTGGCCTTTTCATATCTCTATATCTGTGTTGTGTTGTTGATTGCATAAATATATATATATATATATATATATAAAATAATACCAAGTATAACACATAAAAGCACAGCAAAATAACTGCAAATAAAACTTTTGTTTTTATGCCAAATAAAACATCTGTTTAAGTGCCACTCACATGTTTGCTTCCAGATGATGACACGTTTAGAGAAAGCTTCGAGGAACTACGAGAGCTGGAAGAGCAAGCACAATACGGGCCACAAACCTTGGCTCTTCCCAGAACAGTTGAACCTCCCACGACTGAAGACCACTGACATCCAGTCGATGAAAGAGACAGAACACGCAGAAACAATCGATGAGACGGATATCAGAGAAGATGATTTACAAGAGGACATTGTGGAAATGTAAAACAGATGCTCAAGATATTACTGAGGCTTTTTTATTTCCATGGTTTTGAGGGATATAGCACTAGCAGGTCAGATAAAGTGAACCCTCAAAGAAATATAGCTGACTTTTATGAACGGGTCAAATAAAAATGGCAAAATATCTGAGGACCGCATCAGGTTAGAATTATTCCAGGCTGTTTTTGGTTGTGAGGGATATTTTTCTTGTGTCTAACTATAGCTTCAGTTAGGCCGTTGGTGTCTCCTTGCGATCTCTCTTGCCACTTTGAGTCCACCATCTGTCCAACGCTTCATGCTGTCAGTCCAGCCCATTTTTCTTTTACCTCTTCGGTTTTTTCTGGTAGTTCTCCTTCTACGCTGGTAAATACCGACATATCAGGAAAACTAACAGGACAACACCGAAGAGGTTATTGATGCAGTAGGTCAGATAAAGTGAATCCTCAAAGAAATATGTTTTTTTTTGTGAACAAGTCAAATAAAATGACCAAATATGTGATGACCGTATAGGGTTAGAATCATTCCAGGCTTTTGCCGATTATAATTTTTCAGAAGCATATCTTTTGCAGTTTTTATAATGATGACATTTCTATACTTATTGCAACAAAAATAGGTTGGTACTTCATGCACACCAAGTTGCTTAGTGGATAAGTAACACATTTTAAAACTGCATGTCAGTCATTTAGTTGTAAATCATGGGAGTGGGCTTAGGAAGGGGCAATCGGGTATAGGGAAACGTGTTTTGCTACGAATATTCTTATCATGCTCAGTGGATATCATTGTTGATGCACTTGGCAAGATGTGTAGGAGGGCAACGTCTCAGAGGTCAGTTCTCTACATTCAATGGAATTATTTATTTTATACATGAAGTATTTCATTGCGTCCTTGTTTGCGAATGCACCACGATATAAGTATCCCTTTGGTATCCAGCCAGGGCATGTACTGGTTGTGCACAAGGCATGCACTATGTCAGTGCTAGATGACTGCCATCAAACAGTGCATTCCAGTTTGTCTGTGATCTTTAAGTTCTGCTATAGATTGTTTTATTGTCATTGCAGTGCTGCCTTGTTTTACTGTACATGCCTAGATATCAGCCTTGTTATCTTTTCAGGAATAGGGGGTTTTTCTTGCCCGGAATAGGGTGTTATCTTGCCAGGAATTAGGGTTGTGGGCCGATAGATTCTGATCTTTGTGTGTGTTCCTGCAGATGGATCCTTCCGAGTTTGTATGGGCAGATGTATCCTGGTGTGCTTGGGCAGATGGATCATGTTGTGTTTGGGCATATGTATCATCTTGTTGTGTTTGGATAGATGGATCGTGCTGTGTTTGGGCAGACGGATCATGGTGTTTGGGTAGATGGATCGTGTTTTGATTGGGCAGATGCATAATGTTGTGTTTGGGCTGATGGATCTTGCTGTGTTCGGATATGTTGTGTTTGGGTAGGTGGATGCTGTGATCGGGCACACAGATCCACCGTTTGCAAGTATTTGAGGAAATGAATCTTTTAGTGCATTTTGGCAGATGATGTTATGTTTGGGTTGACCTGTATATATGTTTGGGCAGGTGGATTATTCTGCGTGTGTTTGGCACATGGAATGTATATTTTGTTGTCCTTGTCGCTAAAGCAAATATGGTGTCTGTGACATGTTTTTTACACTGTATCATAGCTGCAATTTTATTTGACTGTAGCTACATTTACTTGGGAGTTTCACATGTCATTGTTTGTGTCAAACATATTTTTTATGGGAAGTGTGTTGCCATCGAATCATAGGATTTGTGAGAGAGATTATAAAATATTTCTCTTAACAGTTATCACTTATGTGTGATTAAGTTGCAATTTCTTGTCTCCGCAATCAAAATCTTTGATAGTTGTAAGTAATTACAGTGCTGTATTCAAATCGACGCCAGAGAAACAGCGTCTTCACAGGACCAGCATCATGACTCCATACATGCAATTTAGGTCAGCCAGAGAAACATTTTATAACCTCCCTTTACAACCCTCATGATTTGATGGTTGGGCTAGCATGGCATTAGGTAACCTTTCAAAGTTGAAAATAGCGTTAAATAACCTCATTGATGGTTGGATTAAATACCTCATTAATGGTTTGATTAACATAGCATTCAATGGTTTGAATAAGGGAAGGGATGTCATATAAACGTCGTCCGTTTGTTCCATTACATACTTGACCATTGCAGCAATCAAATTTGGAAATATTAAATCCTATCATCATTAGTAACCACATTTAGCAGTGTAGAGGACGTGTACCTGGGGTATGTTCATGTTATGTACATGTTATGTACATGTTATGTATGTCCCTGCTGTACTGACGATACATGTCAAAGACTGTATCCTGTTTTGATACTACTGCAGTGTATCCTTTCTTGTAAGATAACACTTGGGTGAATATTTCTGAATATGTCCTGCCTTCGTTTCTCCCCATTCTTTGGTTCCATGGCAAATGTTCTGTGTTGTCTTTTAGCGGTTCCCTCACTAAATGCACGTAGCTAGATCTACTGATGGTTCCATTGGTGTAGTTATTAGCGCAGCAGGTTTCTAATAATCTCATGACTTATCAACATACCTGACTCATGTGATGTATATTATTATAGTAATCGACGCACTACATTTATTATAATCTAAAAACTCAACTATTGTCATCATTAGTTCTAGTCACAGTTCACACTTAGACAAAATGATTTTGTCTATATTGATGCAATAACAGTGGTATTTGCACCTAACCCATGTATCTTATAATAGTAGCTGTGTATTTTTATAATTACATCTGCACGGAGTTTACGCAAGTCTGAATGCTGTCCATATGAAGTGTTTTTCTGAAAAAGCCAATATAAAATTTGAGTAGAGTGGTTTTGTGCTGCCACCGGGTTGATTGTGGTGGGGGTAAGAATGTTTTGTGACAAAACTCATAATATGCCAGGTTATTGATTGATTAAAATAGCAGTTTTCGTATCTATCGTTGAACTACATGTAACATGATTCGCTATAATGCATGTTGCAGTAGATGCTTCATTTGATGATCACCATGTTTTCTGTGGACACCCAACCAGAAATTAATATTTCTAAAAGATTGATGTCTGCCAATATTGCCAATTGTACATGTTACAAAATAGCGCACAATGTTGATTGATTAGTTTCGTTTTTCCAACGACTTTGTTATGTTAATATGTGTTCGCAATCAGTATTGATAACATTTCCAACCATTTTGTTATATTTGTGTGGGTTTTTCACATGTAGTGTTGCAGATAGTAGCCTTGCTTGCAGCTTGCCCTGACTGCACCCAGCTCTGTGATGTATCTCGGGGGGTCTAGAAAGCTGTCATGTTTGTGAAACGTGCCTGTTTTGAAGATGATTTCAATGTGTCAGTCACCTATTGTGTCTGTCAACATATGTACGTTGCTAACATGGCTGAGTTTATTGACAATTATAATCATTTGTCAACTACACTGTAAGTTGCAATGAAACAACTTTAGATGGTGCAAAAACTAAAGGGTACAATCTTTACCATAATCTGGGATCAGAGGAATAGTTTTTAAACTACCTTTAGAATTAACTTCACCAAATTTAAATTACCTTCAGAATTACCGGTAACTTCAACATAATGTTTAGTATACTCCAGTTTGTGCAGGCGTCAATTTTCAGACGATGTAATATAGTTATACTTTAAAAGATATTTTACTAGCAGCCCTGCAAGGAATAATTAATGTAATTAAAAATTATGAAGTTTCTGTATCGTTAGTGTTGACAAAATGTCCTGATGCAGGTTTCACAAAGTGTTTGTACTGTACAAACGTTCGTATGGAGGTTCTCAATTCACAAAATCTTTGTTGTTCGTAGTTACAACCCGCTTCGTGTTTTTTACGATAGTTCTGAAATTATCATCAAACGTCCACAAGTTCCTTCGTATGGTACGAATGTTTCACGAAACTGTCCCCACGGCTCTAAAAGTGTAGTCAATATTTTCCAGTAAAACTCAAGCCTACAATCACAGAACCCAGGTAGAAGTAGTCCAGAACCCAGGTAGAAGTAGTCCAGAACCCAGATAGAAGTAGTCCAGTACCCAGGTAGAAGTAGTTCAGAACCCAGATAGAAGTAGTCCAGTACCCAGGTATAAGTAGTCCAGAACCCAGGTAGAAGTAGTCCAGAACCCAGATAGAAGTAGTCCAGTACCCAGGTATAAGTAGTCCAGAACCCAGGTAGAAGTAGTCCAGAACCCAGGTAGAAGTAGTCCAGTACCCAGGTAGAAGTAGTCCAGAACCCAGATAGAAGTAGTCCAGTACCCAGGTATAAGTAGTCCAGAACCCAGGTAGAAGTAGTCCAGAACCCAGGTAGAAGTAGTCCAGTACCCAGGTAGAACTAGTCCAGTACCCAGGTAGATGTAGTCCAGTACCCTTGTTAAACCCCTTGTTGAATTGTTACTGCGACCGATGTACCGGTGTCCCTGTATTGATGACAGGTGTTTACATAGCTCAGCTTCTGCAATGTTTCGTACAGACCTTCCAAGTTTTCCGATACAGCAGGAGATTCCCTATTTTGGGTATTTTTTTAACATCCTCCCGATCTCCCCTTTTCAAACCAAAAGCTTCCGCTTTTGTCATATTTGATTCGATTAATTTATGTTGTAGATTTGTTGGATAGATAAAGTTTAATTTACATACGGTTATACAATATAATTTGAGTTATGGATGACGATAAACTTAATAAAGCCAAATACTTGAAAATTGGCTTCACTGCAAATTTTTTTTTTTATAGAAATTCAGGTAAGACATTCGGTAGGTGGCACCACTGACAGAAAAATATTCATTAAACATTGTTAAAAACATCCTCTCATAGGGGGTTGGATATAGAAATTTCGGTAAGACATTTATTAAACGTCCTTGAAAAAACCTATCACCATAAGTTACCAGATGGGGGAGATGTACCACTTTTTGCTTGTGCCAACATGGAAGGTCTGTTTTGTATTAGCCAAACTTTCACTTTCAGTTGTGTTTCTCACATTGGTATAGGGCTGCTTCACACTCAGTGGTGTACATATGTAAATGAAGAATAAAGATCAGTTAATAAAAGCAATTTTATTGGATTTCTTGCTCCGTCACATTGTCACACGTGGCTGTGTTACGTATACAATTCATGTAAAAATATTAAATTTAATATAAAATATACTTTCTGGATCGAGTATCGGAAACATGAGATGACATAAAAAAATGCTGCATCTATGTAGGGATGGTCTCATTAAGTTCTGAAGGTCACCAAAAAATGTAGCGTTTAGTATTGTTTCAAAACTCCAACCTCCAATACGTATGGGGGACATGAGATAACGTGCATATTGCTAAATGGTATAGTAAAATGACCATAATCATGATGCTCCTTGTATGCAATATCTAACTGAATATGATTGGCCCTAGCTGCGATGAATTTGTTGTAGAGTTATAGAACAAAGTAGGCTGGGCAATGATGCCGAACAGAATCAAAAATCAAGACACTACCAACCACTCCACCTAGTTTTGATTTCCTCCACCACACAGTCAATGTGTTACACATTTTACTCATCAGGTGGCGCCACTGTCGAACTACAACATGTTACTGCTGGGATTGATTTTTGTTGCAAAACGCCACCCACCAATACGTAATGCTATATGGTTTACGGGACTTTGAGAACTTATGACCACCCCTTGTGAAGTGAGATTCTTGCAGTGAATGCTATGTATGGACAGTGATTCTCTGGAGATTCAAGATGGCATCACGCTGGAACCATGTTCACCTTCTTGTATGTCTTCATGTAGGCTGCCGAGGAAACAATTTTGTTAGACAATTTCTGCAGATCACCTGGTACCACTCTTAATGCAGAGAACCATGGAAGTGCAAATTGCAACAGAACTGTCAACATGCTTTCAATCCAGGTTAACAATACACCTGTAATAATAATAATAATTTATTTAAATTATATGACTATATTTATTGATACCATTATATGCAACCTTTTGTTCTATTTTTAATTTTTAAAATGTGAAGCTGTAACCATAATGGAATCTTGAGTACACTTTTTACATATTTGATATTTTTTACATGTCTATACATACAAAGTTTTATAAACTATAGTGTTTATGATTGTTCCTCATGTAATGACTGTTTTTATTTAAGCATAATAGTCCTGTATATGTCTTAATCAACATGCTGAATATGTACATAAAAAAGTAATATTACTATTTCAGGCATTATTTCCTAAATTTCATGACTAACTGATCTATTATTATAATGTACAATCACACATATGTAAACTATAAAATATAATGTGTAAAAATAACAACTTTACCAACTGATAAATTACATATACCATATTTGACCTACTAAATGTACAGTGTAGTATCTCGGTGGCCGTTACTACATTTTGAAGTCCTCAACACAAGTCATGAACTGGGTGGGAAGCACATTTTTAATAATCCAGCCCAAACAGTGTTACATGACCTAGCATTATAGTGACACTGATGCAACGGTTCATTACATGCAGAACCTTACGGTATAACACCAATATGTAACACCCCTTCCTCTTTAGCTTTAAAGTCAACCGCCAATATAAGGTCCAATCACCCTGCGTGATTACATGTACAGGCGACATTACAGATCCAGAATGTGCAGTTTCTTGGTACGCCTTCCTGATCGACATATTGTCACAGCAGTAGACAGTGGTTTTGATGATAGTCTTGCCTTGCTGTTCCCTAACAGATGGATCTGGTTCTTTGTGAGAATTTTGAGGAACCGACACTGATTGACAAACACTCATCACTCACAGGTGATGGAACACTGACTGATTCCAACACATTTCGGAATCATTGGCACTGTATTCTCAGATAAAGACCGATAAGAATCACTTTCAGCAGTTAATCTCAAGTGATCTACATGAACATAGTGATGCTGCACACGGACTTGCACAAGGTAAGTCAGCGGTCCTAACCGCCTTATGATCTTACCCGGGATCCACTTTTCTTGACCACCTGATGGTTACGCACATGAACTGGGTCACCTTTGACCAGTTCGCGCAGCTTGAGACCACTGCAATCATGTTGCCATTTCTGTTCCTGCTGTTTCTCCTCCTTGTTCTTAGCCATGTGAGGTTTCAGCAAACTAAATCTATTTTGCAATCTGTGTTTTAGGAATAGTTCCGCCAGAGACACTCCAGTGTGGTGTGCAGCGATATCACAACAAGAACTTCGCAAGCCAATGCTCTTTCAAAATGTGGATTCCTGCAGAGTGTTTTCAAAGATGCAGCTTCACCATCTGAACACAACGTTCTGCAGCACCACTTGATGCTGGATGATACGGAGCAACTCGCATATGCTTGATTCTGTCCATCTCCAAGAATGTCTTCAATTCATGCGCTGTGAACTGAAGTCCATTGTCGGTTACAACCTCCTCTCCGGAAGTCCATGAGAGGCAAACAACCCCCTCAGAACATCAATGGTTTTGCTTGCTGTAGCAGACCTCCTTGACCACTTGGAATGGCTGTCAACAATGATCAGGTAATTCACACCGTCCTTTTCTGCAAAGTCAATGTGGATTCTTTGCCATATTCGTGTGGGCCATGACCATGGGTGGAGTGGTGCTACAGCTGGTTGATTCTTCACTGACTGACATACAGCACATTTCTGCACCATACTCTTGATATCAGCATCCATCCCACGCCACCAGATCTAGCTTCTTGCAAACGCTTTGGTTTGGCTGATGCTGGATGATAAGTAGATGGAATTACCACTCGTGACCCCCACAACAGACATCCTTGTTCTGTTGACAACTCATCTCTTTTTGTGAAATACATTTGTAGATCTTTATCCACATGATTTGGCCACCCAGTGAATACATACTCTAGTACTCGCGACAGCACTGGATCTTGGCATGTTTTTTCTGCAATGTCCGAAGCGTCGACAGGTAATTCATAAAAAAAACAACATTTGGAAGATTCCAGGCTCCTCTGTGGGACTCTCGCCGGGCAGTGGCAAGGGCGACAATGCATTGGTGTTTCCGTGATCCTCTGACTTCCGGTACTCGATCTCATAGGTTTACACTTGTAGCATGAGTGCGCAACGTTGCATCTGTAGTGCTGCTAATGGCCTTGTCACATTCTCGAGACCACTTCAACTTACGGTCTTTCATCAGCAGTAGGTGTAGTGGATGCAACACAGTAGACATCCGGGTTACAAACTTAGTATAGTAGTTGATCAACCCCATGTAGGAACGCAGTTGCTTGACGTCATCTTGGTTTATCAGATGTCGGATGAATACCTTCCGCATCCAATCGATGACCAAGATACTCCACGGACTTCTAAGCAAACGAACACTTTGCCAGATTCATGCGAACTCCACACTGTTCCAGACGTGTGAGTACTTCATCCAGAACATGGAGATGTCCCTGCTCCGACTCAACCGTGATCAAATGTCATGATCCATGCCCTGCAGGATCTGATCCATAACCGACTGGAACATATTTGGAGCACTGCTTGCCCTGTATGGCATACGCAGGTAGCGATGGACTCCCTTGTGAGTGTTCACAGACACATAGTGTTATGTCTAGGCATCCAGCTCCAACTGCTGGTATGCATGCGATAGATCCTGTTTGCTGAACACACCGGCTAGTGATGCAAAGAGATCTTCCACGTTGGGCAGCGGGTAATGTTCCAGTTCAACATTAGTATTAATGGTTACTTTGAAGTCTCCACAGATTCTCACTGTTTTGTTAGTTTACGGCACCACCACTATAGGAGCAGACAAATCACTGTGTTCTACCTTTCTAATGGTATTTTCCTCTTGTAATCTGATAAGCTCCGCCTCCACCTTCTCTCACATTGCATATGGCACCGGCCTTGCCTTGTGGAATTTCAGTTGTGCCTTCTCCTTCATGTGGATGTGCGCCTTGTAGCCTTGTATTGTACCGTTCCTTCCTGGAATACGTCTTTGTGTTTCTCCAACACTGCCTTCACCGAATTGCCCTCACTTCTTGTAACAACAAAGATGTTGGTCCAGTTCAGCTTCAGTACCTTAAGCCAGTCTCTTCCAAGTAGAGGTGTTTTGTCTCCCTTGACAACAAATGCTGACAACTGAGCTGTCTGGTCATCATATTTCACATCCAATGTGATAAACCCAATGTGAGGGATAGGTTCATGGTTGTAGGTATGTAGCATGACGTCACTTTTGTTCACTGTTCGATGAACAAATGTTCCTGGTATAGCGACTCAGGGATAAGTGACTTTGCTGATCCTGTATCCAGTTGCATTACCACAGGATTCCCACAAAGTTCCACAGTGACATATAGAGGTTTTGCTCCACCAGCATTACAGCTGTACATTGTGTAAACCCCATTTCTGGTTCTGCACTTACAAATGTCACCGGTTGTTTTCGCTGATGTGGTTGGTTCTTCAGCCCGTTGACATTTTCTTGCCAAATGCCCCACTTTGTGGCACTTGTGGCACACACTCTTCTTGTAAGGACAACTTTGTGCTTCGTGGTCATTACCGCAAAAATGCCATTCGCCTTTCTTGAAGGATTCTCTTTTCTCCATCTTGATAAATCTCTTCCTTCCACCATGCTTCGACGCAGAAGTGACCCTGTGTACTGAGTCACTGGTGCAGTGGGAGGGGCGTGAAATGCCAATTTACTTTGACAGGCCATCTCCATGGCAATGGCTGTTTCAATGGCAACTTGAAATGTTGGTTTTTTCATGGTGAGCAATCTGCACTGAATAATCTCATCTCTGAGACCACACATAAGCATATCTCTTAACGTTTGTTTTACAAGCTTCCCAAAATCGCAGATTCTACCTCTTTCTGACACCTTTTGTAGAACTTAAATTGTTCTGCGATTATTAATGGCTTGGGTGAATAATGGCTTAACAACGCTTCTCTTAATTTGGCATATGTCTTATCTTTCGGTATCTTTGTGTAAGAATGTCTATAAACAGTCTATATACATATGCTCCTACCATTGATAGCAATATACAAGCCTTCTTTTCTTTTCTTTATAGCGACATCGATGCAACAGTTCTTTACTTGACATAGTCAATAGGTGGCAGCACCTTACAGTATAACACCAATATGTAACATACAGTACATTTGAAAAAATTGGGCCATAAAAAAATGTCAAGGAAACTGTTGTTATAAGCCAGGCCTAGGGTAATAGTAATTTGTAACAGTAACAGAAAGAAAATAGTTCTGATGGAAAATGTAATAGTAATAGCTTGAAATGTAATAGTAATAGATTACATTGCCTCCAGCATGTAATAGTAATAGAAAGGAAACTAAGTAATAATAATCTATTATATTACAATGTAATAGACTCCAGGCCTGTTATAAGCGTACACCAAAATTTCGTTCTCTAGACAATAAGGTAACTGTTTAACACTAGTGGTGTCATTTGGTGACTAGTGTAGAACAACTGAAAATTTGTGCCAACTGTTTCACACCAGATGGCGACAGTTTTCGCATATTTGAAATTACAATAATTATGGATCCTGCTGATAAAAAATGGGGTGTACACTAATTAGGGCATATACACTTAATAGGTCGAATATGGTAAACGTAAATCTGTACAAGTCACTTACCAAATGGGAAGAATCGCACAACAAGGTTGATTGTGGAAGTTTCCTTGAGGGCAACAACAGCCTGGAAAGGTATGAGCAAACTCATCATTATCTCTAGAAGCACAAACCCCCCACAAACGTCATTGAATGTATGAATCAGGCAACTTGTTTTAAATACCTTAAAGCTATTTCTGCAATTCACTATTTAGCCAGCCATAATGAGTAAGATTAATTGATGTTCAAATCTGTAGTGTTTGAATAGTAATATGTGCAACAGTTTAATAATAGCGCAAACTTTTGTTTAAAAAATATATGTGATATTGAAAGAACTGACTTTGATTGTTAGATGGGGTAAATTGTGAGTGTGAATAGCCGTATGTCACAGTACATGGTTATATTGCTGGCTAAACGTACACATTTACCCTTTTTTGGCAAATTTCAAATGGGCCAAATAAAAATAATTTTATAGTTTTTGTTTGATGATTTCATCAACACTAAATAACTTTTCTGCAAATGAGCTAGATGTCGTAGTGGATACTAGGCAGGTTTGATTTTTCACAATTTATTTCCAAAATGACATGAGCATAACATTTTATTGTGGAAGCAACTTTAAGTTAATCCAATTGCCCTGGCTTCATATTATCATCAGAAGGATTTAAAAGCCACTGACACAATTAAATGTGATGTAACTGAGGCTTACCTGTGGATGACCTATATTCTCAAAGCTGACATCATTCACAGATAGGATCTACAATAACACAGTTGTACACAATTTAACGCCTCAAATATTAGAACTGTGATATATTGTTTACATACAGTAATACATGTTGTTTATAAAAGCCAGGTATGTATAAATTCTCCATCGTCGTGTTATAATGGACCAGGTTTACAGTTTAATAGTCATACCTGTCACACATTTTTTATTTCATTTTAATGTTTCCAACGTTCTTCCTTGCAGTCAAAATAGCAATTTAACAGAGAAGTTTAGGGCAAAAAAGTCATAATCATAAAGTGTCATTATAATTAGGGCACTCGATAAATAATTAACAAATATAATCATAACATAACAATTGAATGGAAACATTGGAAGTGGGCACAAGCAGTCATGACTGCGAAAGACACTCTTAAAAATAATAATCACAAAAGTCATATAATTGCGACATTGGAAGAATTGGCAGAATGTGCATAAAACAGACTGCACAATTTTTGTGTGATTGCTGGAAAATGATGAGGTTAATTAATTACACAAATACTTTGATTTTACAGACTCATAAATATACCTGGTCCCCTTCTCGTAAACCAACTGCCTCAGCTTCTGTGTGGGGCATCACCTACAAACAATACCAGGTCTTGGTAACAAATAGTAGTTTAGCTGCATTACGAATTCAATACTTTATTTCCAACAACATACACACATTTTAATTTATTAAAAAAATGTCAAATGGAAAGGGAGAAAGCAAAAGTGCATTATTTAGTAAGGACTTCTCCCCAACGTAACAAGTACACTTGAGTGACAAGCTTACATTTATAGTACCGTGTTAGTAAATAACAGATATACACATGCAAACTAAAGTTATACACCAGGCTAGACAAAGTGAATGCATAATTTTTATTTATCTAAAAAGTATGAAAATGACACTTTTTAATTAATTTATAAGTAGACAATCACCATACTTTACTCCTTCTACAAAAACTCCCATTCCTTACTGTTACATATTCAAGAAGAAACATTTCTCTTTTTGTCCACTTCCCATCATAAAACAGGTCTGCATTGCCCAATCCCTTCAGGATCTTCCGTTGATCCTCATTTTGTATTGATTGACAAGTCTTTCCTGTGTCTCCTGTCTATGTCTCCCACTAGAACTTGTCCCCCCACTTTCTTGTACATTCTCAATACATACCTTTGATATGTATATCCCAAACCCATGCTCCGCTCCACCACGAATGTTGAACCCTAGCTGTAAAAGAAAGAAGTGTATCCAGACGATAGCGGTATGATGGACTCTATGAGTGACAATGGACCTCTGTGACAGGGACCAATATAACAAGGCCCAAGGGACTGTTGTGATGAGGGAACATTGTGACAATGGACCATTGTTATAAGGGACCACTGCGACAATGGATGCTGCGACAAGGGACTTCGGCTACAAGAGACCTTGTCTACAAGAGACTGTTGCGACAAGGGACCTCTGTGGCAATGGACCTCTGCAACAAGGGCCGCTGTGGACTGATGTGACAAGGGAGCACTGCAACAAGGAACCACTGCAACATGGGACCACTATGACAAGGAACACTGCAATAAGGGACCACTGTGACAAAAGACAACTGTGACAAAGGACCACTGTGTAATTAAAAGTTTCTGAGGTTCTGTATTCATAAAATGCAGATTATACAAACAGACACAATATGCTTTTTGTGTACATAAGATGCATATTTCTACAGATTGTAAAAATTTTGCCAACGTCACTGACTGTGTCTGTAGGTGTGCTTCTTTGAACTGTCACCGGGTGGGGCAGAAACTGGCGAAGGTCGTTGTCATACAGCGGATTCCCTTGCCTCTGTAACACATTAAAATAGCCAATTTACTATAGCCAAGCCTGCGCAATCCACTAGGACATTTGCGACACAAGATGAGATAACCCTTTTTACGAGTACAACGATAAACATAACTATAAACATGTGGAAGAAACATGCTCTCTTCTTTCTCCGTAAAGTCCATGCTGAGGCTAGCAAAGCCTGGCATCAATATTGGTCCTTGATTTGTTTTTCTTCCTCCATCACTAGTCCTGCTTCACACAGTCCTCCCCTCTCAGTCGTGCTCTTCTACTAACCTCCTGTGAACTTTTCTGCTCTCTTCATTGGCAGTTCCATATGATACCTTAACATTGATGTCAATGTTAAATTCTAAATAATCTGTTAATTTAATCATTTAAAGCTCCCTCCTCAATTTATTTAGCCCATCGTGAATTAGGTTCATTTGTGTAAATAGTTTCAGTAATTTGCAGTCAGTTTAATAAAAGATTGTCCACTTTTGTTAAAATCATTGAAACTATCGACTTCGATCGTGAGACGTCCAGAATATACTTGAGAAAGGGTGAATAACCCCACTGTGGTATGAGCAAGGAAAAAATACATCTTATGCACACAATGGCACCAAATCTATACAACAATTATGCTATTTTATTTTTCTTTGAAACTATTTGACACTGAACTGATGGCTTGAGGTCACAGGTGACCCAGACTCCTACATCTTTTTCTTCTTTGGTTGTTGTAAGTTCCACTTTGACTCCAGACTTACTGGTAATTTTGTAGGTTCTGGGCAGTGGTCTCCCTATTTGCATCAGCTTGCATTTGTCTGCACTGAAATTTAATAGTGAGTCTCTTGTCCATTCTTCCAAGGTTTCAATTCTGGAGGTGAGAGCTTTTTACCTATGGGCTCTTTTATTTGTCCTGTAGAGGTCACCATCTCTCTCTGCACGAACAATAGAATAGCCATTTCTCTCCGTGGAGAGGACAAATAGAATGGACTTAATCTAGCGGTGGGGAATCTGTCACTTATTTTGGTGACATTGTCAGATCCCAGGGCTCCCATCTTATTTGATGGCTAAATATATGTGATGAGAAAGAAAATAATTTGTTTTTTTTAAATCAGTGAAGAATCTGTGTGATTTCTTGTTTTTGTGTGAACTAAGGCCAAATAGTTGCTGATTCATGAACCATTTAGAAAAAAAATAAAAAATTTGCATTACATGTTTGACATTTAAAATTCAACTTTTAAAAACATAAAAAATGCTATTTTCATGAAATTTACTAGTCTTAGGCTTTTGAATATGCTTTTGATGAATTCCTTGTGTCTAGACATGTAGGATTAGATACATGAATGATGATTGTAGCCCTATAATAAAAAATTATGCCAAAAACTAGTTTTTCACTAGAAAATCACACTTTTAATTCTAGCCTAGTTTTAGCCTAGTTCACAAAAAAAAGTAAGAAATCATGTAGAATTTTCACCGATTTAAAAAAGTTTTTTTTTCTCCTGACATATTTGGTCATCAAATAAGATGGGAGCCCTTGGATTTGAAACACTGACATTTCCCCCACCTCTACTCGATCGGACACTAGTGCCATGCATGGGCCAGAATTTCGGCCCAAGCCTGGCCCACGGGCTGAGCCTCTACTAAATTTCTCGGGCTAGGCCAGGTCTGGGTCTACATTTTGCGGGTCTGGGCTGAAAAAATATTAAAAACATCGGGCTTGAGCCGGGCCTGGTATGAGTGGGCTGGGCTGGGCCCTAATAAAAATATTACACCATACATATATTATTACTACTACATAGTACATACAGAATACAGATGTTATAGATGCATATTTGTGGCATGAATGCATCCTTTTGCATCTAAATCTATTGGCCCCATAAGTTCAATTGGCTGGAAGTAGCCAGCCTCAAATGTTTACTTTAGACATATTCGCCGAGGCAATCAAGCCATGATTAACTATCAACTTATCACTCTTTGACCCTACCACTGGACATTCTATTGTCTAGGTCTTCCCTCCAAATCTTGCCTGCCTGAATGACCTCCCCTCTGCCCACTGAAAGAGCATGCTGATCGAAAATGTACGCATTATCATGAAACGTGAAACCTTACAAAAACGCCATAAACAGAGCAGTAAACATGTATTTCATGTCTGTATGCATTCTTATATGTATATCATTAAAGTTACTTAATAATAAATATGTAAAAGTGTGAAAGTATTACCTTTTTGTCAGAACACATGTGCTTGTCAAAATTTTTATATAACCGGATGTTGTGTAAGCGAGATTACCAAACGGGATTCTCGTAGATCAGTATAAGGTCATGCTAAGAACTGTCGTCTGCTTGCCATAGAGTTACATCATTAATCATTCCCTATAAACTACTAACTTACTAAACAGTGTTTTATTTATGTCTGTGCTGCTGGCCCACTCTGGCCTCATTCTACACGAAATCGCGTTTTACCATGTGACCCAAAGGCAACATCACGTGGACAGTATGGCGGCTATTTATGAAATCTTTTTTCTATGTGACCGATAAATGTACTCATAAATAATTATTTGGAGCACATTTCTTCTGTTTCTTGACGCCCACGTGTTGGTTGTATATGTCACAGAATACACATGTGAAAGGTTAGTGCGTATCGGTTTTAAAACTTAAGTTATTAGTTCCGTAGCCATTTGGTTACAGAAAGCACAAATTCAAACGTAGAAAAATCATGGCGAAGATCTCCACCCCTAGCCCAAGAGTGGGGCGGACGACTCTGCTTAGGTGTCAGGGTACTGCATGAGTGTCAGTAGGTGACATGGAATTGAAATATCAATATTAATGTTTTTTCTAATGTTATTTAATAAATGATACGTATTTATTACAGTTTATTTGTGTTTCGTTTTATCATAAGATAATAGGTTTATCTTTTCTAAATTTAGCGGGTGCGGGCTTACAGTCTTTGTCTTTGCATTTGGCCCGAGGGTATGGACCGGGCTTGAAATGCGCGGGCCGTGCCTGGGCCTAAATTCTAGTTTGGGGGCCTGGGCCGGGCTTGACGATTTTTTGCTGGCCTGGGCCGGGATCCTAACTGCTAATTGCGGGGCTTGGGCTCAAATTATAGGCCTGTGCTGGGCACTATCAGACACACATGGATAGGTCAGCGACATCTAGCGGGTCTCACAAACATGGGAGACTGCTGTCCGGCCTTTGACCTGGGACAACAAATTGCCCAAGGCCAAGGTGAGAGTTATTTTTTTCATTTTCTAATAATGTCACCTGTTCTGTAGGCTCCCACGGAGGCGGTGGTTCGTAGGAAGGAAGTTCTGCGCGAATAAACTCCTTAGTTCCGTATGCCGTCCGCCAGCCAGCCATACCGGAAGTTTACGATTCCCATCTGACGTCACCTCCGGGCCTCCAAAAATGGCGGGCGATGAATGCTTCTTCTTGTTGTTTTGATTGCGATAGACATATGTTTTCAAGTCGAAACAATATTGTAATTGTGTTTATGTTCATTTTCGAATGTTTATGCACAATGTTCTGAAACGTTTATGGTAAGTGTGCCGAAATCCCAGGAGAAAGATCGTCAAAACTACTCATCCCCACTAGACTTGAGTTGAGTCTTGAGACATTTGAGTTGAATCTTGCTGCTGTCACTGACACTGTCAGACGTCACTCGGCTCAGTGTCACTTTGTGAAACACTAACATTCAGTCAGAACATAGCTTTTGTGTTACTCTTTATTGTGATGTTAATCTGGAATGAGTTGGAAATGTGTACGTATATCCGCGTTTATGATCTGCTGCAAAGAAAACGTTTTTACTGCATTTATTGAAGCTTGTTAGGTCGTGCTCTAACTCTCGCATAAAACAATGTAACAGTAAAAACTGTCAATAAATAATATGTTTTATAGTTCTGATCCTAGTTTCATAAATACATAATACATAATATTTATTAACATTTTGCTTGAACTAGCTTTTCAAGCAGCAGCAATGTTAAAAAAGTACAACCAATAAATAAATAAAAACGTCATATGACAACTGCAGTACAGTAGTATAGCATCATAATGTATATTAAATTGAGATAAAAATGGTCATACACATATACATTTATATACAGTATTGATGATGAGTTGGAAACGGGAAGAGTTGAAGTTTAAACTTATATTTACTCCCCCCCTGGTGCATTCTATTACTAAATATTACAAGTACTTTTAATTGTGCTGTAGTTAAAGATGCATTGTTGCTGGTGGTTTGTTAATTGTATTACAAGATGATGGTATTAATAAACAATACAACATCAATCAAGATAATAATAAAAATTGAATATACTACTGTAACATATACAAAATCTCATGACTGCATTATTGCTGTATATCTCTGAATAATAGATGATTTGTACCTTTCTTGAACATAGAATTATTTTGACACTTTCTTAGGCATGCAGAGAAACTATTTCATACTTTGACTCCAACTGTAGCCTTCAGTGTGTTTCGAACATACATTAAAAAAAAATTTCTCTGTCTTGTAACATGACAACATTCGTCTCTCAAATGAAGAAGTTTCAGAATGTTCTTAGGAAGTAAATTATATTTCACCTTGTACATTGTGATAGCCATCTTATACTCAATGTAATAAAAAAACTTCATAGCATTAAGGTTAATGAGCAAGTTGTTGGTATAGTCTTGAGCTTTTGCTCCATATATAATTCGCATAACTCTTTGTAACCAAAATATGGACCATAAATTATAGCGATGTATTGCAAGATGATGGTATTAATAAATAATACAACATCAATCAAGATAATAATAAAAATTTAATATACTACTGTAACATATACAAAATCTCATGACTGCATTATTGCCGTATATCTCTCAATAATAGATGATTTGTACCTTTTTTGAACATAGAATTATTTTGACACTTTCTTAGGCATGCAGATAAACTATTCCACAGTTTGACTCCAACTGTAGCCTTCAGTCTGGTTCGAACATACATTTAAAAAAATTTCTCTGTCTTGTAACATGACAACATTCGTCTCTCAAATGAAGAAGTTTCAGAATGTTCTTCGGAAGTAAATTATATTTCACCTTGTACATTGTGATAGCCATCTTATACTCAATGTAATCAAAGAACTTCATAGCATTAAGGTTAATAAGCAAGTTGTTGGTATAGTCTTGAGCTTTTGCTCCATATATAATTCGCATAACTCTTTTTGTAACCAAAATATGGACCATAAATTATAGCGATACATGTTGCCCCAAATCTCAGAACAGTGGACAATATAAGTCATAAAAAGTTAAAAGTATCTAATAAGCATTGGGATTTGAAAATTATTGATGTTGTTTTTGCTAACTTGGATTTAACCAATCGATGATTATGCCCAGGAATTTTGTTTGATACTATTTCTATGTTCTCTTGATTAATGGTTATACTTATACCAGGACATTTATCTTTTTTCCAAATATGAAACTGGTTTTGTTGACAATAAGGGACAGTTTGTTCAATGCGAACCAATTATGTATTTTCACCAGCTCCTAATTGACTACTGTGCTAAGCATATTTGAGTCAACCGCACAATAGAACATGTTGATGTCATCAGCAAATAAAATAAATTTGAGTAAATTGGAAACAAATGGAAATGTCCTTTGCCACCGATTTATCTGTAAGGATTTGATTGCCAGTTAGCTCCAACAAGGCCATGGAAGTTGATCTGTTTCTAAAACCATACTGACTTTCATTCAATATTTCATTAAGTTCAATAAAATTGTCTCACCTGAGGTCAAAAATGTTCCTAGAAATTTTGAAAATTATGGTAAAAGTGACACAGGCCTATATTTGGAAAACATGTTTATCTCCAGATTTGAATAATGGAATGACCTTTTCCACCGATTTATCTGTAAGGATTTGATTGCCACAAACAAAGAAATCTGGAACAGCCTTATAACTGCGCCCCTTTTTAATTAGTGATACACTGTGTTAATATTCTCCCGTTGTGTCCCAGTTACAGTTGGCCAGGGTCAAACTAAATGACTATGCAATGCTCATTTCTACATCTTACATATTTGAAACTTTTTCCTTTTGATATATCAATATTGTATCTACTCAAAGTGAAAACTGGCAGATGGTTGATAACATCAGTAATTAATAACCCACTGCAAACATCACTAGTTAATTCGTTAGTGAAGATGTCAATCATATTAATTTACCGTCAGCATTATTCCATTAAGCACAACATTTTCTGATATAAAAATATACGTAAATTAACTGTTTCACTAACCAAGTGAGTGAAAGTGACTTGTTTCTTTCCAGAGGAACACATAATCTGTAATGATGACGACCACAGTAGTTTTGTCTCCCACCACGACTGATGAGAAACAGCCCACCACAACAATATCAAGCAATGGGTGAGTTTTTACTAAAAGTAAAACTTGACCAGAGATTACTTTAAAACTGCTTGGGCAATTAAATTGTTTGCTCATCTAGTTTTATAATCATTGTTATAAAGAATTAAACCCATCTAGTATCCACTACGACCCACCTAGTATCCACTACAACCCACCTGGTATCCACTACTACCCACCTGGTACTATGACCCACCTAGCATCCTCTTCGACCCACCTAGCATCCACTTCGACCCACCTAGCATCCACTTCGACCCACCTATTATCCACTACGACCCACCTAGTATCCACTACGACATGCTAACTCATTTTATGTACAAGTTTGTTATTTTAGTTTTGGTAAAATTACTTGATAAACTATTATTAAATTATGTTGGACATAACTTTGCAACATTTTTACCCATTCACAGTCTACCCCACATATAGAATGTTTAGTACTGTGGTGCCCACTAGGAGGCACCACAAGTAGTAGTAGAGCATTAGTTTTGTCTGCTAGGTGGTGCTTCATATATACACTTGTGCACTTAAATATAAGTGTATTTGCAAACAGAAGTGGTATAGTAAAGTTGTATATATTGTGTTTTTGCCCTCTGATCCAAGAGAGGTAAGTATATGTTAAAATGGAACCGTCTTGTTTTATTGTAACATTGCACCAACTTTATGCACCATCTGAAAACAGTTTGATGTTAAGCAAAGTTGGTTTCTTAAGGAGACCTGGAGCTGTTTTGTTTAATGTTGTACATAAATGTATTTCCCCTGAAACATCGCCTGACTTCGAGCACATACAGGTAGTTTTCCACTGAGATGGCTGTAGTACCACCTGGTGAATGCAAATTTGCACACAGGTCGATGTAATTCGAAGTTTCATGTAGGGGGAGGGGTAGGGGGGTCTGAGGTGAAATTACATTACCTGTTCATACAAAGCATACTAATGGTGGAGGGGGGTCCAGGCATGCACGTAAATTTTTAAATATCAGTTGCATACAAAATGTGACCACTGTTGCGTCAAGAAAACCACGCAGTGGACTGCAACAGAACTTCTGTTGTTTTAAATTGTGTAACCGTTCATGGTGCAGTGCTGTAATATATCGTCCAACAACTTGGAAACTCCCAACTTTGTGGAAAATAATAATTAATTTGACACCATCGAGTTGTTTGAAAAATGCAAATGTTGAACATAATTATTAGTTTATGACAGAACAACTCATGTAAAGCTTCATATTTTTTATTCATGTTGGCAATAAAATGGGACAGTCCAGTCAGATCTTCCTGGGGGCAGCTGTGACGCCCTGAGAACTGGATGCGAGACCTGGATGTTTCACATGGCCGGACTGCGGTCCTGGGTCAGCTACTTGATCATGATCATGTGACTGCGGTCACATGACCAGAGAATCCTGGGGCTTGCATCCCTCTGGGTGTCCAGCCAGCCCAAAAAGAGGTGTTCAGACCGAATGCCCCAATTGGAGATAAATTTTATCATTGTTTGTCATACATTGTTACATCAATATATTTATATTGTACTAATTCGGGGAGGGGCATATGAGAATTTGTATGCTTTGTATGAATGCTGACCACTTAGAACAGCCCCTTAGTTCGGTGTTTTTTCTGTGTATTGTCATACGCGGATGTCTTGAGGTGGCACTGTAAGCATGCATGCTTGCATTGATTTTATTTGCACATAATGTGTTTATTGTAATCACTGTAACCAGTTTAAAGCAAATGTAATCAATTAATGCTATAAAATAATGTATGCTAAAACATGCACTGAGAATGTAAAACCAATTAATTAAAATATTGTAATTTTACTGGCATCTGTATGAGTTGTACACTATAATGTAATCATAGTGTAATACAATGTGCAGATGTACGGTTTTGTTGAACATTTTAATCATAATTGTAATAAAATATTTGGCTGTTGTAATTGTTATTAAGATTATATAATAGAAACCAACCCTGGATATCGAATGTCAGGTACTTGCATGCTTTGTTTTATTTGTCTGTGCAGCGTGAATTCTGTGGATGACAAACGACAGAACACGGAGACAATTACATTTGACAGTTGCACAGGAGGCCTGGGTAAGACCGTTCAGATATATCAGACCCATTTCTGGCGGGAAAGGTTTATCTGAATATGAGTAGAATAATAAATGTTTCTAATCATTTGTATTATTTATTATATGGGTAATTACTACTGATAGCAATGGTGATAGTCTGTGGTGAGATACTCTGTCCTGCACAGTGTGTCGTCCAGTACAATAAAAAAACAATATGGCACTGTTATGCACATGTGCTGAACAATTAATTAAAACTAATATATATATATATATATATATATATATATATATATATATATATATATATATATATATATATATTGTAATCATAGCCAAAACTAAAGCATGTCATCTCTATCATTAATCAGTGTAATATATTACAATAAAGTACTATTTTTGTGATTACATGTCATTGTATTTTGACCAACTTTTTCATTCTTTTCTGATTGTGGATATCCTGTAAACTCTAATTTAATTTTTTACCTTTACAAAATATAAAATCCATTGTATAAACTTTATGCTGCTGTTTGCGTGAACACAACATGTTATTGTTTGTATCAAAATAACAACATGTCTTCCACTCACACCTTGAATCGTTGAAGGTTGTAAATTATAGGTTTTATTGTAAATTTCTCACATGGTATTTCCCGGTTATAAATAAATGTTATTAAATCATCCTCCGACTAGGTTTAGTATCTGCCATAGATGTTTGCTATAACAGACAGTGTTTTCTTGAAGGAATCAAGATTGTTGGAGGTTTACTAGACTGGGAAGTCAGTGAAAAAAACTATGGCATCTTTGTGAAGAAAGTCCTTTCTGGTGGACTTGCGGCTGCCGACGGTCAGTATCAGTAACGTAGTGGTGGTCAGTGCTCATCTGTGCACTCTTATATTGTATTTGTGAACTTAAAGAGAGGACGGTGGTCGAGTCCACTTACTGTCGTTTCAATACTTGGGCATTTTCATTCCTCCCCCACTTTACCTGTGTCTTTCAGAAGAGACGCTAAAAGAGGTTGGTCACTTGTATTTGATGTCTGTGCCATGGGAAATAGCAGATCCCACACAGAGGGAGAGGGTAAATGTGTGACCATTTGTGGTCTATCTAGCCCCTGCTGCCAGGAACGTTTCCCAGTGTGTATGACTGTAATGCCGTAGCTGACCCCCTACAGAGTAGAATCACGGATGTACATATAATATGTGTTCTAATGAACCAATAGTTCATAGTAAACCAGTAGTTTGTGGTAAGCTTGGGTTGGTCAGTTAACATTTTTTAAATTGGGATTTTATTTTAACCTTCCAAGTCTGAGAATACAATTTACTCCTTGGAATGCATTGAAAATAAATTGATTCTTACTTACATATCCGTATGGTTTCCAAGGCCTTGTCCAGTAATATAAACCACATGGTTTAAAATTTAAGTGAAAGTATCTTTGTTACTTTCATTTTCTGAAGTGAAAGTAACTTTGTCGTGAAAGTAACTTTGTTACTTTCACTTTCCATTTTACTCATATAGCAAATCATATTATATAAAACAGTTGGTTTGTTTTACCATTACAGGGCGTCTCGGACCAGGTGATCTGATTCTGGCAGTTAATGGACAAAGTATGGCCCAAGTCAGCAATGAAAGGTAAGGGACAGCCCAAAACTAGTCCAAAGGGAATTCTGGCAAGCCCAGAAACTGGTTCCGATCAAGATTGTCTGGCAAGATTTTTTATTTTAAATTTTTATGTCAGATGACTAAAAGGCATAAAACAAGTGTTTTTTTTTGTAAATATGAAAACAAAATGATAAAAAAAATTTATACTAGCAGGAAATCGTATGGTTTTCTGACTACATCCATCGCCTTAATTCTATATATAAAACCGTAGTGTTTACCAGAGATGGGGCAATTACACCATAAATGTAATCGATTGGGATCTCGACAACAGAAATTTGTCGTGATTTTAATCATGATTACGATTACTTTGATAATGTAATTTTTTACATTTACTTGACTTTTTTGACGAGTGTAATTTGTCAACGATTACTGAGTACAACTATTCCATCTCTTGTGTTTACAGGTAAGCCATGTGGTTTCACAGGTGTGCACATAGATGTAAGCCATGTGGTTTCACAGGTGTGCACATTGATGTAAACCATGTGGTTTCACAGGTGTGCACATTGATGTTCTGTCATGTTTCAGAGCAGTCACCGTGTTGAGGAAAGCCTCAGCCAGCAACTTTGTGCAGCTTTCAGTCTGTCGGGACGAAGCAGCAATGTATGTCAATTGTTTGTGTTTGCCACATGTGCCTTTGCCAGCCTTATGTGGTCTCGAAATTGCAACATGTATTCAGAGTTAGTGGTCTGTTTTATACATGCAAATCTTATGTGTTAATTATTCTGATGATTTTATAGGATGTGCAAAGAATTGTTCCATTTCCACAGACAAATTCCATTGGGGTAGGGTAATTCATATGAAACCAAGCATGCATGTTGATAAATAACTTGTTGTTTTCTGTTTAAAATATGTCAATTTTAGAGAAAGAATTTACAGAATTGAACTCTAATTAAATCCGACTTTGTGGGGTAATACAGAGTTGTGAAAATATGTAAAAGGGTTGTCAATTTTATCTGTTGTTTTTATGAATATTACTCTTAGCTGGTAATGAATGACAGATAACATCATTGTTGACTGCAGCATTTTTGTGAAGGGAAACGTTATATTTCTTTTATTATTTCTTAGCCATTGAGACTTTAGAATATATGGCTTGAGGAGATGACTGACACACCATCAACTTTATATTTCTTTTATTATTTCTTAGCCATTGAGACTTTAGAACATATGGCTTGAGGAGATGACTGACACACCATCAACTTTATATTTCTTTTATTATTTCTTAGCCATTGAGACTTTAGAACATATGGCTTGAGGAGATGACTGACACACCATCAACTTTATATTTCTTTTATTATTTCTTAGCCATTGAGACTTTAGAACATATGGCTTGAGGAGATGACTGACGCACCATCAACTTTATATTTCTTTTATTATTTCTTAGCCATTGAGACTTTAGAACATATGGCTTGAGGAGATGACTGACGCACCATCAACTTTATATTTCTTTTATTATTTCTTAGCCATTGAGACTTTAGAACATATCGCTTGAGGAGATGACTGACACACCATCAACTTTATATTTCTTTTATTATTTCTTAGCCATTGAGACTTTAGAACATATGGCTTGAGGAGATGACTGACGCACCATCAACTTTATTTAAAAAAATTAATGTCACACATGTGTATGCCCCATTACCATGTAAATGCAAAAAAAATTGTATTGTGTATTGATATAATCATGTAATAAATAAATATTTAATTTTCATTTCAAATTACCTTGCAGGGATGAGTACCAGGAATTAATGAACACATTTAGCTACTCTAGCAGTAGTTCTGTATGTGACAGAAACAGTGTTTCTTCCCGCGCAAGTACACCCTCATGCCAGGGTGAGTATGTGGGGTGTCATTGTTAGGTTTGTCCTTCGTTCCTGTCATTCGGTCAGGTGGGTTCTAAGCAGCTGTTGTTGCAGCAATATTTCATTTGTTTCATGCGTTTTCCCTAGATTTGCTTTGCTGTGTTGCAACATAAATTTAACATAATTAGTTATGCTGTTGTTCCAATTTTTTTTAGGACTGCAGTTTTTTCTGCGAAGATATTGGCCCTTATTTGAAAGATGTTATTTAGGATTTTTTTTATTTCATTGCCCCTTTTTCAATATGGCTGTGTTCTTGAATAAAGTTAATCATAAGAAATGTAAACTCGTTCTGTCAGCCATCCTAAAATGATGGTTGAAACCAAGGCTGTTCATAACAACTGTCTACTATTATGAACATGCATGCACTTTCAGGCTGAAGAGTAAATGACAAACTGGTGTCGAAACTTAATTCTCAAAATAAAGTTAACTAGTTAAATAGTGATCCCACCTTCTTCACTGATATGTGACGATAACACTAGTTACAGTGACCCCCTTGGAGGGACATTCACTTTACTAGGTATAGTGACCCCCTTGTAGGGACATTCACAGTGATCCCCTTCGAGGGACATTCACTTTACTAGTTACAATGACCCCCCCTTGGAGGGACATTCACTTGTTACAATGATTCCCTTGGAGGGACATTCACTTTACTTGTTACAATGACCCCCCTTGGAGGGATATTCACTTTGCTTGTTACAATGACTCCCTTGGAGGAACATTCACTTTACTAGTTACAGTGACCCACATGAAGGGACATTCACTTTACTAGTTACAATGACCCCCATGGAGGGACAATCACTTTGTTTAACTCCATTGTAGGAACATTCACTTTACTAGTTACAGTGACCCCCCATGGAGGGACATTTACTTTGTTTGTTACAATGACTCCCTTGGAGGAACATTCACTTTACTAGTTACAGTCACCCTTTGAGGGGACATTCACTTTACTAGTTAAAATGACCCCCCCCCCTTGGAGGGACATTCACTTTGATTGTTACAATGACTCCCCTTGGAGGAACATTCACTTTACTAGTTACAGTGACCCACTTTAAGGGACATTCACTTTACTAGTTACAGTGACCCACTTGAAGGGACCTTCACTAGTACATTGACCTGAGATATATGTGTTTACATTTCGCAGGTAGTTTGAATGGCTGGGGTACTTACACTGATGAGCCAGTGGGGCAGGGTGCCCCTCTGAGTTCCCCATCACCCCACAGCTTCCACGGAAGACACTCTAGGGTCAGTGACAAACATCTCTTTTATATCATTTTATTTATGCACAGGGTTGTTATTAACATTTTATTTTACCTTTTTTTAGTTTGAATTAGAATTATTAATATCTAGACATGTTACAGTGTCAGTACTATTTTACTAACATTAATATTATGTAAATTAATTAATTACACATCTACAATGATTTGTATATATACTAGCAATGAGACATTGTTTTAGGCATACATTCATTTAATAAGCATTTTTGTTGTAAAATGATTTATGTCCAGGCATTATGTTACGCATTTTCAAGAAATTTGCTGTTTTCTTGTTTATTTTTCTTAGTTTTATAATTTATATACTCAGTTATATATGCACATTTTCACAGCTATTCTAAAAATAAAAATATCTCTGTCATCTATAGTATATTTTTAATATAAACTGGTATTTAGATCTGTTCCATCAACATAACATTTTATTACGTTTAATTCCAAATCTTCAAGGTATAATTGTACAGGAATTGGCTAACATTTTATCGAATACCTGATAGGTTAGATATTTGTATCTTTTGTATCACGTCTTCTCTTGTAGTGCACTGGAGAATCATCATGTGACTCGGAACCAGAGGGCAACACTGTGCCCTCAGGCTACCAAGGACCACCACAAATGAGTGCCTTGCGGAAGAATCATCTGTTGGTTCCATCTATGGCTTCCACGCCTCAGACAGCCGTTGGTATGCAACATTTTTCGATTTATTCTTCTATTTTATCAGTGGTTTCAGTCATGTTTTACCTCATGATTTTTCTTTAAAAAAAATTGTTTCTTTGCCGTTTTGTTTTCGTACAACCAAATGTTTAATTTATGAATAATTTGTGTTGACATACATCTAATCGATGTCAAGAATACAGTTAGAACACATGAACGTAGTTTTATTACTATCAAATAAAAACAATTGTATGTTAAAATAATTTTGTGAATTAGGCGTTGATTTTATTGGCATTTTGACATTCTCAGCCGTCAGGCGAAGTGGTTAATTCCAAAGATCTGTAAATATGTTTTCAGTGTAAAAGTTTGAAAAGATAAATAGCAGATCAAGAGTATGTCATGAATTTTTATTATTATTAAAACATGAAAACAATGTGTAGCAATTTCTGAATGATTTTATCTAGCCAAACAAGTTAAATATTTTTGAAATTTCCATCAAGTTACTAATTGTGACATCAAAATGAACTGAACTTATATGTAAACAAACTGAATGTTAAAATACCATGATTATATATTATATACATTTTTGTAATTGTGTTATAATAACTTCAGTGGTGTTTTTTTTTAATAAATTTAACCCTATATGTTTAAAAACATATATAAAGGCAGAATAAAGTTTAAAGATTCCTCCTCAGTAAAATTTTTTTTGCTCGTCTCATTTCAAATTAATTTTGTGAAAAATCAAACCTACCTAGTATCCACTATGACATGCTGGCTCATCTGTGTAACTTTTGTCTGTAGTTTTTGTAAAATGATCAGACAAACTATTAAATTAGTTAATGTTTGGTGAAACATTAATTGAAGTGAAAATGGAAATGTTGAAAACACACGAATTTCACTCTTTGTGAAATTTTTTAACTTTGTCATGTGATCGGCAAAAGGATGGAAGCCACGCCCATGATCGGCATTGGCCCGCACAGTGTTTACCTTTTTGGATATCCACTATTTTGAACCTTACCAGATCTAACAACTAAAGTCATGTGTTTTGTATGCTTGGCAAATTTCACATTTATTATCTGCTGCAGACGGCGCGGATGCCAGGAACAGAGTAATGACACCAGAGGGCAACACTGGATTGCCACAGATGTCAACAATGTTTGTGTCCCAGAACATTTCTGGGATTCCTGGAAACGCGTCAGCCGAGAAGTTGGCACTTGATCCAAATGTCAAGTTAAAGATGGAAAAGCTAGAGATGGTGCGTTTTACTTGTGGCGGGAATTTAATTTACACCTCTACACGTGTCTCTTATTAGGACTGTAATGATCGTATCGTGATACATATACGATACATGCAGACATATTTTCCAGAGTTTTATCCTGTTGAAAGGTGGAACTGTGTGAAAATCAAGACTTGGAAAGCTAATGGAGTCAAATTTGCTTGCTTGATCTTATGTTAAAGATGTCACTAGTTTTAGGTATTACAATGTTTTCTTGAACATTGTGTTTTCAGTACATATTCACTTACAGCTGTGTAATTAGTCAGAGGCGTCCGTGCAGACATCAGTACATGTGTTCACATGCAAGTGCAAATCTAGATTCAAAATGATTGCTCTCAAGACAACACAAAATAGTCCAACATAAATACGTGGGAAACTTTAAAACTGGCAGGATTTCAGAGTTAAGCTTTTAACACAAGGTCAGGCATGTTGCTAACTACCAAAAATTCATAGCCCCCTCCCCTAGTTGGAAAAAAAAATTTCTAGGTACATTTTCAAGCTTCTATCACATGTATGCCCCTGTTTGCTGCAGGCTCTACGCTACCTTGGTCTGGACCCTACGTTAGAGCAACAGGCGGAGCTACGGAGGAGACTACCTGTAGGACGTGATGGCAGTGTCACCTACGGAGGTATGTCTGTGATGAACAATTGCAGAGCTCATTCGCACACAGACATCAAAGAACTGAGTAACCTGTGTATAGACACTTGAATTTGGAAAAGAAACGTCAGTGATCGTTTCATCTTGTGAGGAAATTTACAAAGTAGATGTGAAGCACACGCAACACATGCGACACATGCAACACACACAACACACGCAACACATGCGACACATGCAACACACACAACACACGCAACACACGCAACACATGCAACACATGCAACACACACAACACGCACAACACACACAACACACGCAACACATGCAACACACACAACACGCACAACAGACGCAACACACGCAACACACGCGACACATGCGACACATGCAACACACACAACACGCACAACACATGCAACACACACAAGACGTGCAACACACATAACAAATGCAACACATGCAGCACGCACAATACATGCAACACACACAACACATGCAACACACACAACACATGCAACACGCATAACGCATGCAAAACACACAACACATGCAACACGCACAACACACACAACACACGCAACACACGCAACATACACAACACATGCAACACACGCAACACACACAATGCATGCAACACACAACATATGCACAACACACACACAACACACATGCAACGCATGCACATCATATGCAACACACAACTGACACGCAACATGCACCACACACAACACACGTGCACAACACACAATGCATGCACACACAACACATACACACAGAACATATGCGCAACACAAGCACGCACGCACGCACGCACGCACTCACACACACACACACACACACACACACACACATACATGCACACACACTCATGCACGCACGCATGCACACAATGTGTGAGTGTTTTTTACCCACACTTTTTTTATGATATGTTGAAGACCAGAACTTGACAGTCTGTGCTGGAGAACTTCAAGAATAGACATTAGTGAGATTGTTGTACTTTCTCTGCAGAGTTTGTCGGTGTGGCACGAGAGTTGTTCAAGATAGAGCTACAAGACTGCGACTTATCACCCACCATGACGTATGAAACAACTGGTCGAGACATGGGTGATGCAGTACCGTGCCAGGTATATATATATAACTACATTATTTTATGTTGTGAAGTTTAAAAATTTGTCCTCATTTCCTTTAGACCATTGATATGTGCAGTCAGTTTAATAAAAGAATCCGCTCTTCTGTTGAACTGATTTCGATTATTAAATCACGAGTGGGTTTGGCAGCCAGGAACTTGCAGGATCATAAGAAGGTAGTTTGACGTGTATTTTGCTGATTATTGACTTTAGTATAAGAGCACTGTTAATATTGTAAAACAAACACTTAGTACAACGTACACTAAGATACTTGAACCAGCCGAGTTAATGGCTGGTTGTGATGGATCACTTGCAGGAACCACAGAGTGAGTTGGAGAGGGTGAAACAGGAACGAGATGCACTGAGACTCGAGACAGAGCGCCTGCAGGTAAGACAGAACATCACTGGCATAACTGTAACTGTGTTGGTTACTGACTTGTTAATGTTCTTGCTCCATCTTCTTATGTTGTGTTGTTGTAAATCCTGTCACCATCATGTGTCATCATGTGTCATCATGTGTCATCATGTGTCATCTCCTCTCGGAAGGTCAGCTATCATAGTTCGTCACTCCTGCCTGCATTGTGCCGTTCTGGCCAGATCTTCATATTTCATGTTCCCCATCTGTGCCTTGCAGTTGTCCATCTGTGTGTCTCTTGTTGATCCTTTGCCTCTTTCATCCGCCAACATTCCCTCCAATATTTCCTGGTGGATTCCTTCTTGTCTGATAACGTGACCAAGAAATTTTAGTTTGTATATTTTACTGAACAGAACTTCTGTATTTGCGACACACTCTGTCCACCTTAAACACCACATCTCAAATACTTAAACACCAAATCTCATATACTTCCTGTTCTGTTGACTCTTTTGGGAAATTGTCCATGTTTCATCACCAGACATCAGTGTTATGTTTCATCACCAGACATCAATGTTATGTTTCATCACCAGACATCAATGTTATGTTTCATCACCAGACATCAATGTTATGTTTCATCACCAGACATCAATGTTATGTTTCATCACCAGACATCAATGTTATGTTTCATCACCAGACATCAATGTTATGTCTTTAACGGAAGGTTCAGTTTGTCAGTGAGTATTTTTGACATGTTGCTGAAAGTTGTCCTTGTTATTTCTACCCTGTCCTTACTATGTCTACCCTGTCCTTGCTATGTCTACCCTGTCCTTGCTATTTCTACCCTCCTTTTGATCTCTTCATCAAGGTGTACTTGCTTCATATACTTGTGGGGTGTGCTAGCTCAGCAGTTAGAGCACCGGACTGCAGATCGAATGAACTGAGGTTTGAGTCAACCTGCTGCCATTTCGAAACTGGGGTAGTTTAGGTCACCCCACATTACCCGTCTCTTAGTATAAGATGTTGGTCCCTTCTACCTGGTGTCTATGCCAGGGGAAGTAAAAGATCTCACACAGTGGGTAAATGTGCATCTCTCAACCATATGAGTCACATCAGAAGCATCCATGATGTGACTTGGTTAATTCTACTAAATAGCTTGCATGAGGACACAGTTGAATGAATCATACGCTTGCAGTTGTTGCTGAAGCAGAAAGAGAATGCATGCAACTTTGCAGAGGAGGAATTACTTCGAGTCCGACGTGTAAGTGGCAGCTACAAACTTCAGCAGTGATAGCTATGAATACAGGCCGATATATTAGAATATGAATTATTTGTGCTGACATGATGAACCAATATACGGGTCTATTCAGTAGTATGCATTGGTAGAAGGTAAACATTAAATTGGCCAACAATTTGTAATGTTTTATCGGTTATTTTTAGATTTTATTATTTGTTTAACATGTTTGTAACGCAGACAGAAAATGTGGCACATTTTATAAGCATATTGATTATTAATTATGTAGCTAAGATTGAGAGTAACGGCCAGGTGCCAGTTTAATAAAATGTTTATACAGGGCAACGCTACACTGTAAAAATGTAGATTTTAAGCCATGCTGATGGCTGTGACCTTTAGAATCCTGTCGGCCAGAGATCAGTTCATTTTAGGCCCATCTTGTCAAGACTGAATAAATCTAATACAGTTAATAATATGTTTTATTTGATATAGTGCCACATCCAAGATTTTTCAAATTAGCAACATGGTCTATAATTGCTAAATAAACAGATAAATTGGTTAAAATACTACTACTGGAGTTTAATTGTCCGTTTCTGTATTTTGACAAACAAACGAATAAATATATTAAAATACTACTAATAATAATTATTTCAAAATACCATTTTAACATTATATTGTCCATTTTTTTATTTTTACAAACAAACAAATATATAAATTAAAATACTTCTAATAATTAATATTTTTAAATAATTTTTTTTAATTTGATTGTCTGTTTTGTATTTGACAAGCAAACGAGTAAATATATTGAAATACTGCTAATAATTATTTAAAACTCAAATTTGATTTTTCATGTTTGTATTTTGACACAATTGGCATGTCGCAGGAGACCCAGGGGGCGCTGTACAGCAGTCGGTCGCTGCAAAGCAAGTTGCAGCTGGCGGAGCAGGCTCAGCTGGAGGCGAGGAACATGGAGCACGACTATGAGGAGGTGGTTCACGCCCTAGAGGTGGAGCTCACTCAGCTCCGGATTCAGCTAGACTCACAGCTGGTCAGTGGTGCTCTATCTGTGCTTCTATTTGTCAGTAGGGTGACTATCACAGATAGTTTTGCTACAGACCTGTATTGCTATTGCAATAGTATTACAATAGTTTCATAAGTATTGTAATAGTATTGTGTTAGTATCATGGAATAGTTAATAGTCAGGAAATCAGTCCCAAACTGTAACTGACGGGTGGTGCTATCGTGTGGCTTTGGATACAGTTGATTAAAAATTATGAATTCATGAATGACGCTGCTTTGGTCAATGATTGTTGGTGTTAGGGTGATAAATAAGTAAAATTACCAAATGAAGTTGAAAAAGCTTGTTCACAAATGGTATTACAGTGGAAAAGTAGCCCTGCTGGTTTGTTTTGCCAACTATCGTTTCTATTAATACACCTGTAGTTAAGATTAGTACCAACAATAACTACAGAATGTTAAGTTTACTCTCGATAGTATTACCTCATCACATTGACTAATGTGATGCATCAATAGTGCAATGTATTGCTACGCCTCTGTTTGTATTTTGTGGGGAACGGATGCAAGGATCTAGAGGACCAGAGTTAATTTTCTCCTGTATCTCGTTCTGAATGTGAAGAGAGGATTCAAACCCTGGTACAAAGTGCCTAGGCCTTGATTCAAACTACTGTAAAAATGTTCATTCTACATCGCCTCAGTTCACTCAGTTCAAATGAGTACATAGCACTTATCACTTATTGCTAAGGGGATACACTGATATTGTTAACTTGGTAGCTTCGTGTTTAAATATATCTGCAGTCCTTGTTTACCAATTACCACTTTGTGTTTTCCGCTGGAGATGTCTATTTCCATTCGGGGAAAGTGAAGCACAGAAAAGTGACCAAAATTTATACTGGTGTATTTGGCATCACACCAGTGGTAGTGTTTAAACTTTTGTGCAGTTAATTACTGGGAGGATGAATACTTTACAGAACAGTCAACTTTGTTTTTGAATGAACAAGTCAGTCAGAATGTAGTGCATATGAACAGGGTGACCAAAGTAAAACCAAAATCTGTTCAAGAAGCATATGTAGCTTCCATTTGTTCACCCATGTTCATCTCAACCATCTTAAAAATAACCAAGTAACTGGCTCTGCTGCAAGGGCTCAAGTAACCCTACACATGCCAGAGAAAGTCTCAGTATACCAAACGAAACTTTGACCAACAGTAAATTATAAGCTAAATGATTGTTACATAAATTAGCCCCAGTGCATGTGAACAAGCCACTCCTGTATTAGCCCAAGTATGGGCTGTTTGGAGTAAACCAAGCCTGGAATAACCCACTTGAGTGATATAGATACTCACCTTCACTGGTTACAGGAGAGTCCAGCAGTACGGAAGCGTCTTGCAGTGCTGGCCTGTGAGCTCAGGAAGGCAGAGGCCAGCAAGAAGACATACGAGGTCTCCACCGATAAACTCATCAGGTTTGCTGAGGTATGTTTGATGGGAATGAGCAGTGTCAAGTGTTTTTAGCAGTGTATATTGTGTAATAAGCCATGTGTGCCAACCTTGAATTGTGCAGACCTGTAAGACTTGTAACAGACCTGTAAGACTTGTAAGACTTGTAACAGACCTGTAAGACTTGTAACAGACCTGTAAGACTTGTAACAGAAATCCGTAAGACCCACAAATTAACCCCTAGGATTATCTACGTCTGCTGGGTTGTTGTGCTGCTTGTATATGCTCAAAATGAGCTCGCCAAGCAAACTGGGATATATTGACTGAATATCTCGAGACTTTGGCACATCTCACTGCATAGTACATACATACTACATACATAGTACGTACATAGTACATACATAGTATATACAGCTAAACCATTCATGTAACTGTTTTAAGCATTGTCTGTATCCTGTGGTACAAAAAAACATTGTTCAAGATGCACAAAACCATAAGGAATATATCCTACGCCCATAAAACTCAAATTTAAGAAAATTAATGACTTACGGATAAACTCTCAGAGTTGGCACATTTGAATAAGCATCTACATGGCTTGTCATAACTTTGATTCAGATTTTAAAAGTTAATTACTTATTAATTCTTGCCATGGTGGCACGAGAGTGTTTCAAAATAAACACATTTCTCAAATGTGCTGTGTATATCTTAAGTTTACCGTAATGACTGTTTATGAATGTGCCTTGATTGTTTTATATCTCAACCTATGAGAAATGATTCTAATTTTGTTTTCTGGCAGACTGTCCATGAGACACTGTCTGGTGGTGGAGAAAACCTGCAGATGCCGTGAGTAGTTTCACCATTTGTTCACTAATTGTCATGTTTTGTTAACAATACTCATTTTATTTCACCCATCACGAATCAGGATCCTTGATGTTCAAATTTGTAATATGTGTGGTCGGTAAAAAAGAGTGAGTACTTTTGTTAAAATAACTCTATGTTATAGTATATACAACTGGCTCCTGCCCTCTTTTTGACTGGACCCAGTAAAAAATTAATTAATAGTTTGTTTGGTATTTCACCTAAACTAAAAAAAAATATTGTACAATCGAGGTTAAATAAGGTGAGCAAAAAAAAATGTATTGACGAGATAGTACTAACATAAAATTAATGGTAAAGCCATGACTATGTGTATGCACCGGCATTTTAAATATAAAATTGCAGTTGGTTTGTGCTGTGCGAAAACTTTTTGCAGACATCACCACATAAGTTTACTATCTTGTAGAAAGTTGTGAATAGCTTTTTATGTTGTCAAGGTGTTGAACGTTAAACATGTTTCTATTGCTCATAACGTTTTATGAGTTCGTGAGCTCAGAACAGGCAAGGAGAAGTAGACAAAGGTGATATGCTAAGTAGTGAGAGTTAAGGTGCTGTGCTTTTTGCATTTATTATAACTTCTCATATTGTTTTATTTAATTCTACAAACCTAAATGTTGCTGCCACCTACTTGAAACCACCTACTTGAAACCACCTACTTGAAACCACCTACTTGAAACCACCTACTTGAAACCAGCCACTTACAGAGAGAAGCCATTTACGAGAAGAGTCATTTAAGAGCAGATTTATTTTAATAGAGGAGTCATTTAAGAGAGGAGTTATTTAAGAGTAGAGTTATTTGATAGAGGAGTCATTTGAGAGAATTATCATTTAAGAGAGGAGTCATTTAGGAGGGGAGTCATTTAAAAGTAGTCATTTGAGAACGAAGCCATTTGATAGAAGAGTCATCTAAGAGCATAGTCATTTAAGAGAGGAGTGATTTTCAGTTATCTCTGATTGTATCCAGTGCTGAGCCATCACCGGGCCGGTCAGCCCGAGGGATCCAGCCCCCGGGCTACTTGGGCAGGCACAAACACCCGACTCCACAAACACTGTCCTCCGAGGCCAAGAATATTGTCATGGCTGTCAAGTCACTCATCGAAGTTGACCGTAAGTTCACTCACAATTCAACACATGCATATGTTGCAAAGAATTTATAAGGAATGTGTGAAATGAGATTTAATGTACTGGTGGACTTTAGGGTCAGTGATAAAGAAAGGCCAAGATATGTTGCTATGTCTATTCTGAATAATAATATTTTCACCTTCAAAACACTTTAGTAATGACATTGAAAGGTACAAAACACGTTAGCAATGACATTGAAAGGTACAAAACACATTAGTAATGACATTGAAAGGTACAAAACACATACCTACTTAAATAGTATGGCCTGTAGCTTATACTGTGTTATAGTATAAGTGGTATATATCTATTCTAGCATCTTGACTGCTCTAATGTGTTTTGATGAAACACAATTTTTTTTATATAAATTTAATGTTATCCATTTATGAATATCTACATTGCTGTACATTCAATGGTGTCTTAAATTTTACCAGTGGACAAAGTTTATCACATGATGGGCATATCGTTAACACCTGTAAAATTATGTTCCCGTCTGCATGCAGTATAAACATGATATCCAGACCGAAATGTTAAAATAAAAAAGTTTCTGGCATATTTTGGCGATCAGTATATTTTATAAATATTTATTCTATGACGTAGAACATTACGTTTAGTATTTAGGCAAGTGAAATTATAAATTTTTTCCTTTGCAGCTCTGCCTTTTGGCTGGGATGAAGCTTACACAGCGAACGGATTGAAATTCTACACAAAGTAAGCGCTCACATGGCTGAACTTGGCCATTGCAAATGCTCACACAGTTGAAGAAAGAAAACACAAATTTGCACAAGTTTGTTATGCTTGATTTGCCCAACTGTGCAAGCTCAGTTGGCAATATGCAAAGTTGTTAATCTTTTATGTGAAACAGGCATCATTTATTCGTTCATTTTCACCATTTCACCAATTGGAGGAGATAAATTCATGCAGCTTGCTGCATTTGAAGGCAACACATAATACCTGTTAACTTTACCCCTTTTGGTGGGAAATACAGTTGTAATCCCTTGGCTTTTTGGATAAAATGTCCTGGTTTTTTATTTTACAAAAACTATTTACTAAAAAATTCATCTATTTGTTGCACATGAGGCTGTTTTAGGCACGTTATTTCCATGATCTCAACTAAATTCACGTTTTCTCACACATACGTTCACCGTTAACAAGAACGACAAATAAAAATGGTGACCCGGCCTAACAGTGGGTGAAAGCACTAAAACAAAAACTCGAGTGGACACGTCCTACATTTTCATGGCTAATGTTGATATGTATTAGTATTACAACTGTAATGTTTTTGACTTTTTGTATAGATTTATTAAGTGTTTTAATCAGCTGAACATTCTGTTTAAATATTTTGTTTTATTAACTGCATGCACGCACGCACGCACACACGTAATTTCTGCAATTTTATGTAAAGCGCCCGAGATCATTTTATTTTATGTGGATTCAGGCACTATATAAATTCTGTTGTTATATCTATGAAATATCTTGTTAACATAACCATCCATCCATGTACATACTTTTTGAATAGACAATTATGTGTTTTTTTGTGTTTTTTGCGTGTAGTCATGTGACACAGACGACGTCATGGCAACATCCTGTGTCAAAGATTCAACACGGCGACACAGCCCACCTCCCACCTCCTCCGTTACCCCCAGCAACCAATGGCAACAGCAGTCATGACAACAGTATGTCCGAGAGTCATACCTAGTCAACAAATGGGCACCTGTGATATTGTGTCTAGGTGGCGCCACTGTACATGAGGTAGACGATGTGGTGACAATGTCATATTTAGGTTGCCTCTACTACGGAGGGCCAATGTGCTAACATTTAAATGTCTTACAGTATTAAATTCCTAGCACTGTGTTGTGGGGCGTGTCATGATTGTCCACTCAGATTGTACTTCTGGCCATAACAGCCAGTACAACTGGTATGTGTGTTTGGATCATCCACTTTTGTCTTTTCTGAAGATGGCAGTCTTTTTTTGACAGATTACATGTTTTGCACAAGTCATAAATGATGCACATTGGGAACTTCTGGAACAGTCTGCAGCCATGTTTCAACGGTGCTATTATTAGTACAAGTGTTTTTACAATGTACGTACACTGTACAAAATTTTACATTGTTCTTCAGTGGAAGTTACAAAGAGATTGATGGGTTGACTATGTTCAGTATTGATAGGTTGAGTTTGTCAGTAACGCAGTTATATATGTGATTGACAGAATTAGACAGTCAGTATGGGTAGGTTGGGTTTATCAGAGAGAGCAGCAACATATGTTGAGTTTTTCATTAAGGACACTGCATATTTTGAAAATGATGTGAAATTTTAGATATGTAGTCAGCTGGGCAACCTGTGTGACCAACATCGAGGTTGCAGTAATGGCGTGCTTAGATATGTTCTTTTGATAAGGGTGACCTTTTCTGATGTTTCATCTAAACTATAAGGATTCTTGGCATGTGTATTTGCCATTATAAACTTGTAAATAGCCACTGTTGTCACTGAAGCACAACTACTTGGCATCTAGTTATATGTACAGTGTACATATATGGATTCTTATTCAACTATTAGATATTATCGTTGCATAACTCAGACCAGAGTCTTGTAATAATTTCTCAGGTTCCGTGATGTGCAAACAGCGTTATCATAAGCTGCATAGTTAATATTAAAGTGCCATGCCACCTTGCCATAAAGACAGACACAGTGCTCATGTTCAGATAATGTTTAATATCATATAGATCAGGAACATTTATTTCGTTTTTATGACAACACATTGATGGGCTAAACAGTTTTATAAATACATTTAAAAAGAAAAAACAGATTTGAAAATGAAAATATTCATTTGGTGATGGTTGACAAGTGTTGACCTGTCTACCAAATGAGGAATATTTTAGTAGTTGTATCATTATCATATACATTGCTGAATATATCATCAGGACATTACAGTGTCTGCAAACTGTACATTTGTGAGGTCGGATATTTATGTACTGATGTACAAATAAGGTGATGTCATGCTATGCTGTTGATATTACAACTAGGAATTTGAAGTGTACCTCTCTATGTTACCCATTCACAATCATACTGTTTGTATTGTATGAAGTGTGTTCTTGCCAGTGTCAATATAATTCTGACATGTACTTATTATTTTTTATGAAATAATTAAGGTTATTGCAATAAACAGGATTATATGCTCCTGCAAATTAATAAAAATATGGATTCTTTCTTTAAATTTTATCACAGAACCATTCACCTGCTGTTTTGTATGGTTTTACAATTCTAATTGTCATCAAATTTCTCAGGAAGACAGTGCTTCATTGGGTCCTAGGATTTATTGATTGAAGATTTCTTGAAAACAACATCTATGTAACTGTTCTTGTATGATATGTGGTCATGTGTGAGGCCAAAGAACACTTCCTAAAACTTGTAAAAGCAGTCTAGCTTTATTGGTTTTAGATATTCTGTAATGTAACAAGTTTTGTATTTATTATTTTAGAACGTAGGTTTTAGTATATGTTTTATGTATGCTAAGACTTAGTATGGTGGTTTAAACAGATATATTGATGTTGCTTTCATACAATTCAGAATTTTTGCCTGTTAGTATAAAAAGTGGCAAATATTTTTTGTAATGCCAGCAGTCATAAGTGACATTTTTAGTTGTTTACGTTTATAGTTTAGAAATATCCATCCAATATTTCACTAGTCCATATGTGGTGCGTTTGTATTTATTATATACACCCATGTTACTGTATTTTTAGTTAGCGTTTTTGCATGCTGTCTTCCAAGTATTTTACTTCGCCTTTTAAAGCAACTTAGATGACTTTGACAAGTCCGGTTTACTGCTGAGTTAAGTTTGTGCATAATAGTCTGCATATGTAAATAGCTATTTATTACTGGCTTTCTCAAAGCTGTGTGGTTGTGTGCACTAAAATATTGAGGTCCTGCATGGAATGAGATATAATTTTCAGTTGCCACAGGGAATGAGGTGTGTCATTATGTTGGCTAATGGATTATGGATTGAACAACGATTTATGCTATGCAACAAACATAATACAATGTATAATGTCTATATGCGAATGCATACACATGTACAGAAACACCAGAAGTGAAATTTGCCCACATTGAAATTGTTTTTGATTGTGAGAATATTATTTACAAACGAGACAGTACAGTATGTGTTTTGAAGAATGACGTGTCATAAAATAGTCTGTTGGAAATTGTTTGAATTAATGTACACCTGTATTAATGTACACCTGTATTAATAATGGTGAAATGTACACTTGTGTCCTGCATGGAAACGTTGATTGTATATTCTGAATCACTGTTATGAAGATTTAAAATAAATTAAAATGCCTTTCGATTATGCTGTGTTAACACTGTCCTCAAGTGTGATGTATGGATTCCGCTAAGTGGTGACTGTTTCAATGGACAAATATACGTTAATGTGGGTTATTTAAAGGATATGCCAAATTGCCAATCCTGAGTGGCGCACGTTTGTAAGACTGGCATAAAAATCCGTAAGACCCATAAATGGACATGTATGCGTATCTGCGTCCGCTGCTTTGCTGTGCCTGCTCTAGTGGACCTCGTCATGCAAACTGGGATAACGCCTATATTGATTGGATCTTGCAAGATAAATCCTCCAACAAAACCTCCAACTGCAATCAGCCAACAAATGACTGGATAAACGATGAACAGAAAATAAATGTCAACATTTAATTACGAATTCGTCCCGCGATTGTCACAGCAACCACAACGACGACGATAGGCCGACGAGACCGGGAGTGAGGTGTCAGTCCCGAGCGCGGAAGCTCCTTCGTCTTCTCTTAGAGCGTAATCTTTTGGGCTTTCACTGCCGCGAACTCGTCGATCTCGGAGTCGAAGTCAGTGACAGTGGTTAGCTTTCGATCGATCGACAAGAGCGCTAGAACAGAATAGACTAGAATACTAAATCATTGTTGTCCCATATTTGAGAGAAGGTACGTCTTGAAGAGCTTCAGTTTCAAGAAGGTTCTCACACAGGAGGCTACGCTTGCATGAGAGGTATCCTGAGCGACACAAGCAGGTTCGGGAACCATATTTCGAGTCCCCAATTTACCATACACTGAAGGACGTCAAGTGCCACCATCGCCTCCGCCTTCTACGCCCATTTTATGACCTCCTTACCGCAGACAGCCTATGTCTGGTATTGTGGTCTACCAAATCAACACTAATGATATTGAGGACTTCGCACGGTTGTTATGTGGGTCAACGGTCAAGTACGCCACGTAAACCGGCTAGGAATACAGTCATGGCTTCCATCACTAAAGGAAGAGACATTTTCGAACATCGAACGTTCTGTCTTGTCTCCGGTGCCAGTCGGGGACTGGGACGGTGTATAGCAATAAGGTTTGCAGAAAGGTTTCCTACCGGTTCGGTCATCGTATTGTTGGCTCGAAATGCTGACGGATTGGATCGAACGAAATCGGACGCCGAGGCAAAGAATGCTGGCGTGCGCGTCCGAACTGTGCCCGTGGATCTGGCGAATGTCGACGACGAGTTACTGCGGCAGTATCTGGCGAAGGTCTTCGAAGAATCGAACATCGCCGCCGAAAACTTCGATCAGGCTTGTGTAGTTCACAACGTCGCTACCCTGGGAGACGAGTCTAGAAAGGTAACGCAGTATGCATCGAAAGACGTGAAGAAATACTGGGATCTGAACCTGACGTCGATCGTCGCCCTGAATGCCGCGTTTTTTGCCATGTTTCCGCCGGAGAAAGTCCGCCAGAGAGTTGTCGTTAACATATCGTCCGGAACCGCTGATAAACCGCTCAAAACATGGTCGCTGTATTGTGCAGGTAACATTTACAAAGCTTACCTGGCGAAAACTGACTAAACATGCTACTCTGTGACAGGGTGTGTGGCTTGCAGAGTAAATTCAGTAGGTACTTAGTTGGTACACTCCTGTTACGCCATGGTACGCCGTGGTACGCCCAGTGGTCATCATCACCTCTTCAAATTGGTATAGCACGTAGATGCCTAAGCTGTGTGCAACGCCTGATTGAGTGTGGTTTAACAACACTAGAGCGCACTACGTAGTATTAGTAAAAGCACAGTGTAGATTAGACATGAGAACATATTCATTCTCCCAGAAGACAAGCCACACACCCTGTCACAGAGTAGCATTCTCCCAGAAGAATAAGAAAAAATAATTTACTGATCGTGTTAATGCAAACATTGTAAATATGTTTAAAAATACGATTGACTGATAATGGCGGAACCCTCGATAAGGGATGCAATTCAGCTCTTCAGTTAAACCTGTCAATAGTGTACTTTCTCTGAGTTAATTTAACTACCTGACTGTGTTTAACCGATCGCCAAGCTGCAGTGTAATGTACGTTTGTGTTTTGTTGACAGCGAAAGCCGGACGGGAGATGCTGTTTCGCACCATGGCCCTGGAGGAGCCGTCTATTCGTGTGCTTAATTACAACCCGGGCAACATTGACACTGATATGTTTGAACAAGCAAGAGTCGTTACAGTAGATTTCGACATGAACAAATTCAAAAAAGGTAATGTTGAGTGAGTACGTTGCCGTATCCAATCTAAACTGTACCACCCCGTGATTATCATTCATAGACCAGCAGTATCCATATGACGTTGGGTAATGTTGGACATGGTTGGCTGAGCACCATGCAAACGGCATTCCACCGCACGGATGGCCAGACAATCATAAACTATAGCCTAGATCGACGTTATTTGCCTCATGCCAAATGTGACTCTTTAAATACACAATCATCGTGTGTATGAACAGGGTGTGTCTTCTATATTGGTAACATACGAACTATTCATAAATCATCCCTCTTGCGACAAAATGACAAGGCGGATTGCAAAATTACCACTGTTCACTTACGCATTGTTAACAAGAATGCCACCAAAAGAAACACGCTCCAGATTACAAATGGACAATGAAGCCACCCATATTGGATGATCGAATTGATAATTTTTGTGCAGTAGGTCATTTTCACATGCATACATAGTCTAGCACGGCGCTCCAGTTCGAACTCTAGAACAATTATTGTCATAGGCATCTTTAGATAGGAATATAATGATGTGTACAGTATTAACCCAACTGTTCTGCTTTAGATGCGCTCGAGAAAGGACTACTGCATACGTGCGACGAGTCCGTCTCCAAGCTGATTTGTGTGCTAGAAAAGAACAGATTTGACAGTGGCGAGCATGTTAACTTCTTCGACGTCTAGCCAGACAATTATACCTTTCAATATGTCCACATGAAAATTTGAAGTTTGTAAGCTATTGTATAATTTGCATCTAGTTAGGCCTACTCCATCCTGCGACTTCGTTTATCATGTGATGCCACGACTAAACGAAACGCACTTTGAACGGTGAATGCGTCAACCATCAGCTGTGAGATTTGTGAGAACTATATTTACCAACGAGGAATGATTCTTGCACTTTACTAAAGAGAAACGTAGTACATTCAAATGGGATAAACAAACACGCACGCACGCACGCACGCACGCACGCACGCACGCACGCACGCACGCACGCACGCACGCACGCACGCCCGCACGCCCGCTCGCCTGCGCTTTAACGGGATGGACACGCACATTACAATACCTAGCTCTCTCTCTTGGCTTTAGTTGTTCTTCCTTGCAGCAGAAAGTCTGTGCTGCGAAGGAGCCAGAATTCTCTGAGCCCGTTGAATATGTGTTGAAACCCGACCATCGTGATAATTTGTGGATCTCTAAACAGGAGTGTTGGAATACCGACATTTATACGATAAAGATAATTTTATTGGCAACTCAAGTGACTTGGATTCACATCATTATACAGTCAATAAAAGAATATATGTGACAGTCAATAATCGTAAAATGCAATAACCATGAAAACTCTACCATGATAACTGGTGCAGCAGATATAATATTATTATAGTATTTATTGCCAGTTTTGTAAACCCCATGGTATCAAAGAGTTTCGATACCTATTCGTCCGAATTATTAGCAATGGATACTTATCACTGTGCCTTATATACTAATTTACATGTCTTTTGTCAGGTAAGAGATGTTTCAGTTTGTGTGAGCTTTCTTTCATCTTGTTAAAAAATCGCTCACACAGACAGTCCCGCCTTTCTTTCAAAGTAGACCTAAATCATTGAGTATATCTGCATAGCTTTTGTGAGGAAAGATGCATTTTGGAGCTCTTTTCTGTATCATTTCGATATAGTCAGATAAATTATTCTGCAAATTGGTAAGACACATATTCCAGTATAGGTCTCACAACACTAACATATACAGTGACCAGATCACTCTTGCTAATACCTTCTCGTGTTAACTGGTACAACATATATAATCTTTTCTGAATAAAATAAAAAAAAATACAAGACCTGTTGCATGCTATGAACAATTATGATAGAGTTAAAGCTTCAATAAATACCAACTTAAGTTAAATACATTTATAGGGAAAGCAGAGACTGTAGCTTGTGACCAGTCGACAACCAGAACACCATGACATACCATGACCTAGAAGGTGAAGTGTTCAATTGGGTTTCAACATTCATATACCCGAGAAACATATTATGCCACACGATGACAGCATCGATCATGCAATCAACGCAAGAACAAAGAAATACTGACCCACAAACGTCTACTCTGGAGTAGGGTATATGGCTAAATTTCTAAGTGAGTTATGATAAACGCAAATAGCTATAGGTCAGCGGTCCGCAAACTCTGGCCCGCGTGGCCAGCAATATAATTGTTTTTCAGTACCAATTTTCCAGTTGTTCTGTGAGCACTAAATAACGTGTTTCCTGATGGTGATCAATACAATTTTGCCAACTATTTCAACTTTACAAAACAGCCATAGAGCTTACACAAATTTTAAATATTATGAAGCATTAATTTTGTTGTTCACTTGATGTCAATTCGCCAGAGTAAACTTCGTACGCATTTAATAGCAACAACTTTCACTTTGTGATGTTCGCTAGGCGGCGCTACAGTTAATATAACAGAAGCTAACGCTCGATTCCCAGAAACCCGGATGAAACATCGCTCAATAGCAAGTCATCTTCGACACAACTAACATTGAATTTGTGAATCTCAGGACTATGGCGTATATCGAAAAAAAAAACGTAGTTTTGATTATTCCAGAAAGAGAGCGTTTGACGCTGCCTGGGAGCATGAGTACTTCTTTTGCTATAGCGAACATGACAAAAAAACGATGTGTTTGATCTGAGAGAAAGCGTTGCTGATTTGAAACGCTACAAAGTGAAACGGCATTACGATTCGAAACATAAAAAAGTGCTTTGACGGTGCATGTGTGGGAAAAGACGAACGCATGAAGGAGTTCAAGAAACGATTTGATGCGTACTTGGGCGAGACGAAGAGAGTATCTGTGTTTACAGACACTTCAAGCCATCTTAATTAAGCCAGCTATCGCATATGTTACTTACTCGCTCAACACCAGGTGCCGCTTACTCACGCAGAATTGTTCAAGAAGGCTTTCATGGCCAGTGTCGAAGTTCTGTTCGCTGGTTTTCAGAACAAAGATAAGATCGTGGAACAGATCGGGAAACTGCCACTTTCACCCGACACATGTGCCCGTCGATGTGATGAGTTGAGTGGTGACATTTTCATGCAGCTGATGACTAAGTTGCGAGACTGTCCTGCTTTTTCACTTGCTCTCGACAAAAGCACTGACAAAAGTGACACGGCACAGCTGATGGTATCCGTGCGGTATTTCAACGAAGGTGTATCAGAAGACTTCCTGTGTCTGATCCCATTGAAGGGCACAACGACAGCGCAGGACGTTTGCAGTGCGCTATTGAAGTCGGCGAAGAAAATGATTTGACGTGGGAAAATTTGGTTTCTCTGTGTACAGACGGCGCGCCCAACATGCTTGATCGTCAAGCTGGATTCGTTGCGTTGTTCCGTTAAGAAATCGGAAAGCCGAATCTGATATCATACCACTGTATAATTCACCAGCAAGCATTTTGCGCGAAAGCAGGCTGTGGTCTGCAGGATACGATGAAAACCGTTGTAGAGAGAGTGAACCTTATCCGCGCACGTTCTCTCAACCACAGGAGGTTCCAAAATGACTTGGCTGCACTGGATGATGCAGAATTCGGCGATGTGCTATTCTATAACAGTGTCCGGTGGCTGAGTCGAGGCGCATTTCTTGAGAGATTTGGTGCACTGCTTCCTCACATCGTGAGTTTTCTCAAAGAAATTGATCACCCAATTGCCAATCTGGAAGATTACATGTTTCGGGTGCGACTCTGCGTTCTGACAGACATTTTCTGACACCTAAATAAGCTAAACCTGCTGCTACAAGGACGGCACAAGTTGCTGTGTAATTTGTACGAAGCGGTGAAGGGCTTCGAGGAAAAGGTGACACTTTTCAAAGTTCATGCAGAAGGCAGCAATTTTCTGCACTTCAAGTTTACCAGAGAATTCTTTGGCGAAGACGATGAACGTATCGCAGACGCCAAGCGGGTACTTGCTGATGTGCTTAACAGCCTGGAGACCGCATTCGGCGGACGATTCGCTGACTTCGCTGCTATCGACGACGTTTGCTGCTTCTTTGCAAGCCCTTTTACTGCGGAGCCAGCTATTTGCCAAACATTGTCGCAAACGTTTGCAGTCGACGAAGCAGCGTTGCAGGACAATTTCATCGATTTCAAGGTGGTGCCAGGACTAAAAAATGTGTTTAATGCTGCGAAAGACGATTAACCCGCCTGGGTCGTAGGGGCGGTGCTTCAATGAACAAGTCGTCTCCCGTCTTGGCGGTTGTGTGCTAGTGCCTGGGTTTCTGCAAAGGTCTCTCCTGTCCATCCCTCAATGTTGTATGTCCATCTCTTCCTCTGGCTTCCTCGTCTTCTTTCCCCTGCACTGTTCCCTGAAGGATTGTTTTAGAGAGCCCGCTTCATGTCGTCACAATTTAAGGTTTGGTCGGCCTAAAATTGTAAGAACAGAGATAGTGGTCAACAGATATAGTGGTCACCTTCTGAACCCCCAGTCCTGGGGGCTCAGAAGGTGACTCGATACCTTGCATACAACTGTCATTTCCAGCATGTACGGGGATGACGGCCAATAACGGCGTTCTCAATTTCCTAAAATATTATTGGGTTCTTCTGGTATAAATAGGCCAGAAATAGATTCCTAAAACAACGGGTGCGCGCATTCCAAATTACCAGGCACCTCGTTCAATTTGGACTCAAAGTTGTGGGCCTCGCCGGTCCATACCTAATTTACCATTCGAAAAGTAAAATTATTGAAGACTTTTAAATGTTAAATGGGAGCACGTACGTAATGCGTATCAACGAAGAAACAAGAACAACTGTAGATATACCAATCTATGTTGTACAATTAACAGTTCTGCGTTAATCAAATCTTGCGAACCTGGAAGATGCGCTCACGGCTTATTATACCGAACTGATTGTTTGCGGTATAATCAGTAAGCAGCTAGTCGATCTGGCGAACGACAAAGACAACTACTACACAAATGTGAGTATTCTTGACGAATGCACGCGCCCTTAAGAGAAGCGAGAATCTTACAACATGCCCATACTATCTCAGCTTCTTCTTCACTTAGGTCAAAATGTCTTCACTGTGACCCATGTGTTGAGCGATGGTTTTGCGGATTTCTTCATTGGTGATATCGTCGGTGAAGGAGATGCCGAGGATTCTTCGGAAGCATCTCATCTATCTTCTTTTGTAGTTCCGCTGTGAGGGTCCATGATTCACATGATTCACATGCCGTATATATCCTCCTGCCACGTTCTCGCCATCGTGCAATATGCAGGCCTCCAGCTGTCCAGTACCTCGTATTGATATAATATATAACACTTCTATTGCGTTAAAATCCTCGGGAAGCCGAAGCTCAGCAGGGCACCAAAGAAAAAGGGGTAAGGCAGTTTCTAATTAATTAGCAGTTCCAGTTATAAACAGTTGGAGTGATACGTTGAGGAGCTATGGAGGATAAGTGAGTTTAGACAGGTAGATTTTTAGTGTATGGCAAATGTTATTATATTTCCTTCAGACTTAATGCTAACAGGGAGTGGGTTCCAGAATCATTGCGGCAAATGTCTAGTTCCGACATTTGTAAAAGTAAATTAGAATTAGATGACCGAAGTTGTCTAGGCTGTCTTGTGGTTCGCCTTCGTGCTGGCTTGTTCTCTCCTTCAACTTAGCCTTCGATTGATGTTAAAACTAGACTAGTTTCAGAATGGTACAAGTGTTATTTAAAAATAAATTTGTAATCCGCACTTTGTAATCCACATGGGTTGATTGATTATTTTCAGGTGCTGGCTGTGTTCCGGAACCCAACAGTAGGAGGCAGTGTGGCGGACATGACCGACATCTTCTTCACGTGAGTGTCACTGGACATGTAGCAACAATTATTTCTGAATAATATTTAAATGCATTGGCTGACTTAACGAGAGTCTAACAGTTGTACACCAATGTGTAACCTGTCTGTATGATATGTAATTTTTTTTAAAGCATATTCACACAGCGGCTAGCATTTACACAATCAGTAGGTAATGTGTTCCATTCATTTATCATCCTCTGTGAGAAGTTAATGTCTTAAAAACGTCTGTTTGATATTCTGTTAATCTCATTGTTGTATCATTTTGATTGATATGTGTTTTTCATGGAAAGTGTGTAAATGTGTTAATTTTCATTTAGTGTTGTAATTCAGTAAAGTGGCTGCTGTTATGGCAGCAAGGGCAGCATCGTAGTTGACTTCATTCTACATCTGGACAGTGTCACCAACACCTATGTACGATAACATATACTTGTCAACAGTGTCAACAACAATGGTGACTTGGTGACTACAGCGTGGATGCCTCCAGTACCACTTTCTCTGGTTAGTGCTCACTAGAATAATAATAGTAAGATAATATAATAATGATAATATAATAATGATAACATAATAACTATTATATGGCTGCTACATATTAGAAATGTAGTGAAATGTGACCGTAGCTAGACAATATGCAGTGTAATTTTAACATTGTTTTACCTCTCACAAACTTAATTGTTGTTATATCTCCAGATATTTCGGCTCAATCTCTCGGCTTTCATCGGTGGATTATGATAGCGACATTTGATTTGTTTAGTCTTGATGGGAGTCTCCCTGATGATACTATGAATTTTGCATTTTATTTTTATATATGAGATGATAGATCTAATAAATACGTCTGAGTTTGAGTTGGGATTAGATTCAGCCAAACTATCTGGAGACAACAGCAAGTTTTTTGAGAGGTAAAACAAAGTGAAATTTAACACTTTAAAATCAGTGGTTTCATGAATTTTTTTGTGGTCAGAAATATTCTAGAAGAATATATGTAATATTACAGAATCAAGTCCTGAAATGTTTTATTCTAGGTGTGTTAAATTTGATAGCATCTATTTGACTCAACATAAATATTTTGATTCCATGAACTTTAACTAAAATGTAATTATCAATGTTAAAAGAAACAATATGATTTTTCATTCTGATTTTAGACAATGCTGTAAAAGTCCCAGTGACTATTTGATATTAATTACATTAACATAATGTTTCTTCTAAGCTATTGTGACTGTTTTGTTGCAAAACACGAATAATATTATACTTATTGACTTAAGAGTTCATTAGTATGTATATGGAACCTTGCAAGTTGTATGCTATATGTCAGTATGTGTATTCGTGTGTAGTGTGTACATGTGTGTGCACTGTACGTGCGTGCAGACAGTTACATTTATCTTACTGTAATATCAAAGTTATAATTTTAACAGTCAAAGAATTACATCTCATTAACACAGAGTATTTATGTTATTCTTTAGACCCCTCTCGTTACATTGAGGTCAGAAGCTGTCACTTGCTGTTACTTGCTGTCACTTGCTGTCACTTGGGGTATTATATTGCAGATTACAATAAAATATGCTTAACATCTGAAACTATTGCTATTTTCCGAAAAAAACTCAAGACATATCTATTCCAACTTGCATTCCCACCATAAATGTTCGGTTGTCCCTCGTTCTGATACTGACTTTTGCGCGTCCCTGTTTATGATTACGCGTAATGATTCTGTTTTGTCGCGCCTCTGAGCTCAGGTTCCTGAGGATATAGGCGCCATAGAAGTCAATTATTATTATTATATTAAATTATTATTAACTTTCATATCAACATTTCTTTGCCTACTTCCACAAAGTGTATCTGCTGAGATCCCTGAATTCATCTTATCCCTGTCAGCCCTCTTCCCTTTCCCAACGATGACAGAACCAAAGGTGCACCGTCCTACTATCGGAGAGCCCCTCGTACTTCGCTGCAACCCCCCGTACAGCTACCCCAGCGGAATCCTCTACTGGGCCGAGTCGAAACCATGAGCGAAGATCAGCGCCATTGACAACACAAAAAGGGTCTCGCAGGACTTTGAAGGTATTTATTGTCAAAGTGTCGTCTAACTAAGTCATAAAAAGTTAAATCAAAATGATTGCAGTATGATTAAATGAGAGCGAGAGTACATACAATTTGTATTATACAGCTTTAGTAAAATATAAAGAAGCAGTGGGCACTCCACGTTGTATAATGGCATTCTATTAATTATAGTTTAACATCATGCAAATGATAAAAGAAATCGAGAAATCCATTTTGAGAAAGTTGTGACAGTTGTAAGTCATTGTCTTTGGTAGTTGTCATTTCCAGATCTAATTCTAACAGTGTTTTAGAAGTCTGTGTATTATATATAGCAATTATTACATTCAGACTTGATATATCCATAACTAAAGACCACAACATGACTATAATAGTGGAAATCTGGCTACAGTTTAATTGACAATGTATATTTTGGGAACTCCATACTTCTATTTAAAATACGTAAAGTATTCTCTGGTAAATGTATTATTTTCGTAAAATTGTTTCAGTTTTAACTGTTTAACATTTGTTTCAGCGTTCAGATTCATGGAGGAGTATTACTAATGCAACTATTTTACATCTGGGATTTAGTACACTGTATTCTTCATTTGCAAATTTTTTGATTAAAAGGTTAAAAGAGCAAAGCGCTTAAATTATCCTCACAAATTTGCTAACAAATAAAATGTTTTTGATGTTGCATAGATGATAATCAGGATTTCCATTACAGGAAACCTATACTTTGCGAATGTTGAGGAACAAGACAAGACGGATGGTGATGGCTACGTCTGTATTGTCAATAACGAAATTCTGTGTTCCCTATCAAAGGGGCGCAACAAAGAGATATACCCAATAAATGGCGCAGGTACCAATCAACCGTCGACCCTTCCTCGAGGTGTGGTTGTGTGTGCTGTGTTTTGTGAAACAAATGTCGAATCGGCATCGATCACTGGCACCCCACCAGGTGGTGCCACTGCTGCAATTTAGGTGTCAAAGATGGTGTTTAGTGTGATTGTTGGAAATTTTGCTGCAACCATTGTATTAATTTCTAGTGTGAAATTATTTCGTGAAGCGCACAAGTGTTTTCAGTTCACTTGAAATCGACAGAAAAGTGTTTGTATCAGATTTTGACAAAGAAAAGTGAAAACATGCTAGGCATCTTTGAGATGGCTTTATTATTTGAATAATGTTTGCGGCATTCATGCTCATCATGAATAATATTCGAAAATGTGAAGCATACAGTTTCTAAAGAGAAGTAGATTTAGTGATGTTTATATTTGTAATCAACTTCAACAACTTAAGATTTATAATTCTGGAATGTACTGATAGATTTTTGTCAAAATTGGACAAATTGTCCATATTTTATTAAATATCAACTCAATGTGCTTCTAGTGTAGACGCTTTGTGGAGTAAAACAACTTGGCTTTGCTGCATTTAGAATTCACAAAAGTGTAGACGTGTAAGCATGGCCACTTCTCAGTCTAATTGGTACGTTTGCTGGCTTATGCATTTGGTAGTTGTAGTTACATTAGTTTCTTAATAATTTGCTTTCCTTGGTTTTGTTCAGCATTCCATTTTGTCACAGCAACAAAACTGTTTTGTTGACTTTGCTGTCTTATTTTTGAAACTGACTCGTAAAATGAAGTAATTCAGATTGTCATATCAAGCTGAAGAGGACTGCTAAACAATGTACACTGGAGTATCAACACCCCCCCAAATACCCCTCTGATGAAACCTCCAGTACACTAATGACCCCACTGAGACGTGATTAACCCTGCATGCAAGGCACTGAGGAACTGTGAGCAAACAACAGATTCATCTGTCAGTACGTAGAAAGTGGGAAAGAAACAGGACGTGGCTGTGTGGTAGGTAAGTGGGGCATGTTGACTGTGTGCTGCTGGAAGCCAGCTGACTTGTTCACCCTTCCGTGTGTCTCCCAGGGGCGGCAGTTTGAGGGTGAAATAAAAATCTTGACTACCACAGGTATGATACAAATCAGGTAAACCCATTTATGGAACAAAGGTACAAGTCTGATCACTTTAATAGTAAAATCACGTTATAAACTATATCTGTTCTAATGTCATGCCTGCCCAAATGTGTTTTAATTAACCAAAATTTTTTAATGACTTGAAATAAAACCTATCTATGAAGCAACGTTAGATACATCATCCATGATACATCAAGGACACGGTTATCAATCAAAATTGAAGTTGTGATTCAGCTCAGAAAATGGCAGAAAAACATTTTTGAAAAACCTGGGGTAGTCTAAAAATAGGAAATTATTTTAATTTTTCACTGGAGGAAGCCAGAATCACAGGAGATTTCATCTCACACCCCTGAAAACATGAGATGGGCAGTAATATCTGGAGTCTGCCCCCAGAAATGGGAGTTGTAGCAGGTGTGACTTGATTGGGCGATCAGTAATGAGAGCGTTGTCTGTCTCGCAGCGATGCCATTTTGGATCCTATCACCAGAGGATGTGAACTCATCGGAGGAGGAAGATGGGGAGTTCAACTGCTAGACGGGAGGCGTACCCAACCCTGAGATCAAGTGGTCAATCAACGGCATCCCTATCTCCGGTGTGTTTACTCTTCCCCATCCCTTCCCTGATACCCCACCCCACCCTTAGCCCTTGTGGCAGGAATGAACATTTCTAGGCCACTTCTCCCTCCTGTAGTATGTTTGTTAACAATGCCATCAATAACTTTGACGTCCTATATTGCGCAAGATCATCTATTGTTTTAGAAAATGTGTACACAACATTAAAAATTATTTAATCAAATGTATCAGCAATTGTATAAATATTAAGTATTGTTAATGGACCTGTGTAGTTTAGATGGGCAAGCACACTTTATTGTGTACAATGGTAACTTTACATCCCATTTATATACAATATATTTAATTATTTATATGTTTAACTTATTTATATTTTGTAAATATTTATATTTTTTACTTATTTATATTTTTAGTTCACATTTCCATGTATGCATTTTTTTAAAAGACCTTTTTTATTCTGAACTCACTTTCTGTGACATTGATATGACCCCTACATCAATTGCTGTCTCCAGAATTGCCAGCCGAACCCCGCAGGACCGTCACCAACACAAGCGTCATCTATCACAACTTGACAAAGACGGACGCCCAAGTGCTGCAATGTAACACGACCAACAAACACGGCTACATCTTCACCAATGCTTTCCTCAATGTGCTTGGTAAATATTATTATACATTCAGTCATATCCTTAAGCAAGGTAGTGGGCAGAACTGACTGAGCCACATCATGGACGCTTCTGCAGTGGGTCATGAGAGACGGAGTCCACAGGACGTTACACATTTACCCGTGTGGGATCTTTTACTTCCCCAGGCCTAGACACCAGGTAGAAGGTGTCTCTTCTGAAAGATAGACAATGTGGGGTGAATGACATTGCCCAAATTACGAAACGTGGACTTGAAACCTGTTCTTCTCATTCGGCTATATAAGAATTTTACTTGATCCACGTGATGAACTCTTCAAAGGAAACTGCAAAATCACTACATATTTCAGTAATATTACATTTACTAGAAAAAATATATCAACACAAAGTTAATTTGATAAAATGCTATTTACTGGATTCAATGTTTATTGTAAAACGCTTGCACTTTTGCCCATCAGAATTGAAAGGACCTATTTCTGTGTTCAAGCTCACGATATATGGTCATGTCTGTTTTCAGCTGAGCCACCCAGCTTCATTGAGGCCCCAAAACCTTTAGTGAGGGCAGCTGAGGTGCAGGACATCAGCCTGAAATGTCGCACTTTTGGAGCCCCAAAACCTGTCATCACCTGGACGAAGGACGGCGAGGCGATCACAGACAACAGGTTCAAAGTTAAGAAGAATGGGGGCCTTAAAATCAAGGTGGGTTGTGAACTATGAAGTATCTGTTAAAATTTATACACATGTAAATTATGTAATTAAATAACGAGATCCAAGCAGGTCCTAATATGTTTATTTATATAGTCCAAATGTTTCATACAGAAAAAATAACATTTCTTTTAACCTTAATGCAAACTTAATTAATCACAGCTGTTAATTACAGTATGTTTCAAGCTACATTAGTTACTTTATCTGCGCCTTCTCAGTTGGTAACATCTTCAGACACTAAGGGGGTAGCCCTTCCGACTTTGCTGCCCGATGCAAACCCGCACAGCAATGTCAGCAATGACGTATTGTTTCAGGGCGTCCTCCACTCAGATTTTGGTACCTACAAATGTCTCGCAAGGAACAAGTTTGGTGAGATCTCTGCCGTGGGCGAACTGCTTGTCAGGGGTAGGTCCGCGCAAGATGTCATTGTTAGAGGAGTAGCACAGTGTTCAAACACTAAAGGTTTATAGAAATGTGGATCAACTTGGAATCATTAGCAGAAGATGTTGAAACATGAAACTGGTGGCTAGCCATCGCAAACTGAATATTTGTTTGGTTTATATGTTAATAAAATAATCAGGAAAAAACCGTTTTGAAACAAGTATGTGAATTTGAAAGATGGATCCACATATTACCAGTAATGTTTCGCTGGCATCGGAGCAAACAAAGGATCTGAGATATATAATTATCTAGATAACTGCCAGTATTACATCGCAGTTTCAAGAATTGGATTCCAAGACGCCATCAGGATATTGACTGGCAGCACCAATTACCATAGATTTTGCAAATATTGTTATCACCACAGTCACTTACGAACTACCAAGTTATCCCATCCTGATGATAGGTATTTTTGCTAGCGTTTTGTAATTTTCTCCTGTTGCAGACCAGACGGTGATCCTACAGGGTCCCATGTGTCCAGAAGTGAACGCCACGGCGAATGTCGTTTTCAACTGTCAAGCCAACACCAACCCCGCCGAGGAGTCAAAACTATGAATCGAGTGGAAGAGAAACGGCGAGCCAATTGACAAGAGGGACGCATCTCAAAGAACATGGCCAACAACTCGCTGACGATCAGCCAGGTGATTGTGGATGACTCGGACGAAGTTACCGCTCAGTTGACTGTCAAAGGTGAGTGTTGCTTCAGTTTCTTCTTGTGGTTTCCGCTAGTAACATGTTTGTAAAAATTCTATCGATAAAACTTTGATGCCCTATTGCGCAAGAATATTTATGGTTTTAGAAATCAGGCTAGTGACATTGAAAATGATTTGATAAAATGTATGACCTTGTATAAATATTGTTAGTGGGCCCGTGTGGTCTAAATGGGCACGAACACTTTATTGTGCACAATGGTGATTTTACACCCCATTTATATATATATTTGATTGTTTATTATATTTTTTTAATATTTAAAAAAAATATTTTATTTTGTTAATGCATATTTGTATGTATATGGTTTTTACTTGAAATAAAAGTATTTGTATTGTTTGACTTTTTGTGTCTTATCATTTTACTAATTCATTAAAGCTCAGTAATTAGATTTCTTGCTTGATTCATTTAGGAAAAATTGTATCTTGTATCGACTATCAAAAACTAGCTCATTTGTGCAAATGTATTATTCAGATTTTGTTTTGACGAAATCATGGGACAAACTATTAAATTAATTTTGGTTCAGCCGAAGTGGCCATGTGTAGCCTGCTTCTATATACCACAACATGTGTAGCCTGCCTCTATATACCACAACATGTGTAGCCTGCCTCTATGTACCACAACATTGGGATATTCACCATTTCTCAAGTTACTCAATATAATGATAACAAATTGTCTCTCTTTTACTAAGCTAACTGCACATTTGAACTTGAATGATCCTGTTAGCTGGAACAGCTTTAAATTATTCCACCTATGGCAAGTAATGGCAATAATTGTGCACGGTGGGTTTGTATGGTGTGTGACGGGAGGAATAAAATGTCCAATATGGCACGACCTAACCAGTTAAAGCTACCATGTTGTGTAGCTAGATTCTCATGGAAAAACTGCCCAGTTGTGGTGGAAGTAACTTTTCAGTTATGTATTATCCCGTATATTTTAATAATAGTGGAAAACTTTTCCTTTATCGTGATAGTCAACGATGTCTTTGTATTCGGCTTAGTTCCCAAGGATGAAGTGTTCTAGTTTTCTAAAGCATCAAGAGTGATATGTTGACATTCTTTGTGCTTCGCTGTAGATCGTCCAGACCCACCAACTAGCATTAGTACGCATAACTGCAGATCGACTCGGGTGGAAATCAAATGGTAGCCAGGCAGTGGCAACAACGACAAGGTAGGAAGATTGTTCTTTTAAACCAACGTCTGTTGGTGAGTGATACTTTAAAACTAGCAAAAACATTTTCTTTTTGGAGCAGAGCCTGAGAGAAGGGCGATTTTATTACAGAGGGGGTTGTGAGAGGTTGGTCCTAAGAATAGGTGGGAGGTGGGAGATTGGCCTAAAAATAGGTGGATCATAGGAGTTGAGGTTGCCAGGAGGTGGTCTCAAAATGACACACACACGCATGCATGCACGCACGCATGCACGCACACGCGCACACACACACACACACTGCACACCAGTTTGTCACTGATTTCATTCAGTTATGTGTATAAAGACAGTAGCTAGTTAACGAATAGTGTAAGATTGTCTGAGTTGTATTATATCACGTATAGCATTTGTTGCTCTGCCTGGACACCGAATAGAAGACAATTACAATTTGTTGCATCTGTTCCTAAAGACACATTTCTTACTTCTTTTAGCACGATTTAGCAAGATTGCCAACCAAAATGTATATGTAAGCTTTAGATGGCAAATGGACAAGGTTTGGTGACTGAACTGCAGTGTAATGTCTTTATCATCAGTTGTATCTCATTCTAATTCTGGTACATTGTTAGGAGCCAATAGTGGCTATAGTCAATAATGGGGATTATAAACAATATTTTAAAACCATTTGAGATACTCCATGTTATTTATTACACACTCCAAAGTACTGAGGCAAGCTTACTATATGGCACTTTGTGTACTTCACAGATATGGTTCCATAGACATGGTTGTCACTTCAGCAGCAGGTAAGAGTCATTATTATGAAGAAAGTCATAGTTGGAACAGCACTGCAAAGCAGCTACACATTAGCTGACGAACTGTGATGAAGCACCAGTTGTCCAACACCGTCCATGAGAGGAAAGGCAGATCTTGAGAGAAGATGACCGCTCATGAAGATCATGTTAACAACCAGTGACATCTAAGATGTTGACAAGAGAGCTGCAGATAAACTTGACGAGAGTTGCAGATGAAGCTGAAAGTAAGTGTCAGAACATTAGAAATCTTCAATTGAAAAAGTGTTTTGTTTAGGTGTGTCATGTATATCAGTTGATTTTATATTATATATATATATATATACCACACCTTGAAATATTATCTTGTATGGTTTGACTCCCTCCCAAAGTTATTACAGTGTAGCACCATTGCTGGTGCAAAGTGAGCAGATTATAATGTTTGTTTATTGTCTCAAATAACATAAAGTCATATACATACAATCAATCAGCCGATCAACTACTAAACACATTTAAGACAATGGAAAAGAAGCAAATTGCTTATGTTTCCTTTTTCAATTATAAATTAAATATATTATGCGCCACGATGTCTATTCTTTAAAAAAAAAAAAAAAGTTGTTCACAAGTGATTCCTAATACAAGTATACCACATTTGTATAATCAATAACTTGTTTGTTATAAGATATGATAAAAAAGGTTACCACAAATAAGTCATTCACATATAATAATACATAGGACTATTATACTAAATTATACTGGTATATCACAATTGACTAGAGTAGTCTTGTTCGTAGGTTCCCCATATGTAGTGTTTCACTGTTTTTTTAAAAGATAAGTAGACGTACAATCATCCAAGTGGTTCTTTTTAACAATAGTATTCCATAATTTGGGACCAACATATGCCAGTGTATTTTGTCTGGTGTTGGTTTTACAGTATGGTATTTTATAAACTGTTTCTTGTCTCATGTTATAACTGTGTAAAGTAGTATGATGTGTACGCATGTCATTAAATATATTTGGTAATATATCCCTATTATGTTTATACATTAGCACGCAACTTATATATTTGTTTAGTTGATAAATGTTCATAATTTGATGTCTTGAATAAAAACTGTGCGTGGTTTCTAAATCCAACATGACTAATTATTCGTATTATTCTTTTCTGCAATATATAAATTTTAGATAAATATATTGTTGGGGCTCTTCCCCATACTACATTACCTTGTGGTTCCGCAAAGCAGTAGGCAATATTGCATGTGAAAAGAATTGGAATTTAATATTTTGTTGGAAAATAAACTATAAAACAAAACATTGTCTAGTATCTATTGCAAGTCGACATATTAGTAGAAAAACAGTCCATTGAATCATGTTTGAAGAGATTACAAATTGAAAAACTAACATGATTTTTCTCGGCTGCATAGACAATGATAATGCAATTTGTATTACTGCAAGCTGTACTATAAAAAAGATGATCTACTTACCATACCAGTCGACCAACATTGTCATAGTCACACTGCACAATCAGTATGAAATTGGTGTATTTTAATAATATCGATTTACTGAAAGGGTCGTTGAAAAAAGGTCTGGTGGCAGCTTAATGCAAGTAATTTTACATGGAACTCCTGTGAGGAGTTGATTAGTTGTTAGTGACAGGTTGTCTCTTTGTATTAGTCTACAGGTGGTCGCTTAAGCAGGTTTGACTGTATTTTTAATCATGCAAGAAAGACACATGCAAACTGAAACATACAGAAATGTTTATTAATATAGTAGACACATCAAAGAGTGGTTACTACTTGCATGCAGTGAACTAGCATAACGTATAGCATTTCTGAAATGACTAATCATCACATTGAAGAATGTTGCAGCTGCTGCACCAATGTTATCGAAACGATTACTTCTTGATGACATTGAAATGTTGCCTTATAAATTATTTTACTGCAATGAATAAAATATTGCTGTTGTAACAAACAGCAAAGAATTAAAGGACATTTACAAAGGTTTTCATTGGCTAACTGATATGTTAGTTAGGGGTTAAAAATGCTCCCATTATAATTTTTTTTTATGTAAACGTACATCTGAACTACATTTGTTACTCTTAATTTAGTGCAGTCTGTTGTCCCATCATATGAAATTTTACAAAACATGAAATTTTACAGACAACTAAAATGAACTTATTAAAAAGTTGTAGTTAACCGTTAGCGGTAAAGATTTATTGTTCTGCCTTTTAATACTGTAAAATAACCTATATATATATATATATATATATATATATATATATATATATATATATATATATATATCATATATATATATATATCATATATATATATATGTTGAAAAACAGGAATATTTTATTTTATCAACAAGTCATGTATCTTTAAACAAATTTGCAAACCAAGATTTTATAAATATTGAAAAATTTTAAATATGAAACAGTGTTGCAATATTCAATATCGTTCAATTAACCATTTATAATTTCTATACAATCACTTTAAAGTAATAAATGCTAAGACAGCTGATAGGGCCTACCTAGTACCATCTACACTAACTGTAAAGGCCACCATGTGTACTTGGCCATTACTACAGCATGTAGTTAGAAGTAAGATGGACACAGACCAACAGATCACCTTCTCTTTCAACTACCCTGTACTAAAGTTTACTTGTCTTTCAGGCTGAGCTCTACGAGAATGCACAAGCTGATATGAACAACAGAAGTAATCTGCAATCGCTCTGTGATATACCCATTCAGTGACCATTGAGGATGTCCTCCAAGGGGGGCTTCCTCTGACCACATTTCTACAGTCCAAACAGTGTAACCTCTGCCAAAGAGGCATACACTACAATCGCCCTGCTGCAGCAGGAAAGTGCCAATGCAGAAGTATGGAATGCATTATTTGACAGTGCTGTGGAGCTAACAGGGATACTGTATTTGGATTGAGGCGAGCAAGCCACTCGATGGTAGAATGAGAACGTACCCACTGATATAACTGACACGCCAAGCCAGTATTTGATGAGGGCAATGTATCATTTAAAGATTTTTAATGATATTGTATTACATGTACATGCATAGCAATAGTTCTTCACTAGCTGTTATAATTAATTGTGTTATTACATAGTAAACAGGTCATTAATGCATGTTAACACTATGAATACTGATACGCACCAGATTGCAAATTAGTTTGTTTTAAAAAAATGTACAACCAGACTGTCTTAGATTTGTGTTTCCACACGAATGTATGCCTAGCTAAACTCGTGGATGTAATGGTTAGTGTGTTAATTTTGGTCAAATTTAAATAACATTTTAACTGCATTAAAAATATGTAGTGAATTTGATTTTTTTTTCATTGAAATTGGAGTGACGCAAAAATTACCTAAATGTGATTTTCAAACTGCTGATTAAAGGGAGATGTTTTTTTTGCATAGTTACTACAATTTTGTATGCCCAAAATGTAGATTGGTTTTTCTTAGTGAATTAGTTAGCAAATTATGAACCTTTTATGTCAGACCCTCGTTTCCATGGCAACAACCAAAATGGCCTATGTATCAAAGTTTTATTGCCCCTCTAAAAAATTACAACACATTAGAATATTTTTTCCCTAATTTTCAAAGATATATTGTAAATGTAAATTTTTCCAACACATTTTATTTGTTAACCCGCTAAATTTTACAAAAAAATTATTTGATTACATGTTAGATGCAAACTGTATCCATGAGTAAAACTAATTTAGAAATATGTCAATAAAGTTAACTTTATTTATAGTAAACTTACAATGCTATTGGAATACGAATTAAGCACATTTTAGTAACATATTTAAAAAAAACATCATTGCACCTGCCATATCTCCCCTTAACATAACACACAAAACACTTTTCTATTACAGAAGGTATTGCCACATATCCCACAACACACTTGACAATACTGGCCACCATTGATCAATGGTTATGGTAGCATATTTCACTCATGTAAAATAGCCTGCGCTTTTCGGTTTCACTTGTGTGTAACCTGCAAACATCGTCTAGTTTCAAATTTCAAAAGTAATAATGCAGGCGACATCTTAAGTACAAGTTAACTAATTGCTTAACAACGAAAGAATGTGAAGAACACACTTGTAAGGTGGACAGTGCAACACGATCTGAAACAAGTTTTTTTATTCCTTTTAAAAAACTACTGCTGGCAAGCAGATCACCAATGTATAGTGAAAATATATGTTCCACTTGTTTCAAAATGTGCACAAGTTGTGCTGATGGTGCAGTCAAACCACCAAATGCACCCTTGTCATGACTACGCTTTCAGATGCATGTACATCTGTCCTACTACATTTGTCTCTATAGTCACCAGTGCCCTCATACAGTGATCACAAGAAAAATCGAAATCATGGATTTTGTGCACCAAATATCCACCTATATATGTGAGCACATTGGTAACTTCAGCAGTGCTTTCAAAATCAGTACTTGAAATTACATTCATGTCAGGCTCTGTTGTAAGCTGCTTTGCTGATGGATTGCATCCATCACTGTCTGCAGGATCGCTAGATGCTTCACTGGACAGACGTGACAAACTTGTGAGCATGCCATCTTCGTCATACTCGCAGTTTGCGGATGGAATGCTAGCCAGCATCAAAGTTGAACATAAATTTCTATATGCAAAGCGAAACTCTCGTGCCGAGAGATTAAATCTGTGTCCACCCTTAGATCGAATTTGGGAAAATATGTTTTCAAGACAATATTGATTTAAGCGGCCAGTAAGAAGAAATTGCAAACCATCATAAAAAGCGGTAATGACATTAATGTCTTGAATAAGACCATCAAAACAAGGTGGACGATATTTTTTACCCTTAACAACAGCTTTCAGATTCTGCCTTCATGTCTGACAGGACTTTCAGATGCTGAATACTATTTGCGGAAATGGGTGAGGCAGCCTTCTTTCCATAAGATCTTACGTTTAACACATCGAAGGCATCATTGACTTTGTTCACAAAGTCAGCTGTCATGTATGCCTAACACCGCAGTTTGCCAAGGGAGGCCAAGATGTTCATCCCTGCATATACTGTGTTCGAAAACACCTGTGCTGCAAGACAGACCTGTAAACAATTTATACCGTAAAACTTTCATGTCATTAATAAAACAATTGCACAGATTACATATTTGTCCATGACATGTCTTTATAAAGTTACAACATGTTTATAACATATCACAACTTTATTAAAGGAATATTAATTAATTTAGACATGGGTCATCACACCAATACACACACATACATACATATTTAGGTAAATAAATTGGCAATGTTCTTACCCTCATTGGTGAGAAGGGAGGCAGATAGATATGTTCAGAAGTTAGTTTGGGAGCCAATTTTACTGACAATCTGCAGTCTGCCAGGTGAAACTGCTTTACATCTTTCCATGAGGCTATCTGCACATACAAAATATATACGTTTCTTCTTTTTTGCCTCATCTTTACTGCTTGCTCTATAGTAACTGTGATCATTATGTTCATGTACAGGCAAACATAAAAGTGGACAGGCTGAGGTGCGTATGTTGGCAAAGACCGCTGATGTGGAATTAGTTTCATTGCATTTTCAATTGCACCACGGAAAAGCGTCGGCTCTGCATTCCACGTGTTGTCTTGTCAGGAGTCATGAAAGAATGTATGATGAAGTGGTCTTGACAGACACGGATGTTTTGCCTCCGATACTCCACAGTAATTTTTTCAATGTCACATCTTTGAATGTTAAGCAGCCACCGTTTACTTCTATCATAAACATAGTGCCCTACATCAGTGACTGTGCATACATTATATTTACCAAAAATGTATGATCCCATAAAGACCCTTCATAAAGCACATCAACAAACATCAGTCAAAAACATATACAAGTAAATGTAAACAGTAAGTTATGATGACAACATTTAAATTATAACATATATGATTTATGTAATGTAATAAAATGAAACTGTGGTAATTACAAATTAATGATGGCAAGCAAATAATCAACGTATCATGAAAATGTATGTTCTACCTGTTTCACCTACAGCCAAGTATGAATTCACCAGACCAGGTATTTAAAAATGAGCAGCAATGGTACATATAATCTTCAATTTTATAAAAACAATTAGTTGTGCCCAGCCTATCCACTATATAATTATATTTGCATTTTACAGTAAATTAATTACTAATCTGTAATTGTAACTAACAATCGCAATTTAACCCAACACATCCACAGGCTCAAAACATGTTTAATAAAGCAGGAATCAACAAATGAATTACGTTGAAACTTACCTATCAGGTTCCTTTGGAAACCTAAAGAAATGGAACCCTGACCCTCGATTGTGGCAGTTGACTACTGTGCAATACGAACCACCGCATGTATCATGTTTGGATGCCATCACTGATGCCATTCACTCCGTGACAAGCGAATGACACTGTGGCAATACTCAACCCATGATACTAGGCTGTACAGTGTTCTGCAAAGGGTAAACATATATTAAAATAAACACCTTTTCAATATAATTTACCAGAGCAACTACAGACACACAAAAAGTCACAACTCACACACTACGTGAAACTCACCTCTGTTCAATATTACATTTTCAGTAATAATGTAGATTTTCCAAATAATAGAAAACGGACGGACGGTCTTGCTTGTTGATGACTAATTTTCAGCGCAACTAGGTTTGGATACTCAAACCCTGGGGCTGGAAATTGAAACATACATTACAATATATCAATTGTTATCATGGGCCTATATGTACTTGCGACGCTACCGCCATGTGCGGAGAGATTTAAGTGTTAGCCTCTGTTGCGTGATTGCCCCCACCCTAGACGTTGGGACTACGACTACGTACGTACATCTTGGACGATTGTAGCCATTTGTTTATTGCGCTGACACCTAATGAGGACTGTGACTATCCCAGGAGGGCGCCTTTCATACGACCACCCCTAGTGTGGTGTAGCTGGCTAGGTGATAATTACCCTAACAAGTTGAGCAGGAATTGGATTTATACAGGGTCGCAAATAATGATGTATTTCCCTTGTCATGTCGTGAAAACTTCTAGGATCGGACACTACGCAATACATATCATTACGACGGACTCTATAATGGATTATTCCAGCAAAAAACGTTGCATGAGGAAATACTTTGATTTTACGTAGTATAAATTAACGCATTCTAAGGGTAGTGACAAGGTGCCATACATGTTATGGAAGCGGCACGTACAACTTTGTCAAAAAAGTTGTAGGAAGAAAACATGACTATAGTTAATTCCAGTACGTAACGGCTACGTTTCTGGTAATTCACATTTCTACGTTGTAATTATGTAATATCGTTACGCTGTTGTTACGTATATTGCCATAACATGATACAAAATACGTGGACACGACGTAATATCGTCAAGTTGTTGCTACGTACTGACACAACGTAGTTAGAATACGTGGACACGACTTAATACCGTGACGTTGTTGCTACGTACTGACACGACGTAGTTAGAATACGTGGACACGATGTAATACTGTGACGTTGTTGCTACGTACTGGCACGACGTAGTTAGAATACGTGGACACGACGTAATATCGCTACGTCGTTGTTACGTACTGACGCAACGTAGTTAGAGTACGTGGACACGACGTAAACAGAATGTAATACCGTTACGTTGTTGTTACGTATTGACACAACGTAGATAGACTACGTTGACACAACGTTAATAAAACGTAATTCCTGATGTTACCAAAACATTACCTTCATACAACGTTGTATATACATAGTGTATTTGCTGGGGATCTCGCGCTTTTCTGGGCAACGCAAGTGCCTGTGCGATTTCCAGTGCTGATCAAAGTTCTGCTTGTACAGTACCATATTTTTTAGCCTGCCAAAGCAGATAATAAAAGCAATATTTGTTCCGTGTTCCGTGCTTAAAAACTTTGGCCCGCCTTAACATAACACTCTAAATGTTGGCCCGCCTTAACATAGCACTCCAAATGTTGGCCCGCGTCCCAAAAAGTTTACTGATCCCTGCTATAGTTCTACCAAATATATTAAACGCAACCGAGAGCAGCTTGTTAACAGTTATTGTGCGTAGGATTAAATCAGTTAAATACTTGTTACTGTTTTTAAATATCGACTTTTTCTACAAAATTTCATGACCATCGTTTTTCTTCAATATCGCACATTTCTCTTAGCATTATGTGACTTTCCCTTTGTGTTTCTTTCATTAGTCGCCAGAGGTCGCCAAACTCACATAAAAATGGCGGAATCGAGACTGATTTGTAGCAACATTTATTTTGTTACATTTATTGTAACATGCTGATCGCATGCGTTATTGTTCAGTTTTCATAATTTCCATAGTAATATCCATAGGTCAGTGTCGAGTGCAGATGCACAGTAACATGGAATTGTCAGCGCTGTCAGACGTATACGACGTCGAAGACGACGAAGTAGATAATAATGGGGAGACTGGACGTGAACTACAGGCGAGTGCCGAGCAGAAACGGTTTCAGTTAGTTAGAACTTAGACGAATAGAAGTAGCAGTATCATGTAGGCGATTAGCGTGTTAATCATGTCATCTTTATTGGGCTTAATACTAACACACACTAAGGTTCAACGCAACGCAGTAGCTCGTGGTGCCATCTGTCGGTGTATATTTTGGGGGAGGTATATGGTTAAAATCCATCAGGAAATTATGTTTTCCAGGTGGATTTTATCAACATAAAAAGATAAATGAAGTTTTGTTACTATATCAGTAAGATATCCACGGGCATATTGTTTTGTAGTAATATTCTTATTGAGACACAATATGAAAAAAATATAAATTATGCTTTTTTGCCTGTGTCTTTCAGAAGACACAGTAAAAGTCGTTGGTCCCTTCTATCTGGTGTCTGTGTCAGGGGAAGTAAAAGATCTCATGCAGGGAAATGAAAAAAACCTGTGATGGACTCATTAACTCTAGAGAAGGACTCTCGTAAAAACCAGGAGGACCACATTGGAAATAAGTTAATTGGCCCTGACCGGAACTTCCAACGGACACAGACGCCGCAGGACTTACAATGCTCCTAAGGAGCCCAGTCCTTCACAGGAAGAAGAAGAAGTGTACTTTGGTGTGCGTTAATGTGTTAACCTCGGTATTACTGGATACCAAAAAAATCAACAACAGCAACAACATATTTACATCGCCGTCCTCGTCAGTTAGTCTTTTGACCATCAGTTATATGCTCAATTAAAGGTTTAATTGTGCGTGTGTATGATTGCAGACTGCCATTAAGGGGTTGATGGTAGAACTGTTGGACGAAGTGACACTTGGCCTCTGCTTTGAAATCCACAGAACATGTAAACTTGGCACATTCCTACTCGACCTGACAGATGAGAAGTAAGCATGTTTATGTGTGTGATTGGGGCAGTTGTCAATCACAGTTACAGTTGTCAATCACAATTGCACAGCAACATGAAAGCTCAGTTACAATTAGAATACTGTAAGCAGTCAGAATCTGGGTATACATACAGGGTTTTTAAATCTAACTCATCAGATGAAACAAGTCACATGTTTAAATTTTTTATATATTTTATTTATTTCGGGGAAGCTTCAGTATGATGTTATAATATTTAATATTCAAATATACCGCATTAGAGATATATAAGAAGAACCATTTGTTTGAAATGATATGTGTATCACGTTTATCGTAGTTTTATTAAGAAATATACAAACTTTAAAAAATATGCCAAAAAATTTTTTTTTATATGCAAGCTTTCTAATTTTATCTTGCTTGAGTTTTCATTGTTGACATAGTAGTGAGATTACTCTGTAAATTTTTGGTTTCAGATCTGAAAAGGAATATGGTATGTATGTAATTAATGTTGGTTTCTATGTGTATGAATTAAGATATTATCATAACTGTTGTCTTTACCTGATTGAGTTCAAAAATGCTGGAGTTGAGTTAGTTTAACCGTATAAATGGGCTGCAATGTTACTTGCCCTGTCAGTCACTGAGCCTTCTGAATATTGGCTTCTTAACTGTTTATTCAGGGCAATAATTATGTCATCATACAAGAATCAATGCAAGTATGTTGTTGGGTAAACAGTTGTCTGGTACTCTATCATTGTTATCATTACCGGGGTACTGCTTTCTAGTGGGAAATACTTTTGTCCACTGGTCCTGGTCCAGCATTCCCGCTTTTTGGACGTAATGTCCTGTTTTTTATCATTCACAGTAAACTATATCTATTTGCTGCACACAGTGCCATTCTAGGCACATGCTGTTTCTCATTTACTTGTGAGTGTGTTCAATATGAACTAAGCCGTCACATCAAAACAGAGACTCGTAAAAACGATACGTTAATAAATGATGAAAAACGCTAAAGCCGATGAGAATTGATTGGATGAGGGTGTTTTCCACTTTTTCAAGCACTTTCCCGCTATTTAATGAGCACTTTCCCATGCAAGTGTTCACATTTTAGTTGATCTAAAATAACTAACACATTACCCAGTCACCCTGAGTAATGAATGTTGGCAGGGCGCGGTATAAATTGCACTGATTGCACAGTGAGAATGAGGTTCTGTTTTGTAGAGATTGTAGATGAGAAGGGAGTGGATGTGTTTGGGCAGGTGCCGACAAAGAAGCAGTACGAATGTGTCTGTCCCAACTGCCAGCGTAACCTGGCCGCTTCCCGCTTTGCACCACACCTAGAGAAATGTATGGGAATGGGAAGGAACAGCTCCCGCATTGCCAGTCGCAGGTAGGCAGCTACAGGTGTACTTTTTAGGGAGCAGTGTTTCCCCTGGTATGTGACAAGCGAGGTGGATCATCTCACTGTTTTTTTTACCTCCTCGCCCAATATAAAAGATAGCACACAAAAGTACACTTATTTCCAAAGTGGTCCCCAAGTTGTTGCATGCTAACACAGTTACACATCTATTTCTGTTCTGTCTAACTTCAAGGGGAGAAAGTTTAAACAACCTTCAAAATGCACCGTTTTGAAACTAGTGTTAAAATAATAAGGGTGCTCGCCCTGACCACTTCACACGTAATTTTACCCAGGGGAACACTGACAGAGCAGTAAGTTTTTAAATCCTAATGTTGTAGAGATGCCTAGTAAGACAATGGTGGAACGGACTGTCGGTTTAGAAGACCAGGATACGATTTGGACAATGTTAATCACTTTTTGTTGAACCACCTTTATAAATGAGTACCTAGCCATTGGTGATGGGCCTACTAAAAATATGAATAGCTTTTGTGCATAGGTTGTTGTGGGGCTAAATGTGCTCTTCCTCCTTGTTCCCTGCTGTACAGGGGTGTGTCAGTATTGTCGAGCCACTCTTTCTGTTCTTTCCATTGTTTTCTATCGGCAGCCCCCTCTCCATATCTCATCCACCCCCAATCTTTTCATATTCTTATCCCTCCTCACGGAGTCCTCCCATCTAAGCTGTGGCTTTTTCCTGCATCCTTGATGTTTTTCAACCTCTGCTCTCTTTGCTTGTTTGCCTGCATCCATCCTTACCGAGTGGCCTGCCCATCTCATCCAGCGTCTCACCAATATTCCTGTTAGGCTGCATTGCATCCCAACCTCAATCCTGAGGTAGTTCATCCTTTTTCTGTCCACCCTCTTTGTTCTTGTTATTTATCGAACCCAGTTGTTCTCACAAACTTGCAGCTTCTGTTGTTGTTCTGTCAACGTCACTGTCTCCAGACCATACAGGCATGCTGATGTAAGACATGCTCTCAGGACTTTCCCTTTCAGATTAAAAAAAAATTTCTGTCCAACATGACTCCCGCTACCTTTCTCCAGGCATTCGCTCCCGCTTATATCCAACGTCACACCTCTACCTCTGAATGCCCATCCTCCGTAAATGCTTCTCAAGTAAGTCATGCTCTGTTTCAATGAATGAGTCTACCAGGAGTGGAGTGTAGACTTTGTGTGGAGTCCTTTGCATTGGATACCATGCTATTTTAGAAATACCTTTTGTACTTTATTCCTTATAAATGTATGGGGGCAGCCGTTGTTTAGCGGTTAAGGTGTTGGACTCTAAATTCAAGGGTTGTTACTTCAAGACCCACACTGGGCATGGTTCATTTTCGAAGCTTAGGCAATTTCGTTTACCCTACTTTGCCTCAGTCTACTCAGCTGCAAATGAGTACAAACACTGTTGGGAAGGTACCTGCGATGGACTAGTGTCCTGTCCAGGAGAGTCAGAATTAATTGCACTCTAAGTTGCTTTGCACTATAGAAACCAGGTTTAAGCACTGGCCATATAAGCCTTCATGGCTTCCTAAGGCATAATGCCTGGGGGATGACTTTACCTACCTACCTTATAAATGTGGATATATCAAGATGAAAATATTTTGTCAATGTCATGGGATGTCTGAATTTACTCATGTAATTTTATCTATTCATTTAGCTTTCTGAATGGCTATCCTGTTGATCGTATTAATCTAAAGAGTCAGGTAATTTTTTATTGCATTCGGATTTTAAGGTAATATTTGCATAGCTGTACCCATCCTCTGTTGAAACAGGCCATCGACAAGACAACAGAAAATGTTCCATGCATATTTTATTATCTTCTTATCTCTGGATGTTTCCATAAAAACAATCCAAATATTGTCATGGTAAAACTTAAAAAATTTAATCAAGAAGAAAATTTATTTTGGACAGGACGGGTAGATTGATATAATAAATGGTAGGATTATGCATTAGTGCACTAAGATTTTGTTGCTATTTTGTAGGATCCTGAATGCTGGTAAGAAAGAGAGCGACAATGAGAGTGACGATAATGACAACGACAATGACTGGAGTTACCTGGCAGACAAACGGGGTAAGTAAACAAACAGGGTAAGTTCCATATGAAACACGACAGGTCATGTATTGTCGTTCTTTTCTTATAATTAGTAGACCAGTAAAATAAAGTAATGAATTTAATAAACATTTCACTGTGAATTTTATTTGTGAAACAGTTACGATTGTTGAAAGTAACATTAGGTTTGATGTTGATTGGATTTTCTGCCTCATATCACCAGTATGAAATAAATTGTCGTAATATCCTTCAAAAATTTTGAAACTCTTGCAACTTTGCGATTCTTGCAACTTCGTCCTTTGTTTTGGTGTTTCCCTGGTATTCCCATGTAAATCATCCAATAGGCATCCATGTTACAACAGCCAGGGGTTTCCCTTGCATGTGCGGACTTCGCCTTTACCATGGCAGTGATCTGCCACTGGCAAGGAAGAAGTAGTTTGTCACAATTGTATTTTATATCGAACTGTAATGTGCATCACTAATATAGTCTGACCCAGCCGTGGCCGCCAGGATGAATCGGCAGGGTGGGGCCGATAACTTGCACATTTTGGCGGGAAGCATTTTGAATCTGCGACTACAGATAAAAAGGCCTTAATTTTGAATACAATTGCAGCATGCCAATTAAATTCCACCTCAAAAGTAGTAATTCCCATTCCAGTTATCATTACCAAAACAAAATAACAGTTTGTGAACAAAGCAACCATAGACATACTCAATGCCAAAAAGTAGCATCTATTATGAAAGCAGCTTAATTTTATTAATGCATATTATGGTACATAATGGCAAACAAAAATTATATATGCAACATATTATATTTTCTTTCTTTTTTTATTTTTAGCGAATAATTTAAATGAAAAAGTTACATGATGTAATTAAAAAAGTTATTGTAATAAAACAAATCGGCATGCTTTTACCATTTTGTAGTTCTACCTATTTATCAACCTAATATGAACAAACATCGATCAGAGCAGCGTCATTCATGGATCACCATTTTTAATGAACTGCCTCCAAGGCGAAGCGACAATCCTGTTCATCAGTTGTTGTTTTGGACTGCTTTCTTGGCTATTTGTTATCCCATGATACTATCACAATGCTGTTGCAATATTTATTAAACCATTGCAATAGTATTGCAATAGTGATACAGCTGTCACAATTCTATTGCAGTAGTATTGCAATTGTGATACAGCTATCACAATTATATTGCAATAGTATTGCAATTGTGACACAGCTATCACAATTCTATTGCAATAGTATTGCAATTGTGATACAGCTATCACAATTATATTGCAATAGTATTGCAATTGTGATACAGCTGTCACAATTCTATTGCAGTAGTATTGCAATTGTGATACAGCTATCACAATTCTATTGCAGTAGTATTGCAATTGTGATACAGCTATCACAATTATATTGCAATAGTATTGCAATTGTGACACAGCTATCACAATTCTATTGCACTAGTAAAACTGTTCCAAAGAGTCACCCCTAGTACTATAATATGTCAATACTACAACTCTATTTATTGTTGTAGAAATGTTCTTTGACTTGAGAATGATGTTTTTGTATCTAATAATCCGTTTACTTGGGAATACATTTTTTCCTTAGGTATTTATATTGTGAACATAACAGAATGGTAATAATTTCCTATGCATGATAATCCTTGGTTTTCACACAGTTTGTAAATTCATTCATCGTATTATTAGTTTTCTTCAGTATGCGTGAACTCCTTAATTGTGCTGTCTTGCTGTGTCTACAGAACTACACACAGTACAAACATTTGTCAGATTCTAAGAAGTTTTTTACAGTCGCTATATCAATTCATTTACCACCTTAGAGAACTTTTTGTGAAATGTTTGTTGCAGCAAAAAGATTGAAGAGGGACAAGTTTAGCAACTCCCCGAGACGAACCAAGCTGTCCAAGTTGAAAAATAATGGTACGTAGACCAAAACACATACAGCTTCAGTCAGTTCTGGGTTTACTGCCACATTACTGTCACATGCCATCTTTGCAGTCCTGACTACAGTTACAAAAGTGACAATATTGTATTGATGGTAACATGGCCTGAAACTTTGCAGTCCTGACTACAGTTACAATAGTGACAATATTGTATTGATGGTAACATGGCCTGAAACTTTGCAGTCCTGACTACAGTTACAATAGTGACAATATTGTATTGATGGTAACATGGCCTGAAACTTTGCAGTCCTGACTACAGTTACAATAGTGACAATATTGTATTGATGGTAACATGGCTTGAAACAACATTACAACTTTCGAGTGGGAAATGCCGAAATGTCCAGCTTTATTGTAATAAAAAAATTCACGGTGAAATCAATATATTTGTTGCACATGAGGCCATTCTAGGCACGCAAGGGCATTCTAGGCACATGAGGCCATTCTAGGCACACGAGGCCATTCTAGGCACATGAGGCCATTCTAGGCACACGCGGCCATTCTAGGCACATGAGGCCATTCTAGGCACACGCGGCCATTCTAGGCACATGAGGCCATTCTAGGCACACGCGGCCATTCTAGGCACACGAGGCCATTCTAGGCACATGCGGCCATTCTAGGCACACGAGGCCATTCTAGGCACACAAGGCAATTCTAGGCACACGAGGCCGTTCTAGGTACACGAGGCAATTCTAATTCTAATTGTAATTGTGTTAAACTGGAGATCAGTTGGTATGTTTCCGATGTAAAACTTTCCACTGAAGCTCTGAATATACGTTTGCACTTCATGCAGTTGACTGAAATGTTGAATGAAGTGATAGATATCTGTAAATGTTGTACACCTGTCGGCTAAGAATAAAACTACGGTTGCAGGTAATGTTTGTGGTGTCATTGCGATATGTTTGTGGTGTCATTGCTATATGTTTGTGGTGTCATTGCTATATGTTTCACTAATGTTTGTGATATCATTGTGATATGTTTGTGACGTCACTGCACTTGAAACTGGTCGATTTTGAAATTGGTCATAAAATATGCTATATTTTTTATTATAATTTCCAAAAAGAAGTTATTTTACTTAGGTAAATGCGTACGTGGTCAGTTTTATTATCTGCTGTAGTACGATAGACATTATTTATAATCAATATATACAACTGTTGGCAAGAATGAAACCATGGTTGTGGGACTTAAGCAAATATAATGCTAATGTGCATGTGTCGCAAATGTTGTCTATTGTAGGGGACATTCCAAGCGTGGGCAGCACGACATCCGATGGTTCGGGAAGTCAACTGCAGGCCTATGAAACCATGTCTCTTGGTGAGTGAGCCTGCTATGTTGTATGCTCTTGATAATGTTTTTGGTGTATTACCTCTGATGTAAGCATTTACAAACCAAAGTGCTTTATATTGAGTTGCATTAATAATAGGGATCAGTTCTAATATACCTTAAGTATAGATATATATATATATATATATATATATATATATATATATATATATAAGGAAAAAATAATACAAATAATATTATATTGAATATATCTAACCTTTTAAATACTTTTTAAATGTTCGTACTTTGAATTGTACTTCATTTGAAGAAATGTGAAATATTTAAATACTTGCAGAAATATATTTGACTCCATGTGTGGAGATATGTTACTGGATGTGCTGTTACTGAAGTACAAAATAATAATTGCACTTCTAGCTGGGAGCCTGGTATCCTCTGTTCATGTTTTGAAGTTGGTTTTGTTTTAATCATTCCTATGTACAAGTTTGTAAAATTATGTACGTTGATGAAAAACTAGAGGTTCGTAATGAAATCCCCCATAACACTTTGATAATGTTGCTGTGTTCAGCAGCCTACATTGAAGTCATATTGTGTTTCAGATGAGAAAAGGTTGCTACTAACACAGGTATGCTAAAACTTGACTGTTCACTGAATGCAGTGACATTAGTAGTTGAAGTGCCTATGACATGGGTTTTGTTATTTTTTTTCATGTTCCAAGTAAAAAATAAAGTACAGAATGTTTGCAATTACCACCAGGAAACGAGAGTTTTCTTTTGAGGGAGAGAGAAACTGGAAATGGTGTCAGCGGGGGTCAGGAATTAGTTACGTAAAATTGTTCGCAACACTAGATAGTAAATAGGGGGGGTCACACATGACCAGCGAGGCCGTTAATCACGATGGATTATGCGTGGAGCTATTGATAATGACACAGAAATTCCCATTTTTCATTTCGTCGTTATTATTTTTTAATCTGAAAAGGCCGTGAAGAAATGAAGTTAAGATTTGTTTGTCCTCATCGATGTTGTATTATTTGTTTTTTTATGCCCAGAAATAACAGCACATGGAATTTTTCAATATTACCTGTTTTGTACATTGACCTGAGTCACCTGCGCTAAGAGTGTGCTGTCAACCCGATCGTAGTGACCTTGAGGCTGCAGGAAGGGATTTCGCGGGTGAGCCTCGTGAATATTGATGAGTTGAATGATGTCATCATGTAGCGTAGATTCCAAGCTTCGTTTTAGTATAACTTTTGTTTAGATCAAACATAAATTTTTTTATTTGAAGTCACATCAGCATTATTTTTGCCTTTTATGCCTGGTAAACCATATAAAAAGATATGGGTCTTTAGCTGTATTTTGATGCTTACTTCAAAGGTGAAATACGAATGGCTCACCCGCGAAAAACGCTAAATACGCATGCATGGGCGGCCAAAATGTAATGATGCTGGCGGATGCTTTGCGCACATTAATCGCAGATGGAGTTGTTACTGGTATATATTGATGCAGAAATATCTAGTTTTTTATGGGTATTGATAATATTATTTCAGAGTTTTTCGATAAATTGCATTCAAACTGGAAGTTGTTGGCGGTATCCAACGATCTCACCCGGTGGCCCGGCCGCAATCATGGTCTGGGCCTGGCCATGTCGATCTTGCCTCTTGGCCCATTGATGAACACGGCCCACTGTTTGCTAACTTTCTGTATCTATATTTTCTCACCTGAATATCCCACTTTCAAAGATTTATGGTGTCTATGTATTTTATAATAAGTTAGTGAGGCGAGAATCTGTTGCAATTTGACTGACTTTCAACTTGCGTTGTGTCTGTGTTCAGTTGGGATGGTTTTATTGAGTAAAGGGAAAACTTTTATAAATTATAATTTTTGTTGTTACGTGCTGTGATATATTCTCAAGCTTGTAAGTTTTACAAAAATTGAATGATTGTCACAATTACTCTTCGTTCTTTTATTTTTAACTTTTAATTACTGAATGCCTTTGTTATTTCAGTCTTCTTGTGAGTATGTTGCTGATCTTGTAAGCTGTAGATACTTGTAGCTGTAGTTACTTGTAAGCTGTAGATATTTGAGTGTAGCACTTTTCTACTTCAGTTTTATCTGCAATGAAAGAAAAATAGTTTATGAAATTTTTTATTCCCATTTCATCTAGTAATTACATTTTGTCACAATCACTTACTGAATTTCTAGTGAATTGCTAACTATGAAATTAATGCAAAAAGTGATATCCTATATTTTCTTAAAATTTTTGGGGGAATGAATTTTCATGACTTCCAGATGCAGTGACATGCAATTTTGTGCACTGGATTAAATGTATTGTAAACATTTTACCCTTATCATATTACATAGTTTCCCTTACATAGTATGAAAGAACAACATCATAATTGAAATCAGCAGTGTCATAAACCCCTGAAATGATATGCTACACTTATTAATTATATCATGGTCATTGAAAGTACGAGCCCTACTCCACTTAAATTAATGGTGGCCATCTTGATTATTTACAACGAAGGTCAAGGTCAGCATAATTGCATGACATAATTTTCCTTGCTTTGTCTGTTTTTGAGTTATATAGTCAAGTTTCCAACATATGCAAGTTTTATACAAGACAACAAATATCTTGCGATCACCTCATTACAAATTCAAGAGGGCGACCATTTTTTACCTACTTCTGGTTATGCCAAAAAACCTATTGGTAGAAGAAATTTTCAAATTTTGGCACAATAAAAAGATTTATTTTACATTTTTAAAAGTCTAGCCTGGACTCGTTATTCCTGTTATTTTACATTTTTTTCCAAAGCATTTTCCATTGCAGTAAAACATAAGAAAAGTTATATTTCTGTCATCTTCAACTGTTCATATCTTTTGAGTGGACTGAATATGATGGAAAACATTTAGAGAATTTCTTTAAAATAAAAAATGTCATTTCAGGTGGGTGTCCCCTGTGTAAATATATATATATATATATATATATATATATATATATATATATATATATATATATATATTACACTACTACACTACACAACTGTGTAAATATATATATATATATATATATTACACTACTACACTACATCCATCTTATTCTTGTATGTTATTTATTCACATTTTGCCTTTTCAGACCTGCGGTGTCATTTCTGAGCACACAAAGAAAATGTGTACAAGGTAGGCAGCATATGACTGGACAGTATCCTTGATTGATGGTATGTCTGTATCTATATAGTAAACAGCATTCGGCCCAAAGAACCAAAGAGTGCCAAAGTACTGCACAGAACTTAGATCTGCCTGCTCTATCTACTTTTGAAAGTGCCAACAGTGGGCTGCAGACACAACTGGTTCTGACAGTGCATTCTGGTTCTGCACAGTTCTATTGTAAACACTGTTGGCATAAACCTGTGTCCTGGCCGGCATCTGGATGAATTGCCCACTATCACCACACGTATTACTATTTGCTCGGACATCCAATAAAGGAGCCCTCTCTGGCATGGCACGCAACGTTCATCCCTAATGAGAATGATTTATCTTCTAACTTTCCTTAAAAGAGAATTTTGCCGATCGCCAGTGGTGCGTCTAACCCCAGTGCATGCACAATACACCCAAACAAATAACCAAAAATGGGCTATTTGTAGTCGACGACATGAGATGACGGTGCATGTGTCAAAAGGTGCTTACTTTGATAAAAGAACATTGCCAACATTGTGATCAGACAGCAGTAAAAGAACCAAATCGCTCAGAAATAAAATTTATTACAAGTGTTATATTGCTTATAAGCTCTGAGGCAATCATTTGTTAAAAGTTATGTTACTGACCAATCAAACGGTGAGTGTCTGTTTTCCCGGTCCAAAAATAGTTTGCGTCCACGGGGGGTCAGATGAAAACAGTTCCTCAGGTATTCATCGTCCATTGTTTGACATATGCACCCATGTAAGTGTGACATGCTCGTTTTGCCATGGTGCCTACTGTTATATATTGCTTACCTATCAATTACTCTTCGAGAGACACAACACGTGACAATATGAACCTCTAACTGTTCTGTTCTGTTCTGCAGGTCACAGAGGTGTCCACAGCACACGGAGGAGCAACGGAAGGCTGTGCGACAACATCTCCTCGTCGAGTCAGTGGCATTTTGACAATCAATAGACACAAATACTAGGCACCTGCAAGGCTACTGATTAGCCTTTTATAATTAACCCATATCTCATACCAGTCTATCAATTCTATTTGTTTCAATGTTAGTAGCGGTTGCAGATATAATATATTTGGGCAACAAATTCCAAACAGCTACCACTCTCTGACTGAAGAATTGTTGTCTACATAACTTCATGCATTTCTGTTTATTTAATTTGTTACTATGACCTCTCAGATTGTTTAGATTAATGCTAAAAAACTGGTCTGGGTTTATAATCTCCTTCCCAGTTAACAACTGAAATGTCTCAATTAAATCTTCCCATAATCTCCGTTATTCTAGTCTATATAGTTTTAGTCTAGTTAATATTTCCTCATGAAAACTCCTGAAATCCTATGATTGGTTTGGTTGTGTTACGCTGCACTTTCTCAAGCATTAAATTATGTTTACGGTAATGCTAGTTACCGTATTCGTCCTATTAAGAGTACATGCCCTAATCAGTGTACACCCCCATTTCTTTTCAAGGTTCAATGACAACAGAAGTCTGAGAAAATCGGAAGTTTCACCTATATCAGCTCTGGTATATTTTTTACCACATGTAAATGTATAAATGACTGGTTACACCAACCCAGTCCCTTCATTGAATATCTTCACAGTCACTTCCGTTGAGTCTTGCCCAAATTTTCGCTGTCCCACACGGAGCACATGGTTTGTTACAACTGTCTCAGTGTCTGCATAACAGCCAGTCATTGACTACGTTTTAGAATAGATACTGCACATTTGTCATGCTGAATGTTTGCCACTGCTAACGTTTCTCCAATGTTTCACTCATACTTAGTTTTAAAAACATGGTGACCACAAATAGTTATCCTAAATGTATAAGTTTCTAACTCAGAGCAATACGCAGAAGTCAAAGGACATCATTTTCAATGTTTTTTGTGATGCCAACCATGGTGCCATCTGATGGATTAATAAAAAACATTTGTGCCTCCTGGCAGAAAAGTTTTCATCATTTTGCCAAAATTTTGGTAGAAATACAATTTGTGACTTTCTTGCATCTCAAAATTTGTTTAAGCATTCTGTACGCATAATATGACAAATACGGTAAGTCTAGATGAGGTGCATTTAAGTGCTTCTAGTTGACATCACTATTTGTCACCAATGCCTGTATTTTAATTAAGATTGTGGACACGTAATTGTGAATTTTAGAATGTAATTGTAATGAAAACTGAAAAGTAATTGAATTGTAATTGATTTTGCATCATTGGATCTAGGTCTGATTGATATCTGGATGGAATAAAAATGTTTGTTCTGTTGCATGCCAGCTGCCAGGAAAACACAGATGACGTGCACATTGACATTGACAGCTACGATGACGGTGACAGTCAGAGTCTGCGTGACACTCTCCAGTGGGATGTCACCTCGAACCCGTCTCCAGCCGACTCTATCTCCACAAGTAAGTTACCCTTACCTCACTAATCCTGGTGTTCAACTTTGTGTTAGTGTGCTATAGTGCTGTGTACCGTACAGCGGTATACCAGTGTTTTTATACAGTTTTGAAACCAGTATTTTTATTCAGTTGAACCGGTATTCCATATGGTATGTGACATCTTGGCGCGCACAATATGTGCTGCTGCGGAGTGTGCATGTCCGGAAGAACATATCATGTCCGGAAGTCGTATCATTTGATTTATGGTCTGTCCACAGTGTGCCACTGTTTTATTGCGGATATCCACACAAAATGTGTTTCCTGTGTGTAGTGTGCGAAATTGTTTGGTTTAGGGGGAAATATATTAAAGAATATGTTTAAATCATAATAGTAGGTATTAAAGCAACATGTTCTGCTCATTTTTATCGTAAAATCAAGTTATATAGTATAAACTATATATTCCAACATAATACTGATCGCCTTAATGAAGTAGAAGCAATTTTGAAATCAGCACTTCGATGTTTACAAAACTATGTCACTGGAAGAGGCGGAGCTTTTAAATGTCAATGCTTGTCACTTCCATGGCAACTGACAATTCATCGAGCTAGCATATCACCTGGCACGGAATTGGGTTGTACGGCGAATACCATTCATTGGCGCTCTAGATAATATTTAGATTGTTCTCTGCTAAGATACTTTGGAACTAATTTGTAAGTTATTTGTAAATGACCATTTCATTGGCAGTATGTAGTTGGAACGATAATTAAAAATAATAACCTGGAGATGAACAGCCAAAAACATTGACACTCCATGCAAAAGTTGATTAAACATTAAAAACAACAATAGGTACAACAGATAATTTTTCCACTTTATCTTTCAACCAGTCTCAAAGCATTGCTTTAGTAATGGACATATCCCGTGCCACTTGATATTGCGATTCACCATGCACCAATTCCATATTTTCCGGTATGCAGCCTACGTGCTGGGTCCGTCGAAGCAGGGATTACTGTAATCACCTTAGTACGAACTGTTTCGTGTGTACGGCTAAAATGTATTAGTACTATCTTATCCATAATACCATAACATTTTTTCTATCTGTCGTAAGTTATTTTTTAAGTTGTTGGCATCATTTGGTTTCCATACATTAACACAGTCTGAGGATTAAGCCCTTCCTCCTCTGTAGCCGGTAAACACCGGATTTCACAGGTTCACCGATTTCGACCGTTTCTGGCAAAATATAAACAAACGTTTCAGTCTTACTATGTGTTTTGGCAGGCTGTATACATTCAAAATTTTTATTCTACTATCAAGAACATAATATTATTAATAAATAAAAAATAAGAGGATCAGACCATCTCGTGTTAAGGTTCAACAGTAGCTGTAATTTGGCACTATGCCAATACAAAGAACGTCTTGGCATAGTCTTTCAATAATAATAAAAGTATTTATATAGCGCCCGATCAATCAAGATTGTTCTCAAGCGCTTTACAATACGTGCAATCATAACTTATAATTATATTAAAAACAATAGTACATGCATAGTATGTTTTAGTTGTTTTAATTGTTTTCATTGTATTCCGATAGCTTTGTATGTATACTATCCATAAAGCATATAGTTCACTTTATAACAATTACATACCTCTAAATCACCTTTAATCATGGATAAAGTGTTCCTATTTCAAGTAATGAATCCCGTTATCCAGTTAAAAGTTTCTCAATACTATGTGTTTCACATTTGGAAAGAATATATTTGGAAGTAATTACGCCAAATAAGGTTTTGAGTGTTGTATTCGGCTTATTTTTCTCCGTGCAGGCTCAACCTCACGCAAGTGTAAGAATACGTCGAAACAGAGCAGGAAGAAAACCAGCAAATGGTCAGAACGAAACACGCCAGCGGACGTGTATGACATCACATGAGTCGATGGTGGGGTCAATACGCAGCAACAATAACATTGTCGACAAACGTGTCGTGAATTTCATGCCTGTCACTTCCTTTAAAGACGTGCAGTTATATAAGATATATGTTTGTAATTTATGCGTGTATTGTGACTAACATAGCCACTGTGTGGACTAAAGGATTTGCTGCAAGAGGTTTGGATTAATAAATTTCCTCTTTGTAGATATTCAACACATTGAAATACATTTCACCCTGAACACGTCACATATTTGAATATTTCAACATAATTATTATCGAGATTATTATTGTTGTACGTTGGCTGAATAATTTTGATGCACTGGAAAAATAGCTCGACCAGTAGTGAAGCGATGCTGTGTGGTGAACCAATCAGTACCGATGTTGGGGGGATATTATGAAGACAGCTTGAAAGGGCATAGTTGAACAGCTGAGAGTGGGACAGAATGGCATAAGATCTTGATGGATGGAGACGACTCATCAGGAACAGACTAAGTGATGTGGTCTCCCACCCACAAGGGAAGATACTGTGAAGAATTCCACACTGCACGTCATTTACCATCTTTGAATATGTTGACATAATTTTATTAGTCCTGCTTAGACCACCAGCAAAAAACGTTTGTGTCCAACGACGAATTGTGTGTTTTCATAAAAAATAATATTTTTAATGAAAATGCAACTGAAGCAAAAATAGCTCGGCCACTTTTCATAATTAATTTTGAGTGAAAATGCAAGTAACATATGTAGGACTAGTTGATGCACCAACAATATGACTAGTTTGTGCTTGCCAGCTTTTATGATGAGTAAGCCTTTAGGAGCTTTCACATAAAAAACCTATACATGTTGACAAACAAGAAACTGGATAATTTTGATGCATGAGAAAAATAGCCCATTTAATAAAGCTGTGATTCTGGCAAACCAATCATATTGGGGCTTAACTGGTCCACGCCTAGGGAACCAACAAAGTTGATGCAACGCTACTGTCTCTACATTTGGAGCTTATTGTGAGCACAGACCTGGGCATTGTTTTCTACCAACCTTCGATGCCATCACATTACTGTTGCTAATTGGTGTTACAGAATATGTTCCTGTTCCCCAAGAAATTTTAATTATCGATCTGAGAACCAACTTTAAACTTATTGAAAACAGCTTTGGGGTAATGTAGTTTCAAGAATAGTTTTGTCTGTCTGTGTTTAACGTTACCCTCGTCTTACAATGGTAATGAATTGCAAATACCATCATTGCTGACTGCAGCATCTTCGTGAAACGTTATCTTTCTTTTTTATTTCTACTAACAAAAATGCCCATCCTCTGGATGGGGTAACTTGGTAGTTTGTAAGACACTGTCATGATAACAATATTAAATTTCAGGATACACAACATTATCAAAGAAATATCCATCTGTGCCTCATCTATGCCTTGAGGCTGTTGGTAATATCTTGATGGCTGCTTGGAACCCAACTCTTGAAACTGCATCATAATACTGGCAGTTATAGTAATGTCTAATGATGCTTTGCCCTTTGTATTATGTAACTTGGAGCAGTCACAGAAAAGGTGCATAATGTTGTGAACAATTGTACGTAATTGTTCCCATAGCGTTGCGGACAATTGTATGTAATATCTACAAAGGGTAATTTGATTGTTCATAGACAGGTAGTACTGGGGTGAATTTAAAAAAAATAAATGTCGCTACCTGATTGTGACGACGTAGATAAAACCTTGAAACTTTGGCATCTGAGATGCAAAGCTTCTATAAGTAGCATAGCATACATACATACATACAAACATACATATATACATACATACATACATACAAACATACATGCATTTTGAAAAAATAAGTGACTTGAAAAAATAAGTGTCACTACCTGATTGTGACGACGTAGATGAAACCTTGAAAGTTTGGCATCTGAGATGCAAAGCTTCTATAAGTAGCATAGCATACATACATACATACAAACACATACATACATACAAACACATACATACATACAAACACATACATACATACATACATACAAACAAACATACATACAAAAATACATCCATATATTCATACAAACCGGTACTCTGGCTGGATTATAGTAAGATGTCATTGAGACTCTAGAGCATCTGGAATAAGGAGATGAATAACACATCAACTTTATTTGTTGACCCCTGTCACACAATTTACACCATTAGTGGTGAAAGGCCCATATACTATGTGACCTCTGCAAACCTCTGCAAGAAAGATTGTGGGCATTCATTTAATAGGCATTCAAATAACAACAGGGACATTAAAACTATAACTCAATAGCAATGATGGTATCCAATACATCTCAGTTGGCAAGTCAGGTCGACTTACAACTACCGTATTTACATCAATTTTTAACAAGAAGCAGAAAATACCAATGTATTAACAGAGTGTCAGAGACCCAACACAAACATTATAAGAGCAACAAGCAAAAAGGTAATTCTTAAAGCAAAACAAAAGTCATGGTTTTGGAGCTATGCACCTGAGATAATAAAAACTAGCCATGTGCAACTAAAATCAAGAATATCAGGTTTACTCAGAATGTGTTCTAAAAGTGGGCGATTCCAGTCATTTCTCCACTTGACCAAGGGCTGACAAGTTAACCAGTGCAACTGATAAGCGCATGCACAGTTCTGGGAAATCGGGTAACCTAGACTACCTGTGATATATTAAGCTCTGCCGGTATACACAGAACCACCGCAGTCTCAAACGTGCTATTTTTACGAAAAAGGACTAATTTAGCAAACAATGGCCACAATTTTCATTTGGCGAGCGAATATTTCCAGACACTTGTTTGGAGTGGCCCATGAAATTAAGATGCTGTGTGTTCAATAAGGTTTTCCTAGTAAACCGCACTGACTTGATGTTCTTAATTGTAGTTGCAAATGGTTATGTTTTAGTAACTCTTGTATGTACATAGGCCAAAAACCAATACTTTTGTTTCCTTTTAATGTGACGGGATCAATATTTACTCTATCTTACAATGTTGATATATTGAAATATACAGTACAGAAACATAACTAAATTGCTCTGGCTTTATAATGTAATGTCACTATAAAGCCACATCCCCAAATATCATGGGCACAAACTCAGATCAAATCCTGTGTAATAAATGTAATTACACTGCTATACCCTGTAATTAATGTAATGTAACAGTTCAGTTACATTCCAGTTACATAATTATTTGTGCCGATTGTGCAAACTTGAGATTAATATGCACATATTAGTCTTATGTTGTGTCTTTCCCATTCAAATTTGTCAATGCAGTTTTTTGAAGTAATTTTTTTTAGTTTTGGAGCCAGCCTTAAACTGCTGTGTTTTTGCAGTTCAAAGAACGGAGAAGTAGATTAGATTTATTCTATTGCAATCCAACTTTCACAACTAGTCAACTTTCATAATCAGCCCGGATCCACCTGTGATTGTTCAGCATAATGAGTTTTGGACTTAAAACAGTAAGCAAAGCAGTCTTATGATTGGGATCAATGACAAATATTAAATGGTTAAAACTCATGCTTGCAAATTTAATTAATATAGATCTGGAGAAACACAGTTTGTATTTGCAACAGAATTTTAACTGAACTAGAAAACACAATCTGCATAAATCGGCATATATAAAATTATACAGAAAAATTCTGTAATTAAAAATATGATTATGATAATTTACCGACTGACCGTCGTTCTGGTGGTGACACCAACTTCAAGCCATTATCCAAATAAACGCAGTAGCTATACACCCGATATTGGTTATTCGCACAGCCACTTATGGTTTCTCTATTGGAAGTAGCATATATGTTATAGTAATCACAGTACATAACATGCATACCTTACTGAGCGATGGCAATAGTTCAGAATAAATTGGACTGCACATAACTAATGCACAACAGAAAGTGCACAAAAGTAATTTTATAATTACAGTGAAGTGGATTGTAGATAAGAAGATAATAAGTAAAGTGTAACATCAGTTTTAGCCATGAATATGATATATCATAAGCCTTATCTGCACAACAGTTGGTTGAATATCCTTTACTCTAAATAAAATGTAACAGGTCTGAAAGAAACACATTCACTTCACTGATTGTCCTGTGACATCACCTCTGTCACAGACTCAAGTCAGTCAATTGGCAACCACTCATCGTCGTCATCATTATCGTCATTAAGGATGACGCCATGGAAGAGTTTGTTGAAGCAAGCGGAGGAAGGGTTGCTGAAGTGGCTGTAGGGACTGCGATGGGACAAGACTTCCCCACACATCCAGCAGAAGTAACACCGACACTTAGTGCAAGTCATCTTATTGCATCCGTCGATCTTCTGCAAGCAACAGCAAAGTTCATGTTAGTGCAGCCTCATTCTCATCTTATTATCAGCGTCATTCTCATCTCATTATCAGCCTCATTTACATCTCACTATTAGACTCATTCTCGTCATTAGCCACAATATCAGCCTCATTCTATCAGCCTCATTCTTATTTCATTATCTGACTCATTCTCATCTCACTATCAGCCTCAACCCCACACATCCAGCAGAAGTAACACTGTCACTTACCTGGGCAGAGCGGTTTGCGGGGATGGACATTCATAGAATACAAGCTGGGGCTAGTGTATGGCAAAAGGGTGATGGGAGATAGACATATCTCGAAAGCTAAAAGGAAAGGTGCTTATGTCATGCATAACACTTGCCTTCCTATACAGCCTAGAGACCATAGCAATGTGGGAAAACAAGAGAAACGGCAAGTTTCTGAGAATAACTGAGTGAGAAAAATTGCAGGACTGAAAAGAATAGACAGGCGAAGAATGGAGGAGCTGAGGGAGGATGTTGGTGTGATAGAGCCTCACAAGGATGTTGGTGTGATAGAGCCTCACGAGGATGTTGGTGTGATAGAGCCTCACTAGGATGTTGATTAGGAGCCTGTTAAAGTGCGCTGGACACGTAGAAAGAATAAAAAACTCACTCGAACCATAATAATTAACACCATAACATTTATTATATGACATCTGTGCAACTGATCAATGGCAACATCAGAAGTTTGCATTTATCTGCAATTATTTGTATTAAAATACAATAGCGTTTTTATAAGTATGTAAAACATTATTATATTAAAACTAATAATTTTCTAGACTATAATAGTATCAGCAATTAAAAGTAATGTGATGTGCAGAATATTGTAATTTACATAATCATAAAGAATTTGTGATAAAGGTGTGCTTTACAGCCAGTCACCTTGTCATCTGATTTTGTATTGCAATATGCATGTATATAATTTGTTAACAAATACATATATTTTAACAAATACATTTATATATACTATTTTAGCTAAATAAAAAAATCATTATTATAATTATATAATTTATATATATAATTATATATACATATATATATATATATATATATTGTTCAAAGCAGTTAATTAGTAAAGTAAAGAAGCCGTCACCTGTATGTGGGTGCCACAGTGCGGACACTTCTTACTGTGTGCCTCCAGCCACTCGAGGGTCTCCGTCTCCTCCATCACATGATGTATCGCTGGTAACCCATAGCGACGTTCAAGCATCTTCCGTTCCTGTGGTGACGCATTCGTGTACTGTTCACGCAGCTTCCGTGCCTCCTCTGAAACCACAGCACCCTCTTCAACTTATGCACTTTCTTGCAGATTAGCAGGGCAAATACTAACATTACAAGTAGACAAGTTGCGTACTGGAGTGGAACTGCTGGAACGAGGCCAGACGTGTAGCAGCTGACAGAGCGAGCTGGAGGAGATGCACTTCAGCCTTATGGGCCACTGGGCCCGAAGAGGATAGGTGAGGTGAGGTGAGAAGTAGACAATACAATATAAAACACTTCTATTGTGTAAAAATCCTCGGGAGACCCAAGCTCTACAGCAGACCAAAACAAAAGGGATTAAGCAGTTTCCAATCAATTAGCAATTCCAGTATTAAACAGTTGGTACGCTGAGGAGCTGTGGACGATAAGTGAGTTTAACTAGGTAGGTATTTAGTTTATGATGAAATGTTATTATATTTCCTATGGATTTAACACTAACAGGAAGTGAATTCCACAGAGTCAGTGCAGCAACTGAGAAAACTCTATTTCCAACATTTGTCTTAACACTGGGAATAAAAGGTAGATTAGACAATCAACGGTGTCTAGGTTGTGAGCTGGAGAGAGCATGATTGTGAATGCAGTGAGCCAATGCACTGGATATGGATGGGCCTTCCTCACAGCTGAGCAGGGCAGATATTGAACATTGGCTTCTGGCTGATGATTTATTCCAGGTCCTTGGATCTAGTAAGTGGCAGTGACACAGCTGACGCATCGTTCTGTAGAATTAGCGAGTCCACAACAGTGTTTTCCATTTCCATGGGATCTTTCACTTCCCCCGACATAGATACCAGGCAGAAGGAACCAACAACTTTTAGTGTTGCTTCCGTAAGAAACAGACAAAGTGGGTGAACAAAGTTTCGAAACGGCAGCAGGTAGACTCAAACCCTGGTCCCCTCGACTGACAGTCCGACGCTAAATCATGCAGATTAGTCCTTTCCTTGACCTGACTTTGTTGTGTTAGGCCACTTCAAAGAACTCACTGTCCTTGATCCTGCAGGGAATAGAGGGTATCCCCATTGCCTACTGATATATTATTCCAATTTGCCCACTCTGCATTTGGATACCTCTCCGATTTTGTCTACTCAGTGATTCACCCACCCTCTCAGTGATTCACCCTCTCAGTGATTCACCCTCTCAGTATGCCTGTATTGATATTATTCCCATTTCACCTACTCATTTTGATCCAATTAATTTTTGATCCCGATGAAGCAAAACCATGTAGCGAGTAGACCATGTGATCAAAGAATCAAAGAGTAGGCAACGTGGGAACAATCCTCAACTGGGCAGTAGGGAATCTGCATCAGATTTAGTCAGGACAAAATGGGAGTAAGCAAAATGGGCATGCCATGGTAGACCATAGAAAACTCTCCTTCCTTGACTCTACAGGAAGAGTTGCAATTGTAGACCAACTTAGAGAACTCACCTTCCTTGATTCTACTGTGGTAGCCCAACTTAGAGAACTCACCTTCCTTGATTCTACTGTGGTAGCCCAACTCAGAGAACTCACCTTCCTTGATTCTACTGTGGTAGCCCAACTTAGAGAACTCACCTTCCTTGATCCTACTGTGGTAGCCCAACTCAGAGAACTCACCTTCCTTGATTCTACTGTGGTAGTCCAGCTCAGAGAACTCACCTTCCTTGATACTACTGTGGTAGCCCAGCCCAGAGAACTCACCTTCCATGATCTTACAGGGAGAGATGCCTTCAGAGAACTTACCTTTCTTGATCCTGCAGAGAGAGATGCCACGGTAGACTATAGAGAACTCACCTTCCTTGATCTTACAGGGAGAGATGCCATGGTAGATCATAGAGAACTCACTTTCCTTGATCCTAGAGGCAGAGATGCCTTCAGAGAATGTACCTTCCTTGATCCTACAGGGAGAGATGTCATCAGAGAACTCTCCTTCTTTGATCCTACAGGGAGAGATACCATGATAGACTATAGAGAACTTACCTTCCTTGATCCTACAGGGAGAGATGCGTTCAGAGAATTTACCTTCTTCATCTTACAGGGAGAGATACTTTCAGAGATCTCACCTTCCTTGATCCTACAGGGAGAGATGCCATGGTAGACCTGTTTGCAGAAGATACAGAACACGTAGTGACAACTAGGACAACGGGCCATGCTGCTCTCCGAGTCCACCACCACAGCACACCCGCACGTCTTGCGTGAGCAGTACAGGATGTCTGGCATCGACTCGAGAGACGCTTGCAGCAGGAGCCGGTCGTAGCGAGCAAACAACTCGTTGCTTACTAGCTCTTTCACCTGTGAAAATGTCAAGGTATCCATAAATCCTCTGCACACTAAACGACTCGCTAAAATGCAACAATCTAGTTGTAATTACCGTTGTTACACAACAAAAATGTAGCACTGCTATTGCACAAGGGATTCCCAATAATCGAGTTGCGTCATAAATAGCACACACACTGGCGACTGGGTGCTGAGAACTGAATTTGTAACAACATTGTTACAGATGTCACATTGGAATTGTATAGACACACTTTTCTGGCTACCTTCAGTAAATAAGTTATATAGCGTCGAAGCATGTTATGTACCAAATAATGCAGGTCCTATATTCCAAAATCCAGAACAGTTCAACACACTGATTTTTTTAAATGTCTTTCATATAAATTTTATGCAAAAAAATGCACTGGGCAAGAAACGGTGGAACAAATCACCAATCAACGCATCTGGAATAGTATAAAAAAATGCAGATGCAAGTTTTGAGGAAGATCTAAATTTATACAAACAATCAAAAATATCACACATATAAACACAAACATGGTTTTGTTGTTATAAGTGCTAGCCCAGTGTGAGCATTGCTATCAGTGCTGTGTGTGTGCGTGCGTGCGTGCGTGCGTGCGTGCGTGCGTGCGTGCGTGCGTGTGTGCATGTGCGTGTCCATGCGCTTGTTTACACGTCAACAGCATAACTCATTGACTTTAAACAGGAGCAGATGCAATTACAAAATTTGGCATGTTGAATTAAAAAGATGAATGCCAAGCTATAGCGCCGTTTTAATCAACCAGGAAAACCCACATATCCAGAACAGTGGCGCCACATGGTGAATGGGAAACCACCCAATGCAGCAGTTAAGCACATCTATTGCAGAAAGACACATTAATAGGCTTCCTGTAAGTCAGTATTTAATTTGATTATGTGGCCATGTGTACAGTTGGTAAATACATGCTTCAAGACATTATGATGCGAGTAGTTCTGGGCAGATTAGTCAACGAGTGAAGTCTGTGAGGAGAGACTGACAACTTTAGAGGTACTGGAGAGAGAACTGAAGAGGTAGGAGAACAGTGAGAACAAATGAGTTAAGTTGGGTGGATAAGGTGAACAGAGTCATAGAGATGGGATGGAAAAGAATTTGTGATGTTGCCCCCATCTCGTTAGGGATTAAGGGGAAGAACTCAACACGTGTTCGCATTCACCTGGGCGGGATGTGCCTGAGACTCGCACTGATCGTACGGACATGTGAGACACTGTACACTCCCATCCTGAATCTGTACTTTGAAGTAGCCCCTCATGCAATCCTTGCAGTAAACGTGACCACAGACGTCGAACTGCAAACACTGATCGCCTAGTTTCTCCACAAAGCAAACCTGGCAGGTGTACACTGTCAAGTTAAACACGCACAATCGCTGCTCTCTGTTGTATTCCAATATCGCAGGCAACAACATCTGCTGGGAGCCAATATCCTGCACGGCACGGGGGTCAAAGGTCAACTGTTCACTGGAGGTAAAACCCGATTTGTGCTTGACACAGTGCAAGTCACTTTTACCAGCAATGTCAGAATCACTACTGTCAACAGTTTGTGTAATCTCGTCTGACTTTGACCCAGTGACCTGCCATTGCAGGATAGCGCGTTTGAGTTTCATCGAGGCAACCACATGTGATAGGTCCAGAGGAGAAGCAATTTGCAGGAAGCTAAGAGCATCGTCTTTCAAGAAACTCATCCAGAGGAACAAAACAACATCTCCCTTGTTTTCCTCCCAAATTCCATCGAGTCGATGACAAAGTTGCGACAGCTGAAACAAATATAACAACCCACCTTGCATTGACTGAATACAAAAAGTAATTACATCACAAAATGGAGAAAATAAATTTTTTTAATGCAAACGTACATAATAGATTTAACAAGATTTGCCATCCAAGCCAAAGGCCCAGATGGCAAGTGGACAAGGAAGCCATTGGCTTATCGAGAGTCCAACAATGTTCATCTACTTATAACCCGCCCTCCAGAGATATGTGTCAACCTTGTTTTTAAACATATTCACGCTGCTAGCAGTTACACAATCTGTAGACAACTGATTCCATTCATTTATTGTCCTCTGTGAGAACGAGTGCTTCCTGATGTCCAATCTACATTGATCCTTTACTAATTTTACCTCATGTCCTCTTGTTCTGCTATCCTTCTTGAGTGAGAAAAACATATTTCTATCAATATTTTCATACCCATTCAATATCTTAAAAACTTCAATCTGATCTCCTCTTAACCTCCTTGTCTCTAGAGTTGTTAAACCACATTCTTTCAGGCGTTCTTCATAACTAAGGTCTCTAAGTTCTGGAATCATTTTAGTTGCTCTCCTTTGTATGCGTTCAAGCGTATCTATATCCTTCTTACGATATGGTCTCCATGCTTGTATACAGTATTCTAAATGAGGTGTAACTATTGCTTTATAAAGAGGTCTAATTAACTTTTTTCCCTTGTATGTTATGTTTCTTCTAATCAATCCAAGAATTTGATTACCCTTTGAAGCTGCAATACCACACTGCTCTGAAACTTTCATATCAGCGCTTATTATAACTCCTAAGTCCTTTTCTTTTACAGTAGTACCCAGAACAGTATCTCCCATTTTATAGTTTACATTCAAGTTCCCATGTCCTGTATGTAGGCATTTACATTTCCCAAAATTGAACAGCATCTGCCATTTTTCAGACCATTTCACTAATCTGTCTATATCGTTTTGTAAATGTTGTTTATCACCATCAGTATTAACCTTTCTAAACAGTTTTGTGTCATCCGCAAATTTCAGTATGTTACTTGTTATACTGTCGTCCAAGTCATCGATATAAATTAAGAATAATATAGGTCCTAATACTGATCCTTGAGGTACCCCACTCAAAACCGATTTCCAATTTGAAACTTTTCCATCTACTACAACTCGTTGTCTTCTGTCAGTCAGCCATTGTTCTATCCAGTCAGTTATGCTATCCCTGATACCATGAGCTTTTAATTTAAGTAGTAATCTTTGATGTGGCACTTTGTCAAAAGCTTTCTGAAAATCTAAGTAGATAATATCTACTGGCGATCCCACGTCTATCCACTTACTGATTTCTTCCAAAAAACATAACATATTTGTTAAGCATGACCTCGCTTTAAGGAATCCATGTAGAGATGAATTTAATAATTTATGCTTAACGAGGAAGTCCACCATATGGTCTTTAATTAACCTTTCTAATAATTTACAAATCACTGACGTTAAACTCACTGGTCTGTAATTCTCTGACTTATTTCTCGAACCCTTTTTAAATAATGGTATGATGTTTGCTTCTTTCCATTCAAACGGAACAACTCCCTCTTTTAATGACAAGTTGAATACTCTTGCAAGTGGTATACTGATTTGTTCTACTGTTTCCATTAGTAATTTTGGAGGAATCCCATCCACTCCCGGTGATTTGTTATCCTTCATTGCCTTTATTTTCTTAGCTACCAATTCTGGAGTTACAACTAACGGACCTAAATAGTCAGATTTAGCCCCCTGAAATTTAGCATCAGCAACTGGTAACGAACTAATATCTTCTTTGGTAAACACTGAACTGAAGTAACCATTTAGGTCTTCCGCCATTAAAAACCCCTGTGATATTATATTTCCAGCACTGTCTTCTAGAAGTCCAACCTTGTCTTGTACGTTTTGTTTACTCCTGACATATTCATAAAAACTCTTGCTGTCATTTTTTTATGTTACATGCTAATTTTTGCTCATAGCTTCTTTTAGATTGACTGATTTCAGTTGTAGCTGCATTAAGTGCCTCTTTGTATTTTGCATAGTCTTCTTCCTTTCTGGTATGCCTATAAACCCTCCACATAGTTTGTTTTAGCATTATTTTTCTAATAGCCTCTTTTGACAAGTGTTTCTTTCTACACCGTTTTCCTTGTTTTTGGAAGGGAAAAAATTTATCGATGATACTCTCAATTTCATATTTTAGAATATTCCAACATTCAATTGCGGATTTATTTATCAGCATGTTATTCCAATCTAGCTTTGCTAAGTATTTTCTCATATCTTTGTAGTTACCTTTGTGGAAGTTTCTCTTGTACGTTTTCTTATTTTTACTTTCTGATTTTACATTGATGTAAAAATGTATTTGATTATGGTCACTATTACCCAATGGTTCAAATATTTTTACATTGTCCACTAATTCTTTTTGTGATGACAAAACTATATCTAATACATTTTCTCCCCTGGTTGGTTCTAGTACGTACTGAGTAAGAAAGCTATCCTGGATTAAAAATAGGAATTGTTGGTCTTCAATCCCTGTGCTCTCTAGAGAATTCCATTGTATGTGTCCATGGTTAAAATCTCCCATTATGATACATTCCCCTTTACTATCTTCCTTTATAGTGTTTTTTATTTTTGTGTTGTCCGCTTCGTTTATGTTTGGACTTCGGTAAACTAATCCAATAGTTAATTTTGAATTTCCTGAAACAATTTTGCACCAAACAGCTTCATCGCAATCTGCTTCCCTTTCTAGTTTTATTTCATAAGCCTGAATAGATTCTTTAACATATAAAATAACTCCCCCGCCCTTTCTTCCTATTCGATCTTTCCTAAACATTACATATCCTGTCAGTCCTAATTCAGCATCTGTTATGTCTATGTTGGCCCATGATTCAGTTATACCAATTATATGAGGGTCAATATCTTCTACCATAATGTTTAATTCGTTTTTCTTATTTACTATGCTCCTTGCATTTAAACATACGCATCTATAACCTTTTTCAGAGATGTTTTTCGGATGATTTGATATTGGTTTATCTGTGCTAGTGGCCTCTTGTTCTGCTTGAGACACCTCTAGGTAACCCCCCTGCACTTCTATCCTGAACATCGCAGAGATTTTCATGAAACGTAAACTGTGATTAAATTTTACCAAGGCATATCTGCAGAGCAACATATTTTACTTGTTACAATATAACTTGCATGTACAAGTAACGATAAAACTCTAAAAAGCAGCTATTTTTGATATTGTCAAATTCATGTATATTTCGTATATTCATTTAGTGCCGAACTAGCAGTTTAGTCACTAAAATAATGTAAAAATAAAATTAAACGCAAAATGCTAACTAATAATATATGATCCTTAGAAAATGTTTACTGACATACCTGCTGTAAAGTAAGCCACTTGCAAGAAATTGTAAATGTTGGTGAACTGCATGATGGGTAATCTGGAGGAAGCTGAAAGAACAGCATGATGGGAAGGAGGTATTTCACTTCGTGCAAGATCACACTGTTTTTGCTGTTGGTATCTGTAAAAGAAAAAAAACAATCATTACTGATGTACAGGACACCATTCTGACATGATTCTGTTGGCTGTATAATAGTATATAACAAATTTCCACAACCTTTTGAAACTTATATTGTAACATTACCAAAAATTTTTCATAAATCTTTTGAAAATTGCATGTAAAAAAATTGTATTTAGTTTAAAATATTCTCTCCAAGAGATACCAAAAATGGACTTGTAAATTTTTTCGTGAATATGGGCCCTGGTAAAAATTAAGTATTTTGCTTCAGGTAAAACATATTTCCTATCAAATGTTGTTGCCAAAAAATGTGCTACCATGTCTAAAAAGTTAATTCTGACCCCTGCAAAGTTGTACAGGATATGGCTCTGTTGCATTATGGCATGACCACTTTACCTGAGCTGTCCATCTGGACGCAGAAGTTATCGGGCAGCTCAAGCCGGGCGCTGAACTGACCGCCAGGTTTGGCATCTTCCCTGGTCACTTCAAACACATCCTCATTGTAGATGCTCGCTAGGGCCAGTAGTTCATCTTCTTGGGCTTCTTCATCACCAGTTGCCATGGCAACCTGATTGTACACAGAAGTACACATGCATCTATTACATTCCACCTACATTCTGTAACCTGTTTCTACACAGAACATATTATATCTATTACATTCCACCCACATTCATCAAACAACTTGTAGGTTTCCATCTCTGATTTTCTTTGAAATGTGGATATTTTCTCCAGCAACTGATAAGAATAATTCAGAGATTTTTTACTGTTCCAACACAAATATGTGCCCGAGCTAATAATCTTAATGATTTAAAACCAACATGTACCAACTGACATGTACCAACTGCTTTACATATGAATTCTATGACGCATCTCCTGCATACTACCATCAAGAAGAACTAAACAGGGTTGTTTGATTTAAATCATTGATTTAAATCATGATTTAAATCACTCCAAAAAAAAAGAGGAAGTATCTTTTCAACACAGAAGCCCTGAGTTGAAGTCCACTTAGAGCTTGTGCTAGTTGTTACAATTCAGTATGTTGACTCAGTTGTTTAATACTGCACCAGTTTGTATTCTGGTTAGAGACCCTTAGAGTACACAGAAACCCTGGACAGGTGCTAATCCACCCTATAGGCAAACAACAATTACCACTGCTACAGCCACAGACACAGAGCATGCTTTCCTTTCCAAGACAGATTATGCAACTACAGGGGGTGAGGCCTTGTGGACATTGTCTAATGTCTTTATATAAGCAAAAATCATGTACCCTCTGTTAAGACAAGAACCCAAATCGATTTGAATAGAACTTGTTTGAAAGAGTTTACAAATTTAAACATCTATATAAATATCTATATACCAGATTTCCAAAAAAATAAAATAAATAAAAAAAATAAAATAAATCCGATTTAAATAAAAAAATCCGATTTTTTAATAAAAATCATGATTTTTTTTCAACCCTGGCTAATGCTAATGCTAATGATGTCAGGTGATGCTACGGTTTTCATAAAAGGTAAGTTCTTATATAGCGCAGTATCCAGTCCTTAGGACTGCTCAAAGTGTTTTACCCTTCACCCCCTGGCAGACCTGTTAATTCCAAGGCCATTTCAACTTCTCTGGGAAGCATTCAGCCATGTTGCAATTACTATGCGAAGACTATTCGTTCACATATGCACTACTGTTTGTATTGCCAGGTACTCATTTATACATCTGACCTGTGGCAATGTGGGGTGATCAAACTTGCCAAAGGTTCGAAACGACTGCAGTAGGATTTGAAACCGGGTTCTTACGATTGAGAGTCCAGAATTCTAACTGGTATGCTATCGTGCCCTCATCACAAAAATGTCATGATTTTATATTTATGCATGGTTATTGTCAAGTAACTTTAATGAAAAACCTATACGAATGATTAATAGACATGAAATATGTGTTTATTGTGTGTGTTTATTACATTGCATTTTAACATGTTTATTGCATTTTAATAACATTCCAAACTGCTCTGAAAACTCATGTTTCTTGCATTTGTTTCTGGCCATGTGGGCTGACAATGGTTATTTATGTGGTCAATACAACGAAGAGCAACTAAGATGATTCCAGAATTAAGAGACCTTAGTTACGAAACTCGCTTATTACAATGTGGTTTGACAACACTAGAGACCAGGAGACTAAGAGGAGACCAAATAGAAGTGTTTAAAATAGTGAATGGTTATGAGGATGTTGATAGGAATATGTTCTTCAAACTTAAAGAAGGCAGTAAAACCAGAGGACACAAAGCAGCATTGGTTAAGGAACAGTGTAGGTTGGACATGAGAAAGTACTCATTCTCACAGAGGGTGATAAATGAATGGAACAAACTGCCAAATGACTGTGTTAATGCTAGTAGTGTGAATATGTTTAAAAATAGAATTGACAGATATCTGATAAGGGCGGGCTACACATAGATGAGAAAATTGTTGGACTCTTGATAAGCCAATGGCTTCCTTGTCCACTTGCCATCTGGAACTTGTTGTTCGAGATGGCAATCTTGTTAAATCTTGTAAAATAATATTGATGTAAATATATATATATATATTGTTAGACTCGGACGTTTTTTATTTGACCTATAGCCTCATGTATGAACATTATAAAAACAACATTTGTTGTTAATGAGCTGTAAACAATGCTAGAAATGGAATTTGACAATGTTGTGAGCCAGATGGTAGGTCGACCCTAGACAGCGGCAGCGCTTAGGCTAGGACTTCGGGCGTCTAGGCTAGGACTTCAGACGTCTAGATTTGAGAGGTCAAGTGCCTGGATTTGGCAATGCTAATGCCAGTAATGGATTCCTAAAAGTTGTTAGTATTACAGGAGATGTCACCAGCGCCGCTATGCAACAACTGCAGGCGAATGTTATGTCGTATTGACGTGGATTTGCACAGATTACTTATAACAGCCAGCCGCTGCCACGGCATGCCATCGGGTTGTTGGTGATTGGGCCAATGAATGTGCGAGGACCGAGGGCGAGTCAGTGCGAGTTCTACATTCACAATTGTCACCGGTCACGTTACGTGACAACATCTGTGTGGAATAAACAAACGCACATTACCAACTAAATCATTCCTCAGAACCAGCCGTACGCAAGGTTGTGCAAATGTGTTTGAATGTGACTTTGAAATCGGTTCTTGTCAACCATAACGTTACCAAAATGCCCATTTAGATCCCTAGCGAATGTCGGCGGAACCTTAAAGAGCAAACCAGATCGCCCCCTATTGAACAAACCAAGAAGACAGAAGGAAATTAATCAGGTTCCCAAATCCTTCACAAGAGGATCTCCACACACTACTGGCAAGAAAGTTTCATTCTTGCGGACAGGGCACCGTTCTAGAAAGAAATTCGCCAAATGGGATTGTTGTTCTGGTGTAAATCAAACATTTTGTTAATTGTGATGTTCTTGAGAAAGCATCTCAGAGGAGGCATGTATTTATTTGAAAATGTTTTAACGTGTAGCATAATTTTACAGTAATGTAAAATACCTGTATAAAATCTGTAAATAGGTCAACTGTCTTGTTGGCTGAAGCAACTACTTGGCCATATTCATGACGGGATCGTGCGAACGTATTAACCATGCACGGAAAATTAAAATAATATATGGATACAATAAGAGTTTAGACAACTAAAGAATTTTTTTTAGATGAGTTCGTGTAACAATAACAATTAACACGCACGCACGCACGCACGAACGCACGCACGCACACACAGGGGCAATGCGTGCTACAACACAGCTTTCGTATGTGCTGTTGAAGTGCCGCACCGTCATACTAGAGCAGGGGTCGGCAACCTGCGGTCCGCGGCCAACGGCGGCCCGCGTGGCTATTTCATGCGGCCCGCGGACTGACAACGATATTGTGCAAAATGCGGCCCGCCCCTGCCACACTGGTACACAAAATAACATGTCCATGTGATGGACATTATAATATACCGAATATGTATTTTTACTTCATTTAATATTTAATTAATTCACTTTTGCGTATGCAGACATGAAAGAATGCAGCGCGGCCCTCCTAAGGAACACACCATTAAACAACTTTAGCTTGTATTTAATGTGTTCACATTGTGGACAGATCTGTGCGTTACCCATTGGAAAACTATTTTCAGTAAATAAACAACCTAACTAAGTTGCATATGAAAAATAGTAAATAGTTAAACATAATTGGTCATGTGTAATACATTTGACAAAGTGTGACCATGTGCGTGTGGGATAAAACATAGGGATAGTCTTGCCCCATATGGATGGGGACTTTTTGGCCCAGAGACGTGTGTCTTAATAACATATATACAAAGCACAACATACTATTCCACATTTTGTATTGTTTGATCTGTCAACTGATTAATAACATTATCATGTCACCAATTAAGTCCATGATTAATGATTCACACCGTTGTATGGTGAGTTTCATCATTTTACTATTGGCAAAATATTAGACCAATACATATAAAAGTTTAAAATCACACTGATTTAATTACGTCTGTCTCGTGTTGCTGAACTTTCGGGCGGGTATCAGATAAAATTAACTTTATTTTGCACCAGATTTGGAACGTTCAGAGTTATATATTTTGAGTACGTGGTGGGGGCCGTCTTACCTCCAGGGACCGTGTTGCCCCAGGTTACCCTACTACTTTATTTGTGTTTGAGTGATAATGTGTTGTTTTAACTAACGTTCGTTGCCTGCCAGCGAAATGGCGAACGGAGTTGTACGCTAATGGAAAAGGTTCAAGACTAAGGAGGTGCCAAGCAAAGCTCTTCAGGGCACACTCCATCATCCAACGGGAAAGCCCGTGTGGCAAATCGATGAAAATGCAGAATGTAATAAGGGTCGCCGTGAAGACTAAACTGTGTTCGCTCTCGCTGTCTAAACTACCGACAGTTCCAGCACCCAGAACTCCTGTAGTACACCGAAGTGAGCTGAGGTGCGCAGGAACAAGTCTGCAGCCAGGTATCGGCCACTTGGTGGCGCAGCAACATCACCAGCAACAGGCCTCAGTGTCACACGGGTCAACATGGCATCAGCGGCATGCCAAGAACACGTAACCTGAATAATGTGTTTTTGAATAATCCATCTGTTGTTCAAAATCAGACGTTGAAGTTTGACGATAATAATAACTCATATTCGTGGACGTGCTATTTACAACAGTGGTCAATACAACTGCTAGACACAAGGCATATAATTGCATTGTGCCAATTATCACGAGTGTGCGTGCGTGCGTGCGTGCGTGCGTGCGTGCGTGCGTGCGTGCATGGCCCGCTAACCTATTCAAAGTCACTTATTTGGCCCTCCATTCAAAAAGGTTGCCGACCCCTGTACTAGAGCGATCAGCGGCGTGAAAAGTACGACAAAGCAAGGACCGTTATTTATGATGTTTTGACCTTCCGGTGCATTGCAGTGAATCACCATTGTGTTGTACATGGGTGTAACTATTCCTTGTCAAAACTGCGCAAATTGAGGTGTAACAATTTCCATAAATCAGCGCCTGTCGCATCACGAAATACTTCCCTGTACGATATCACGACTTGGATGTGTTCTTCTACGACGCCGGACCGCCACGCTCAAGCGCTGAAGAAAGAAATGGTCGTAGATTTTAGTGCGAGCTATTCAGATGGCTGCTTCTGAAAAAAAAACGTAGCTACACACAGGTGCGACCACAACATTCCTCTCTAAATGTTATCGTTTATATATATTAAATGTAAATTATGTTGTTGAACGAATGGATGCTTTGCATTATTTAAATTACAATATTGTTATTTTTGTTGTAGCTACATTTTACTTCTACATTTTACTTCTACATTTTACTTCTACATTTTTACATTTTAGAAATAATATTGTTTCTTAAGAATGTAATGCATGCCATCGTCATCATCGTCATCATCGTCATCATCGACATCCTCATCATCGTCACCATTATCATCATCACTGATCGTCATCATTGGTCATCATCATTGATCATCATCACCATCATCGTAATCGTCACCATCGTTAAATTAATCATCATCATCATTGATAATCACCATTGATCATCACTGACTATAATCATTGGTCATCATCATTGCTCATTATCATCATCATCGGCATCGTGATCATCATGATCATCATAATCATTTATCATCATCATTGATTATCATCATTGTTCATGTTATTAATGTTAATGCGGCCATCTCGGGCGAACATACGGTCACTTTGGGTAGGTATATTTGAGACGCCATTCAAACTTAAAATCTATCTATTTGCACGAGACCCTGGACACGGTACTCCAGAGCATACGGTCACTTTGCATACACGTATTTAGGGAGACATACACACCAGGACGACCATCCTTCAAACTGTCTACATTTAATAATATATAATCAATATGCCCTTAAAAAGGCTATACAATTCTATAAAAAGTCTATAGAACTCTATACTGTTGAGTAGAATAGTGTATACAAAAAATGGAATATTACATATTATATAGATTTAATTTACGTCTACTTTAGTTTGTCTTAGATTTGTATATAATGTTATACCTCCACCACCACCACTAACACCTCCACCACCACCACTAACACCTCCACCATATTTGAGACGCCATTCAAACTTAAAATCTATCTATTTGCACGGGACCCTGGACACGGTACTCCAGATTAATAGTTGACTTTCAGAATATTCAAAATATAAACACGCGGACAGCCTTAAAACGTTAACATTGTCACCAATTTAAAGTAACTTGTGATCGATCCGCTGGCGTTCCAGCAGCCCATGGTTCTCGAGAATGGGCTGTTCAGCTGCGAGCGGCCTAATACTTTTAAGGGCTGACTCACAAACCTTACTGGTACTTTGACGGCGGTCTATGCATGTTCGCCAAGAACGCCCACCCTTTATTACAACTACCCGAGAATGCAAATGACGGAACAAGAAACCCGAACAACAAAACGAGTGTTTCGAGCGGTTGTCACCGATGCCTGTGTGTTATTTGTCGGGCCGATGTCGTGTCTAGTTCCGGGTCTAAATCCGGATCGCGTTTAATGACCGTACTGAACCGGATATTTGCATATTGATGTCCAGTCTCCCGCGTGGTAGGTGACAGTCCGGGTTACAGGCCAATTAGTCTATTTGTCAGGCTAGTTATAAATAGTTGGCATGCGTAGGCAGCATATACGTATTTAGGGAGACATACACACCAGGACGACCATCCTTCAAACTGTCTACATTTAATAATATATAATCAATATGCCCTTAAAAAGGCTATACAATTCTATAAAAAGTCTATAGAACTCTATACTGTTGAGTAGAATAGTGTATACAAAAAATGGAATATTACATATTATATAGATTTAATTTACGTCTACTTTAGTTTGTCTTAGATTTGTATATAATGTTATACCTCCACCACCACCACTAACACCTCCACCACCACCACTAACACCTCCACCACCACCACTAACACTTCCACCACCAACACTAACACCTCCACCACCAACACTAACACCTCCACCACCACCACTAACACCGCCAACACCACCACTAACACCTCCACCACCACCACTAACACTTCCACCACCACCACTAACACCTCCACCACCACCACTAACACCTCCACCACCACCACTAATACCGCCAACACCATGCTAAAAGTAACCATACCATCATACTAATACAACCAGCTGCTACCTCTACTGCTATTGCTGTTGCTGCTATTCCTGCTGCTACCTTTGCAGCTGCTGCTGCTGCTGATACGTAATACTGCTGCCGCCGCCGCCGCCGCCGCCGCCGCCGCCGCCGCCGCCGCCGCCGCCGCCGCCGCCGCCGCCGCCGCCGCTAATAAAACACGGCTAAATTGTACTGACGGTACGTTTAAACATCTAGATGTTTCTCACACATTCGGAGCCTGCATAGGTAACTGTAATAAGCAGTAAGTAAGTTGACCTTTCCGACGAATGTCCTGTATTTGACCGTAGAAATAACATTTCCAGGAACATAATGCCTCCGGGCCTGGTGAAAGAAGCGGCGCCGAAAGCTTGATTATTATTAGTGTGAGTCGTGGTCACTCGTCAAGCGGCGACGCTCGAACAAGGATCTTTGGACTCGTCCACGTGTGACGTCTTCGCTAAAAGCAACATCCGTTAGCGTGAATGCAAACATGATTCGCCCGCAGTGTATCGAGAGTGACATCCTGGTTTACGCAATTCCGAGTTCCGGGCCCATCCTTCCGGAGGCCAGTATAAAGCATGGCGTCTGTCACGACAGGCCAAGTTCTCGTAGCGACGAAACGGTGTAAACATGATTCCACGCGACTGTTGCTCGACATTACTGGCGCTTGGAGCCTTGCTCTCCGCGGCATTGGCGGGACAGCCCTTATCTGCCCGGACACACTTATACCCATTCGGTCCTGGGATAGGGGACAAGACAATTGCTGTAAACGACGACGGAAGCAGCGGAAAAATTCCTATTTCAACCCCTTTCCCGTATTTTGACGAGCGGCACGATTCTCTCCATGTGAGTATGACCTGCATTATTTATTTATGTATTCCTTTTATATTATTTATAATTATTTATTTATGTATTCTTTTATAAATATTAATATTTATTTGTGTATCCCTTTAATGGTATTTTTAATTATTTATTTATTTATGTATTCATTTAATAGTATACGCAACTACTTATTTATTTATGTATTTCTTTAATGGTATTTATAATAATTTATTTATTTATGTATTCCTTTAATGGTATTTATAATTATTTATTTATTTATGTATTCCTTTAATGTTATTTATAATCATTTATTTATGTGTGTATTTCTTTAATGATATTTACAACTATTTATTTATGTATGTATTCCTTTAATAGTATTTATATTTCTTTATTTACGTATTCCCTTATTAATATTTTATAATTATTTATTTATGTATGTATTCCTTTAATGGTATTTATAATTATTTATTTATTTATATATATATTCCTTTAATGGTTTTTATAATTATTTATTTATTTATGTTTTCCTTTAATATTTTTTGTATAATTATTAATGTATGCGTTTCAAGATGAATCATATTTTGTGTTGCTCGTTGTTAAGTCATAGGTAGGAAAACCAGCTTTTCATCAATCAGTAGTGCTTTGTGTAACATGTTTTTCCCAAAACAAGTTTACCACCAACACTATAAACTTGACTTTAGCACAAACACACCCAATGTATGAATTAAAAACACAGGAATGTGCGTGCGTACACGTGCATTGTACACATCGTACAACTATTAATGTGTGCGTGCGTACACGTGCATTGTACACATCGTACAACTATTAATGTGTGCGTGCGTACACGTGCATTGTACAAATCGTACAACTACTAACTGGATCAGATAAATAATGACATTCCCATCGACACTTCGTATACAAACATTAATGTGTGCGTGCCTGCGTGCGTGCGTGCGTGTGTGTGTGTGTGTGTGTGTGGTGTATATTATATATATATATATATATATATATATATATATATATATATATATATATATATATATATATATATATATACAGCCACATTGTAATTGCTGTATATATATATATATATATATATATATATACATATATATATATATATATATATAGAGGTCTCTTTCTCTCTCTCTCTCTCTCTCTCTCTCTCTCTCTCTATATATATATATATATATATATATATATATATATATATATATATATATATATATATATATATATATATATATACATATATATATATATATATATATATATATATATAGGTCTATATATATAGGTCTGCCATGGGCAAAATGTAACGCTCTCAGAGCAAGGAACGTTGGCGGGACACTGAATAAATTAAAAGTTTCACTTTGCTTGTTATCGAAATTGCTCGATACGTGTACTGTATAGCCTGAATAGCGACCTACTTTCTGTAGACTTGGAAAGCAGTGGAACTCACGTCGAAACGTAAAGGCCGTTGTAGAAAAAACGGAGTAAACACCGCGTGTGACGCAAATAACGCATCCCACACATCGCCAGTCAATCCAGTTTACTTAAACTTTCCTACACGTTTATGTTGTAGAGGTATCTGGCATAGTAGAAATGTTTCAGTATAAAAGTGACGTGGTTCGTGCAGTCGCTTTGTTGAACAGTGGTCGCTGCACTCACCTACTTATACGCAAGGGCACACGCACTCACGTAGGCAGGCATGCAGGCAGGCACGCAGGCACGCACGCACGCACGCACGCACGCACGCACGCACGCACGCACACACGGATTCAGGTTTTAAAATTCGCCAAAGGATGCTTGGAACTAATGTGCCAAGTGGGTGTATGTGGGTAAGTCGATATTTACATAATTACGTACGTAGTGACGTAGGTCACTCAGTAGTCATGTGGGTAGTTATGTACTTCGGAGAATGGGTGTCACTTTCCGAAATACATAACTACTTACATGGCTACCGAGCGATCTGCGGCATTACGAACGTAGTTATGTAAATATCGACTTACCGACATGCATGCATTGTTAATTTAGTTTTACCAACCTGATATTGAATTCCTGCGTTTGGCTTTTTATTTTATTTGTTTACATTGTTGTTATTTGTCTACGTTGTTTACGTTGTTGTTATTTGTTTACGTTGTTGTTATTTGTTGATGTTGTTTATTATGTTGTTGTTATTGCAATTGCTGTTTTTGCTAGTAATGGTAACACTGGCTGTTGCTGCTGTTGCTGCTGTTGTTGCTGCTGCTACTACTGCTGCTGCTGCTGATGCTGTTGCTGCTGCTGCTGATCTTGCTGCTGCTGCTGTTGTTGTTGCTGCTGCTATTGTTGCTGATACTGCTGCTGCTGCTGCTGTTGTTGTTGCTGCTGCTGCTGCTGCTGCTGCTGCTGCTGCTGCTGCTGCTGCTGCTGCTGCTGTCGGCGTTGGTACTTCTGTGACAAGGGCAGATGGATAACTTTTGCTGCTGATTCATTTTAGGTCGACACCAGTGGGCTGGTTTCCTTTCTCGTGGAAGTATCCCAGTATACTCATTCATTCAATGAGTATTTATCAACACTGCTTATTCTAATAAATTCCCAACCGTGATTTCTAGGTGAACACCAACGGGCTGATTTCCTTTCTCGTGGAAGTATCCCAGTATACGCCGGACGCCTTCCCCTTGGCACAGAACCGCCGCCTGGTCGCAGCTTTCTGGGCAGATGTTGACACAAGAAAGAACTCGGGTCGCGTTTACTACAGAGAGACGACTGACAGCGAAATCTTACAGCGGGCCACAGATGACGTGAGACGAGCCTTCGTGAGGCTCACTCGCTTCTCGGCCACATGGGTCTTCATTGCCTCCTGGCATAACGTCACCTTCTTCGGCGGATCGACCACCACACCGGTACGTTTGTTGATTTGTTTAGATAGCAAATGTTGCAGATGCAAATTGTGCTTCCCGCAGGCGCGCGTTTAACTGTAGAAGCTTGTTTGGACGTGGGCGCATAAATTCAATGGATGATTCAAATTCCGCAAGAAAACAATATATCAAACAACTTCCTCCTATTTTACGTACGTTTTGAAAAACGTCTACGATACAGCAGCAGCGGGCGCATGTTGGCCGAAAAAACAACTGACATACATAAATGCATGCATATATGCACACATATATACATATATACGTACGTACGTGCATACATACATACATACACACATACATACTTACATACATACATACGTATTATTTCAAACTAATTTGATGCTGGATATCTATTATTTGAAACCAATTTGATGATGGATATATATTATTTGAAACTAATTTAATGTTGGATATATATTATTTGATACTAATTTCGTATTGGTGCTAACAGGTAAATACATTCCAAATCGTGCTGATTACAAACGGCCGCCATTCTTTCACAATGCTGAACTATGGCGACATCTCGTGGACAACTGGGAAAGCTAGTCAGGGTGACCCGACTACTGGTCTAGGCGGCACTCCAGCACAGGTAGGGCGCAGTTCATTCTTTTACACCTGGGTTCATGTAATATATTCCGGTGAATTAGCACGAAACAAAATACATTTCGCGTGCGTCTGCAAGCGAACATCTATTTTATTATTTTATTCGGATACAAGAACATGCGAGGATGCGTATTATTATTATAATTATCATAATTATTAGTCGTATTGCTATTATTATATTATATTGTTTAATTATTATTACTTTTAGTTGTAGTAGTCGTATTATTATTATTACTAGTAGTAGTAGTAGTAAAGATAACGACGACGATAACAACAACAACTAACACCATCACAAGCAGTGTTATTATCTTAGTAATCACCATCGTTTATACCACAGGTTGGCTTCAACGCTGGCGACGGTCTACGCTACTTCTCCGTGCCCGGCTCTCGGCAGGCGGCCATTGTTGACGTCGAGACTACAACCAACGTGGGACTTCCCGGCCGTTGGATGTTCCGCATTGATGACGTGTCCGTGGAGGCTGGCGGCTGTAACACGGAAGGTGTGATTATACATATATATATACATATATATATATATATATATATATATATATATATATATATATATATATATATATATATATATATATATATATATATATATATATATATATATATATATATATATATATATATATATATGTATATATATATATATATATATATATATATATATATATATATATATATATATATATATATATATATATATATATATATATATTACATACATATAATTGTAAGCCGGTATATAGTATGTTATTTGTTATTATATGAATTGCTGTTGTAACTTGTAACCATGCTCTTATTACAAATGTAATATTATACATTACAATTACTATTTTAAGTGCTCCTTGTGAAAATATACCATCGTATGCTATGGTAAAATACCATGGTGTTTTGAAACAGGTAGACCATGGTGAACTTCCATGATATACCATACTGTGTTTTTTTAGGTTCCCTGTCGGTGGGTCCTAGCTATGGACCGATGCTTGGCGGCTTGACAGTTACAATATCTGGTCCGTGTTTCGATCAACTGTCAAACACGTCTAATGTGGTATGCAAATTCAAAGACATCGAAACGCCGGCTGAGATTCTGGACGCCACTCGTGCGCAGTGCATACTTCCGATGCTGCTCAGAACCGGAAGGATACCGGTGGCGCTGTCTGTGGATGGAGGAAATACATACGATCATACTGGCATTTACACACTTGGTAAATATATAAGCGTATTTTTGTGTGTGGCAAAGTGTATTTGCTTCAGATTAGTTTAACTGTGAACAAAACATAACAATAATACACTCATCCTACATATTGCCAAGGTTTGGTGTAAATTTAGCGACGTCTTCAGGTGTACATTATTAACACTAACTGCATTTACGACAGATAATATAACCTTTACTCATTTACGACAGATAATGTAGCCATTACTTATTTAGCGATAAATATGCAGTGATGTGTGGAATTTTAGTACTAATATAACCTTTACTCATTTACGACAGATAATGTAGCCATTACTTATTTAGCGATAAATATGCAGTGATGTGTGGAATTTTAGTACTAAAGTCATAATATATTTGAGGCTATTGTGGCACTCTAATGAAAATTAATATGCTTTAATATAATATTTAATCTTAGTCTAAGTTAATGTAAATTGTGTTATTGCAGTTGGCGAGTATAGTCGACATGCAGTCAAGCTCGTGAACGAGGACAGTATCGATTGGGGTGACTTTAACAAACAGCTTCAGATCACTTGGCCACAGTCATATTTCAACACCTCTCACGTAGATGTCGATTTCGTCATATTCTCGTAAGTAAAATTGATTTTGTTTAGTAAAATGTTACAATGTAATCATCCAGTGCTTTATATCCTAGTGACTCAAAAATAATTCTCCTTCGGCTATAATTGTCACATTACTTGCCAAAAGCCACCCCCAGTGAACGCCATCTTGGATAATCTAATGCTTCTCGTCTCCACGCCTTTATCCACTTACGCTATTACATGTTTTAGGTACAATCCCTACATGAAAGACGTGCAAACCGAAGTAGTTCCTCTCGTGAAGTCGACTGCAAACGACGGAAGTCTGACGTTACCGAGTGGCCTGAATCTCGTCTCAGTTCTCGTATCAGGTCACGTGGGGGCGATAAGAGTGCGCGCGACAAATTCCAGCGATGCTGAGTGAGTTGGACGTTTATAAATGCATCATTAAACGTCGCACCTCGTAACAGTATACGCAATGTTTATTTGTGTAATGCTAAATGAGGACTTTTCTTTATTAATTGCCTCAGGTAGCGTGTTTCATCATCATGTTATGTTTACACTAGATTATTTTCGTTTATTGATCGAAACGGAAAACGATTACTTTATTATTATTATTTATATTATTATTATTAATAAGAATAATAAACATTCATCCAGTGCAAATTCCCTACCAGAGGATCGATGCAATGTACACTAAATTCATGAGATATTCTGTTTAAATATTATACACTTGATATGATGACATTGTATGGATAGTAACATTTAGCATATATGCATTATTCATGATATATTCAAAGACACCATTAAAACAGCTTCAGAATTACTATTACTACCATACGAGAAATGCTCTTGGTTAAATCTCCATCCTCGACTGATTTAGCCTATAGCTAATTCGGTTCGTTGATGTCCAAATAAGTAACATCCGAAGTCGATGTAATAAAAATGCGTATTTTTTTAAAAATCATCATCGACAGATAACTGTAGTCGTTTGATCTGGTAAGCTTCAAAGTAGTGGATATCCAAAATGGTAAGTATTTTGCCGGACAATGCCTACCATGGGCATGACTTCCGTCCTCTCGCCGATGACGTGACGATGTAATGAAATTAAAAAGTATTGAGTTTACAGCGTTTCCATTTTCACTTCAATAAATTATGGATCAAGCATTAACAGTTTATCTGATGATTTCACAAAAACTACATACAACAGGTGCGCAAACGAGCTAGCACGTCCAAGTAGATACTAGGTAGTTTTGAATTTTCGCAAAATGAATTCGAATGAGATGAGCAAAAAATCCAACCGTTAAGCAACGCCTTGTTTCATTCTTAGGAAGGAAAAACTTCTATGGTCGAACATCCACTACGCACGCTGGTATCAGAACATGTACCTGACCGAACTGCTACTGCGCGGAAGCGTCGGCGCCACATTCCGACACCTGAACGAAGACCTCCGTGGTGTGTTCAACGGTGTTACGAATGTTACCGTCGCATTAGGCATATTTCGCCGTCGACTCGGGAAAGCTTCAGATGCGCTTTTCGGACAAGAGTGCCACGATTGGTACATGAAAGATGTAGCAGACGTACCGTCGACTCAAGGCGTACTACATTGCCCTTGCACCAGACGGCAAGCGAGAGTCGATATCCGGTTTGAAGACGACCCGGGTTGTTCAAATGGAGGTTTCGCTTGCAACATTTTCCACCGTGGCGCCCACCACTGCATTCGCTCCGTCTCGCCCAGGTAGGAAGAGAGTGCCAGTCATCAGATATTTCAAGACACCAGTTGTTTTTATAACATACATCTCTTCTGACATGAGTGACCGTATCGCCATCGCTTTTGAGTCAAATTTAATTTGATTGAAAATTGCTCAGTAAACGTTACGTTGTATATGTTTTTTATTATATTATTTATTATTTGTTTGCATAAACATAGTTAACATAGTTCTTACATGTATTATAAAAGGAATTAAATGTAGCCGACAAAATAAAATAATCGAATTACAATCGAAATCACGTAGGCCATATACTAATTAAATGTAACCATAAAACCCCTATTCTTCTTACCCACAGTGCGCAGGGCGCCGGACAACAGTGCTGCTACGACAGGGCTGGAAACCTACTACCATTTGAAAATGGCGGAGGAACTTTCGACAGGGCGCACTCGAAAGGCTACTTCAACAACCACGTGACTAAAATCCCACACCTAAGTCACCTTCTGGAAGACGTAGAACCGCACTTCCTGTGCTGCAAACTGTCTTTCAACTGCCAGAAGTACAATGTGTTGCGTCCAACAGATGACTGTAGAAAATACGTTCCACCAGTAATACGTAAGTAGAAATAAGTTACGCACTTTATGTTTTACACATTAGCGGTGGTGTTGGATGTCTATTATTATATATTTCCTTTGTCCGTTAGCGGCATTTCAATAAAACTCCATAACGCTATTTTGTGTAGCATTACTAATTAATGAAAGTGCTGTTAATACGTATTAGTGGTATTACAAACATAATCATGTGAACTAGAAATGAAGCACGTATATATGTACCAGCCGCTATGAAGGGTTTTAGTGTGGATATTGCAGTAGCCAAGCTGAACCAGTGTATCGTCTGCAACCAATGCCATTGCCGAATTCACGGCTGTAGTGCTGACAGATCTTATAGGCAGCTTAGAGGTTAGCCGTTATAGCTCGCCCTTTCCCAGTACTTTGTCATCGCCTTAGTTGATAATTCCGCCGATTTGCAATCAGATTGTGCATCTGTTTGGTTTACCAAATAAACATCGTGCCATCTTAGACAGAATTGGATATGTGAACGCATAGTCTTCGCGCAGTAATTACAGCTTTGCTGAATTCTTCCCAGATAAGTCGAGATGGCGCTGGAATGAACAGGTATGCCAGGGGTTGGGGGTATAAAGCGCCTTGAACAGCCCCAAGGACTGGATAGCGCGATATATAACAACGCACCTTTACACATTAATTATTTAAACCAGTCAGTCTACCAATGGCTATGACACGCAAGATGAAAGGTATATCAATGTTTCAGCGGCGAGATCATTTGGGGATCCACATATCATAACAATGGACGGACTACAATACACATTCAATGGACTAGGCGAGTTCTGGCTTATTCGTAGCGACGACTTTCTGATGCAAGGAAGGGCTACTCAGGCGAAAACCGCTGAAGGTACTGTCTCGTGTTTCTTACACATACGTTGACTCAATATGCGCAATAATATTACACATTATAGCGACACCAAAAGTAATGACAATAACAGTTACTACTACTACTACTACTACTACTACTACTACTACTACTACTACTACTACTACTACTACTACTGCTGCTGCTGCTACTACTACTACTACTACTACTACTACTCCTACTATTACTACGACTACGACTACTACGACTGCTGCTGATGCTGCTGCTAGAGGTTGCACTACCACCAACACCACTAAAACTACTACTAATAATAACAATAACTTTAATAATGTTAAGTATGGTTACTTACTATCTCAGTTGCGTATGCTTTGTTACCATGACAATCGTGACATGATCAATACGAAAGTCTTGCTTCGTCAGGGGACGTGACTATGGCAACAGCTTGGACGGCCATAGGCATGGCGGCAAAAACGTCCGGCAACGGCACTGTTGTCCAAGTTCAGGTCAACGAACGAACGGGAATTGATATCATAATTGATGGCATCAAGGAAGACTTCGACGACCTTCCAACCCAAGAGTTCAACGGTAGGACGCATTTTCTTCGCGATGGAGACGAACATAATATTAATCTTTGACACAACATGGTGTAAGCATTGTTGAAATATATCCTCTTATCTTTGTAGTACATATATTGTGTTTTGACCATTAAGATGGATATGTACAACTACATTGTGTTTTACAATCATTGTTGTATTTGTGATGCAAGGTTTCACAGTGACGTTTGACGCAGCCAAACTGACAGCTGACATCCGCTTTCATGCTGAGAACGAGTATGTCATCAAGATCATGGCAATAGAAGGAACACTGTCGTATCAGATGAGCTGGCCTCGTGATGCAGGTACAGTCTGGTTATTTCGCCACGAAGAGCCAATGTCCACGCTTAGTGAATGTATCATTCCGCAGGCCGGTGTATATTTCACTGCAAGCGTCGGACCATCCACTGTTTACAAAGTCCAATGTTGGAAAATCTTTTTTTAAATGCCTACCTGAAAATTATTTTCTTGTCATTCTCGCCACATTACGCACTAACACATATAGTTAATGCTAAGTTAACATCTTTAATTTCAAAATGACGAGTGATTGATATATATATATATATATATATATATATATATATATATATATATATATATATATATATATATATATATATATATATATATATATATATATATATATATATATATATATATATATATATATATATAATATGCAGAGCGTATAAACAGTGTAATACACCAGCAATCGCACCAAGTGCCAAACATACGAATTTTCTTCTCAAATAATACTATTTAATTTTTCCACCATTTTAGTTTATTCGTTTATTTTGTTGTTATTGCAACTAGCAATGCATGACATGCTGCTACAGTTGCTATTGCAGCAACTAGGGTGTCTGCAGCTGCTGCTGTTGGCGATGGTACTGCAACAATGGCAGGTGAATAACTTCTGCAGCTGAAACACCTGCTGCAACAGCTATTGTAAATAAAACTGCTGCATATATTGCTGTTTCTGGTGTTGACACTGCTATTGGCGGTTTTTGTATTTATGCTGTTACAACTACTTTTATTTAGGCGAATAGTCATGGCTCAATAGGAGGAATTCAAATATACAGTAACCACACTGGAGAATCGTGCATGTCACCCATCTTATGTTTTACAGCTCCCACAACCGGGTTGCTAGGCAACGCCAATGGCAACATGGACGATGACCTCCAGACACCTGATCACATTGTCATTGCAAGCAACGCGACGTCGAGAGAGGTGTTCGAAAAGTTTGGCATGACATGTAAGTTTAATAGGCAAATCTTGTGCCAATTAGATGCAATTTCTCAATAAATTCTATAGAAACATAAATTGCAACAGCCGAACGACAGTAGTTTCAGCGGTTCGATATATTTCCAAACTTACTGGCGTTATTTTCCTTGCAGGGAAGACATCCGAAGTGGAATCGCTGTTTGTCTACGACACCGGATCCAGCCATGCTTCGTTTGTCAAACCGTCGTTCAGGCCGCAGTTCGAGACTCCGACGATAGATGACGCCACTCGCGAGAACGTGACCCGGATGTGTTACGGTAAACAGCAGTGTGTCTTCGACTACTTTACCACCGGCGAAATGACATTGGCGTTAGCGTCAGCCAAAGCTGTACTAGACCACGAGGACTTCGTGGAAGCATCACAGAAAGGCAAGCGAAAGAGTTTCATTATATAAATAACATTTGGGCAACCACTTCGCAGTCTTAACTAGTCATACGACAGTCGGTAACCGATCCAATTAAATCGAGAATAGAACCTAATAGCTGTTGCTAGATGGCGATGCCATGTTTTTTTACGTGGCAGGAAATGGGACGTGGAGATCGACCTCAAAATTATATGGGAGATGGGAGGTAGGTTTGGTGGGAGATTGAGACCCACATGCCACACTCCTCGCATCTGTGTTATTTGGGTGTTGCCAATGTAATAGATTCTGTTTCGATATATTCTCGATAAATTGACCTCGAGTGGTATTAAATATTTTATATGGCAATATCTCAATTATGTGCGAAACCAAAACTTATGCAATTTTGTGTTTCCGTTATTCATACTTGCAAAACTGTCCATCCTCCGGACGGGATAACTTGGTAGTTCGTAAATGGCTGCCACAATAACAATATTAAAAAAACGTTATCACAGAAATATCCATATGTGCCTTGTTTCATAGTTCTGCCAATATTTCTCGAAATTACGACGTAATACTGGCTGTTATAGTAAGGTCTAGACTTGCCTTTCCATTACGTAACTTCGGAAAATCAAAGAAAATATGCATGACGTTGTCAACAATCGTACGTAATTGTTCGCGTAGTGTTGCGGACAATTGTACGTAATAACTACAAAGGATAATTCGATTGTTCGTAGAAACGTCAAGAGCGGGATGAATTTCGAAAAAAACTGAGAGACCCGACCGTGGGGTCGTAAATGTAGCCCCGAAACTTATTATAAGATTGTTCTGTGTCTGCTTGCAGTGGTCACGTGCGGTTTTCTTGAGACGCCATCAAATGGCACCAAAAGCGGAAGTAGTTCACTGGTCGGTTCAGTAATCAAGTTCTCTTGCAACGGCGGGTTTCGTCTGCGAGGTTCGGCTCAGCGACGATGCACTGGCTCGGGGACCTGGGACGGCGCGGAACCCTTTTGTAAGTAACATTTTGCTGTTCAGATATATGCATCTTCCAATGGCACAATATAGGCTAATTTGTGAAAATAGAATACCAATATTACGTATTTGCTAAGCATTGTGAATTAAACACAGTTACAACGATTTGGCATTTATTGTTGCTTTTGACGGGTTACGTAGCGACAGTCAATATGCTAAGGTTGCTTGACTTGTGTGCTTGACCTGTGCGCGTGTGCGTACGTGTGTCTGTGAGTGCGTGCGTGCGTGTGTGTATGCGGTGCGGGTGTGCGTTGGATTTGTGAAACCTGCCAAACCACTGCATTCTCCCTGTTGCAAGTGGACAAGGAAGCCATTAGCCTATCATGTCCGCTCCGTCAATTCTTTCGAAACATTGCTTGCATCTATACAATTAGTAGATCATTATTATTCCATTAATGTGTCGTATTCTTTGAGAATCTGTAGTGTCTAATCTCCAGTCGACACTATTATTTTATTAACGTACCTTCATATCTTCCTTCCAGTTCTACAACCGTCATTAAGTTTTGAAGAAAACATTTCTTGTTAAAACGGTTCGTTTCTTTTAAATGACATTCTCTTCGGCGTTTTTCACAACCGAAGTCCGTTCGTTCTGGAATCAGGTTAGCCATTAATATCGTCCTCTGTTTTACAGGTGCTTGGATGCAGTCTCCGGAGCCCATCGGTAGATCACGGAACATTGTGTTGATTTCGTTGATCTGCGCGGCTTGCGCAATTAGCCTGTTCGTCATTCTAACCACAGTGACATGTTGTGTTCGCAAACGTCGCCGCAACCGTAATGACAAATCAGCATATTCCAGTTGTTCATCAAATTGTTCCGGACTCCAGGGTGACTGTTGTGATGGTTGTGTGTCTTGTGATGGTTGTATGTCTTGTGATGATTGTGAGTGAAGCATTTAATGCAGCATGCATATGGTATGAGGAACATGATATTAACACGTAGCTTATACATGTTAGTTACTGTAAATAATATGAAGTTAAGTTTATGCGATATTGGCGTTAGTAACGTGCAAGCTTCAACACTATAGGTACTTTACATATCAAGTAAATACAAGTGTTGCCTTAGTCATTAGCATGTTGTATACACCAGCAATGACTAGTACATTTCATATATGTGCCTTGTTGTTCAGAGAACATCTTTGGCATATGGTAAAAAAGGGATTGTTTGGTATATTCGTATGTTGTTCATCGTTTAATGTTATTATCGTGAACGTACGTTTGTGAAACACTGCTAACTGTTTTGTGCAATTTAATTTATGAGTGTGTTTACTGTTTTCTGTATTTTTTTACTGTTTTCTATATTTTGAAAGTCTTGATTGAGATACATTTCATTATTATACACTAATTGTGTTGAATGTTGTGTATATTTAAAGGGTAGCTTTCGCAAGGAAATGCCACCGTGTGTTATAAATATATATATATATATATATATTTATAATAAATTATTTCATCCGACTTTTTTGTTGTTTCTTTCGTGAAGCAAAACGATTTTGGAAACCATTTTGGAGTGTAGCTAAATATTCGTTGTTGCTGCAATCTAGTTATGTTCAATGTTCCATTTATTTGTTGGCGAAACAGTACACACAAACAGCACACACAAACAGTACACACAAACACACCTTGTATTATAAATTACATACTTATTCAAGCTAACCGTAGCCTAAAAACGACACATGCGCAAACGAGCTAGCATGTTGCAGTGGATAATATGTAGGTTTGATTAAACTACCATGTGTTGTTTTCATACAGCAATGAACAACCGATTGTTCATTATTGCGTCGAATCAATGGGATATCTGAACGAAAGTGGATTGCACGTGGAATACTTTTATTCGTAAAATGGAATAATTCAGATTTGAAATGTGTTTCAATAAAGTATGTCTTTCACATAACTTAACAACAAACGCATTATCATGTTGGGTTTCTACTTGCACACACTGCACATGGGATATCTAGCAAATGCATAAATAGGACATAAGCATAATTTTCGAAAATCAGTTCGTAGTAACAATAAGAGTTCTCTCTTTCTCTGCATTACCTGTAGATTTAACTTGTCGGTTTAAGTCTAGCTTTTGTGAACTGAACACAGCTGTAACTAAAGTGTTAGTCCTTGGAGGGGGAGGAATATAAATGAACCATGACCAATCTCCACAGAGAGTCAAGCAGTTGAAATAGAAAATAGTGTCAAGTGCCTGGGTATTGTAATTGACCAAAACTCGACATTCTATGACCATGTACATTATGTGTACAAGAAGTGAAGTGAAAAGTTTCTAGTATGTTTTATTGATTTTTTATATGAACTGTTTTTCTATTACGTGTGTGTGTAGGTGTTGTGTGTTTTTACCAATTTTATTACTAGCAGTGTATACGTAGAAAAAATCCGATTTTAATAAAGTTCTTGAACTTAATTGGCTGTCATAACCAGAACGTTTCAAACAAAAACAAGCTCATCTGGTCTTCAAATCGCTGAAGGGACTGGCCCCAGAAAGCATGTGAGCGATGTTCCAATCTGTCTCAAGCGTTTTCACACGAAACACTCGATCAAATATCAGAAGAAATACACCACATTTTGAAATACTAAAAAAAACTGATAATGCAGAACAAATACATAAACGTGACTTTTATTGAAAACTGAGGCAACTAACCCGGCTTCGTGTTGTTTCTGCTATTCTCTTACGTAATGTTAATAGTACTTAGGACAATGCAACTAACACATCACGAACCTGAGGTCTCGAACAGTCTGTAATATTGCGTGTACATATGTTGCTAATAAAGACAGTTAACCAACAACAGAAAACGCTTTCAAATAACTAGTAATTTTATTTGTCATGTAGTCGTCTTACATTCTGGTGTATTTGATTGTAGTAAGCCAACGGTTTACTAATTAAGTTACTGTCCTTGGGGTTTTAATAATATATGCACATTAGGAAACCGTGGATACACATTGCTGCTTGATGTAGCAGCCCCTTGTGTACGTCAAACATCCACTGATGTTATGATAGCGTACAGTACCTGGATATTACAAACTCGTTACGTCAAACATCCACTGATGTTATGATAGCGTACAGTACCTGGATATTACAAACTCGTTACGTCAAACATCCACTGATGTTATGATAGCGTACAGTACCTGGATATTACAAACTCGTTACGTCAAACATCCACTGATGTTATGATAGCGTACAGTACCTGGATATTACAAACTCGTTACGTCAAACATCCACTGATGTTATGATAGCGTACAGTACCTGGATATTACAAACTCGTTACGTCAAACATCCACTGATGTTATGATAGCGTACAGTACCTGGATATTGCAAACTCGTTACGTCAAACAACCACTGATTTTATGATGGTGTAACATACTAGGATATTATAAACTGTTTTAGTCAGACATCTACTGATGTTATAATGACGTACCGTAGTAGGCTAGTACAAACTGTGCACTACAAATACCCCTTGATGTTATAATGGCGTACTGTACAGGATGTTACACATTGTTTACTACAGACATTCCCCGAAGTTATGATGACGTACTATACTGGGATATTACAAACTATTTACATCAAACATCCACTGATGTTATGATGACGTACCGTACAGGGATATTACAGACGGTTTACATCAAACATCCACTTTCGCTATAAAGGCGTACCGTACTAGGATATTACAAACCACTATTATAGAGCGATGAAATGTGTGTGTGTGTGTTTGTGCATGTGCATGTGTGTGTGTGTGTGTGTGTGTGTGTGTGTGTGTGTGTGTGTGTGTGTGTGTGTGTGTGTGTGTGTGTGTGTGTGTGTGTGTGTGTGTGTGTGTGTGTGTGTGTGTGTGTGTGTGTGTGTGTGTGTGTGTGTGTGTGTGTGTGTGTGTGTGTGTGTGTGTGTGTGTGTGTGTGTGTGTGTGTGTGTGTGTGTGTGTGTGTGTGTGTGTGTGTGTGTGTGTGTGTGTGTGTGTGTGTGTGTGTGTGTGTGTGTGTGTGTGTGTGTGTGTGTGTGTGTGTGTGTGTGTGTGTGTGTGTGTGTGTGCATACGTGTGCAGCGTGCGTGTTCAATGCATCATTAATATGACGCGAACGGGAAGTCTAGTTGCCTGACAGCTGATTCAAACATAACACAGCCACCGGCGATACACCCCGTATGACTTCCATGAACAAATATTCCCTGCCTTTTCACTTCGAAAAATCGAAGCGACATACACTAGTCTGACATAACTTGCCCGGATGTACCCGAGAAAAACATAGGCAAATCATCTTATTGGTTGATGCTTCAAATATGATAAAGGTCCAGTCCACGGTTGTTTGGATCCAATAAGGACAAGAATAAAATGGAGCATATATTATTGATACATGTTGGGACGTGTTGGTATAGGGACGAGTTCAGTTGTACGCTAACTGCGATATTCTAGCCTTCCGTCTTGGTCTTCAGAAATGTTGCGGGAACTTTGTGTTCCGGCGTTCTGCGAAGTCGGACGCTACGTGTCTGAAACCGAAAGTTATTTTTTTCTTTAAACGTAAAACACCAATCAGACCGACCGACCGACCGACCGACCGACCGACCGACCGACCGACCGACCGACCGACCGACCGACCGACCGACCGACCGACCGACCGACCGACCGACCGACCGACCGACCGACCGACCGACCGACCGACCGACCGACCGACCGACCGACCGACCGACCGACCGACCGACCGACCGACCGACCGACCGACCGACCGACCGACCGACCGACCGACCGACCGACCGACCGACCGACCGACCGACCGACCGACCGACCGACCGACCGACCGACCGACCGACCGACCGACCGACCGACCGACCGACCGACCGACCGACCGACCGACCGACCGACGACCGACCGACCGACCGACCGACCGACCGACCGACCGACCGACCGACCGACCGACCGACCGACCGACCGACCGACCGACCGACCGACCGTAATCTTGTAGCAGCGCAACGGAAAAATACGGGAACAAATTTAGCCAAGGGGCGGCGGGGTGCATGGTCCAATGGTCCCCCCCTAAATACGCCACTGATAAACCGTAGTCAGGGATCGGCAACCGACGGACAGCCATCCAACTGCGGATCGCGGAGCTATTTCATGCGGCCCGCGGGCTGACAGTGAGATTGTGCGTAATGCGGCCGCGGCCGCGCCCGCGATATGGGTATGTAAAATAAATAGTACGTCCCGCCTCAACTTTCGTAGACAGATCATATGCCGCAAGTTCTTGACATTATCTTATTATCGTTGCAGTAACTTGCGAATTATTATTTGCAACGTGAACATAATAATGAAAAACAGGTACATGTTGCTTGCTGTCTTTTTCGAAACATTGCATGAGTGATTCACTTGCAGTTATCGAGGTATACACACAGTTGAGACAACAATTGCAAAAACTCAGGAATGGAAAACATCTCGTAACTCTGTTGTATTCCAATATCGCAGGCAACAACATCTGCTGGGAGCCAATATCCTGCACGGCACGGGGGTCAAAGGTCAACTGTTCACTGGAGGTAAAACCCGATTTCTGCTTGACACAGTGCAAGTCACTTTTACCAGCAATTTCAGAATCACTACTGTCAACAGTTTGTGTAATCTCGTCTGACTTTGACCCAGTGACCTGCCATTGCAGGATAGCGCGTTTGAGTTTCATCGAGGCAACCACATGTGATAGGTCCAGAGGAGAAGCAATTTGCAGGAAGCTAAGAGCATCGTCTTTCAAGAAACTCATCCAGAGGAACAAAACAACATCTCCCTTGTTTTCCTCCCAAATTCCATCGAGTCGATGACAAAGTTGCGATAGCTGAAACAAATATAACAACCCACCTTGCATTGACTGAATACAAAAAGTAATTACATCACAAAATGGAAAAAATAAATTTTTTTCATGCAAATATACATAATAGATTTAACAAGATTTGCCATCCAAGCCAAAGGCCCAGATGGCAAGTGGACAAGGAAGCCATTGGCTTATCGAGAGTCCAACAATGTTCATCTACTTATAACCCGCCCTCCAGAGATATGTGTCAACCTTGTTTTTAAACATATTCACGTTGCTAGCAGTTACACAATCTGTAGACAATTGATTCCATTCATTTATTGTCCTCTGTGTGTACGAGTGCTTCCTGATGTCCAATCTACATTGATCCTTTACTAATTTTACCTCATGTCCTCTAGTTCTGCTATCCTTCTTGAGTGAGAAAAACATATTTCTATCAATAGTTTCATACCCATTCAATATCTTAAAAACTTCTCTAGTCTCTAGAGCTGTTAAACCACATTCTTTCAGGCGTTCTTCATAACTAAGGTCTCTAAGTTCTGGAATCATTTTAGTTGCTCTCCTTTGTATGCGTTCAAGCGTATCTATATCCTTCTTACGATATGGTCTCCATGCTTGTATACAGTATTCTAAATGAGGTCTAACTATTGCTTTATAAAGAGGTCTAATTAACTTTTTTCCCTTGTATGTTATGTTTCTTCTAATCAATCCAAGAATTTGATTACCCTTTGAAGCTGCAATACCACACTGCTCTGAAACTTTCATATCAGCGCTTATTATAACTCCTAAGCCCTTTTCTTTTACAGTAGTACCCAGAACAGTATCTCCCATTTTATAGTTTACATTCAAGTTCCCATGTCCTGTATGTAGGCATTTACATTTCCCAAAATTGAACAGCATCTGCCATTTCTCAGACCATTTCACTAATCTGTCTATATCGTTTTGTAAATGTTGTTTATCACCATCAGTATTAACCTTTCTAAACAGTTTTGTGTCATCCGCAAATTTTAGTACGTTACTTGTTATACTGTCGTCCAAGTCATTGATATAAATTAAGAATAATATAGGTCCTAATACTGATCCTTGGGGTACCCCACTCAAAACCGATTTCCAATTTGAAACTTCTCCATCTACTACAACTCGTTGTCTTCTGTCAGTCAGCCATTGTTCTATCCAGTCAGTTATGCTATCCCCGATACCAAGGGCTTTTAATTTAAGTAGTAATCTTTGATGTGGCACTTTGTCAAAAGCTTTCTGAAAATCTAAGTAGATAATATCTACTGGCGATCCCACGTCTATCCATTTAGTGATTTCTTCCAAAAAACATAACATATTTGTTAAGCATGACCTCGCTTTAAGGAATCCATGTTGAGAAGAATTTAATAATTTATGCTTAACGAGGAAGTCCACCATATGGTCTTTAATTAACCTTTCTAATAATTTACAAATCACTGACGTTAAACTCACTGGTCTGTAATTCTCTGACTTATTTCTCGAACCCTTTTTAAATAATGGTATGATGTTTGCTTCTTTCCATTCAAACGGAACAACTCCCTCTTTTAATGACAAGTTGAATACTCTTGCAAGTGGTATACTGATTTGTTCTACTGTTTCCATTAGTAATTTTGGAGGAATCCCATCTACTCCCGGTGTTTTTTATCCTTCATTGCCTTTATTTTCTTAGCTACCAATTCTGGAGTTACAACTAACGGACCTAAATAGTCAGATTTAGCCCCCTGAAATTTAGCATCAGCAACTGGTAACGAACTAATATCTTCTTTGGTAAACACTGAACTGAAGTAACCATTTAGGTCTTCCGCCATTAAAAACCCCTGTGATATTATATTTCCAGCACTGTCTTCTAGAAGTCCAACCTTGTCTTGTACGTTTTGTTTACTCCTGACATATGCATAAAAACTCTTACTGTCATTTTTTTATGTTACATGCTAGTTTTTGCTCATAGCTTCTTTTAGATTGACTGATTTCAGTTGTAGCTGCATTAAGTGCCTCTTTGTATTTTGCATAGTCTTCTTCCTTTCTGGTACGCCTATAAACCCTCCACATAGTTTGTTTTAGCATTATTTTTCTAATAGCCTCTTTTGACAAGTGTTTCTTTCTACACCGTTTTCCTTGTTTTTGGAAGGGAAAAAATTCATCGATGATACTCTCAATTTCATATTTTAGAATATTCCAACATTCAATTGCGGTCTTATTCATCAGCATGTTATTCCAATCTAGCTTTGCTAAGTATTTTCTCATATCTTTGTAGTTACCTTTGTGGAAGTTTCTCTTGTACGTTTTCTTATTTTTACTTTCTGATTTTACATTGATGTAAAAATGTATTTGATTATGGTCACTATTACCCAATGGTTCAAATATTTTTACATTGTCCACTAATTCTTTTTGTGATGACAAAACTGTATCTAATACATTTTCTCCCCTGGTTGGTTCTAGTACGTGCTGAGTAAGAAAGCTATCCTGGATTAAAAATAGGAATTGTTGGTCCTTAATCCCTGTGCTCTCTAGAGAATTCCATTGTATGTGTCCATGGTTAAAATCTCCCATTGTGATACATTCCCCTTTACTATCTTCCTTTATAGCGTTTTTTATTTTTGTGTTGTCCTCTTCATTTGTGTTTGGACTTCGGTAAACTAATCCAATAGTTAATTTTGAATTTCCTGAAACAATTTTGCACCAAACAGCTTCATCGCAATCTGCTTCCCTTTCTAGTTTTATTTCATAAGCCTGAATAGATTCTTTAACATATAAAATAACTCCCCCGCCCTTTCTTCCTATTCGATCTTTCCTAAACATTACATATCCTGTCAGTCCTAATTCAGCATCTGTTATGTCTATGTTGGCCCATGATTCAGTTATACCAATTATATGAGGGTCAATATCTTCTACCATAATGTTTAATTCGTTTTTCTTATTTACTATGCTCCTTGCATTTAAACATACGCATATATAACCTTTTTCAGAGATGTTTTTCGGATGATTTGATATTGGTTTATCTGTGCTAGTGGCCTCTTGTTCTGCTTGAGACACCTCTAGGTAACCCCCCTGCACTTCTATCCTGAACATCGCAGAGATTTTCATGAAACGTAAACTGTGATTAAATTTTACCAAGGCATATCTGCAGAGCAACATATTTTACTTGTTACAATATAACTTGCATGTACAAGTAACGATAAAACTCTAAAAAGCAGCTATTTTTGATATTGTCAAATTCATGTATATTTCGTATGTTCATTTAGTGCCGAACTAGCAGTGTAGTCACTAAAATAATGTAAAAATAAAATTAAACGCAAAATGCTAACTAATAATATAGGATCCTTAGAAAATGTTTACTGACATACCTGCTGTAAAGTAAGCCATTTGCAAGAAATTGTAAATGTTGGTGAACTGCATGATGGGTAATCTGGAGGAAGCTGAAAGAACAGCATGATGGGAAGGAGGTATTTCACTTCGTGCAAGATCACACTGTTTTTGCTGTTGGTATCTGTAAAAGAAAAAAACAATCATTACTGATGTACAGGACACCATTCTGACATGATTCTGTTGGCTGTATAATAGTATATAAAAAATGTCCACAACCTTTTGAAACTTATATTGTAACATTACCAAAAATTTTTCATAAATCTTTTGAAAATTGCATGTAAAAAAAATTGTATTTAGTTTAAAATATTCTCTCCAAGAGATACCAAAAATGGACTTGTAAGTTTTTTCGTGAATATGGGCCCTGGTAAAAATTAAGTATTTTGCTTCAGGTAAAACATATTTCCTATCAAATGTTGTTGCCAAAAAATGTGCTACCATGTCTAAAAAGTTAATTCTAACCCCTGCAAAGTTGTACAGGATATGGCTCTGCTGCATTATGGCATGACCACTTTACCTGAGCTGTCCATCTGGACGCAGAAGTTATCGGGCAGCTCAAGCCGGGCGCTGAACTGACCGCCAGGTTTGGCATCTTCCCTGGTCACTTCAAACACATCCTCATTGTAGATGCTCGACAGGGCCAGTAGTTCATCTTCTTGGGCTTCTTCATCACCAGTTGCCATGGCAACCTGATTGTACACAGAAGTACACATGCATCTATTACATTCCACCTACATTCTGTAACCTGTTTCTACACAGAACATATTATATCTATTACATTCCACCCACATTCATCAAACAACTTGTAGGTTTCCATCTCTGATTTTCTTTGAAATGTGGCTATTTTCTCCAGCAACTGATAAGAATAATTCAGAGATTTTTTACTGTTCCAACACAAATATGTGCCCGAGCTAATAATTTGATTTAAAACCAACATGTACCAACTGACATGTACCAACTGCTTCACATATGAATTCTATGACGCATCTCCTGCATACTACCATCAAGAAGAACTGTGCTCTAAACAGGGTTGTTTGATTTAAATCATTGATTTAAATCATTGATTTAAATCATGATTTAAATCACTCCAAAAAAAAGAGGAAGTATCTTTTCAACACAGAAGCCCTGAGTTAAAGTCCACTTATAGCTTGTGCTAGTTGTTACAATTCAGTATGTTGACTCAGTTGTTTAATATTGCACCAGTTTGTATTCTGGTTAGAGACCCTTAGAGTACACAGAGCCCTGGACAGGTGCTAATCCACCCTATAGGCAAACAATAATTACCACTGCTACAGCCACAGACACACAGCATGCTTTCCTTTCCAAGACAGATTATGCAACTACAGGGGGTGAGGCCTTGTGGACATTGTCTAATGTCTTTATATAAGCAAAAATCATGTACCCTCTGTTAAGACAAGAACCCAAATCGATTTGAATAGAACTTGTTTGAAAGAGTTTACAAATTTAAACATCTATATAAATATCTATATATCAGATTTCCAAAAAAATAAAATAAATTATAAAAAAATTAAATAAATACGATTTAAATTAAAAAAATCCGATGTTTTAATAAAAATCATGATTTTTTTTCAACCCTGGCTCTAAATAACTGTTTATCGGTAAGTTTATCATATAATGTTGGGCAATATTACTATCATATGCTAATGATGTCAGGTGATGCTACGGTTTTCATAAAAGGTAAGTTCTTATATAGCGCAGTATCCAGTCCTTAGGACTGCTCAAAGTGTTTTACCCTTCACCCCCTGGCAGACCTGTTAATTCCAAGGCCATTTAACTTCTCTCGGAAGCATTCAGCCATGTTGCAATTACTATGCGAAGACTATTCGTTCACATATGCACCACTGTCTGTATTGCCAGGTACTCATTTATACATCTGACCTGTGGCAATGTAGGGTGATCAAACTTGCCAAAGGTTCGAAACAACTGCAGTAGGATTTGAAACCGGGTTCTTACGATTGAGAGTCCAGAATTCTAACTGGTATGCTATCGTGCCCTCATCACAAAAATGTCATGATTTTATATTTATGCTTGGTTATTGTCAAGTAACTTTAATGAAAAACCTATATGAATGATTAATAGACATGAAATATGTGTTTATTGTGCGTGTTTATAACGTTGCATTTTAACATGTTTATTGCATTTTAATAACATTCCAAACTGCTCTGAAAACTCATGTTTCTTGCATTTGTTTCTGGCCATGTGGGCTGACAATGGTTATTTATGTGGTCAATACAACGAAGAGCAACTAAGATGATTCCAGAATTGAGAGACCTTAGTTACGCTTATTACAATGTGGTTTGACATTAGAGACCAGGAGACTATGAGGAGACCAAATAGAAGTGTTTAAAATAGTGAATGGTTATGAGGATGTTGATAGGAATATGTTCTTCAAACTCAAAGAAGGCAGTAGAACCAGAGGACACAAAGCAGCATTAGTTAAGGAACAGTGTAGGTTGGACATGAGAAAGTACTCATTCTCACAGAGGGTGATAAATGAATGGAACAAACTGCCAAATGACTGTGTTAATGCTAGTAGTGTGAATATGTTTAAAAATAGAATTGACAGATATCTGATAAGGGCGGGCTACACATAGATGAGAAAATTGTTGGACTCTTGATAAGCCAATGGCTTCCACTTGTCCACTGCCATCTGGAACTTGTTGTTCGAGATGCTCGGACGTTTTTTATTTGACCTATAGCCTCATGTATGAACATTATAAAAACAACATTTGTTGTTAATGAGCTGTAAACAATGCTAGAAATGGAATTTGACAATGTTGTGAGCCAGATGGTAGGTCGACCCTAGACACCGGCAGCGCTTAGGCTAGGACTTCGGGCGTCTAGGCTAGGACTTCAGACGTCTAGATTTGAGAGGTCAAGTGCCTGGATTTGGCAATGCTAATGCCAGTAATGGATTCCTAAAAGTTGTTAGTATTACAGGAGATGTCACCAGCGCCGCTATGCAACAACTGCAGGCGAATGTTATGTCGTATTGACGTGGATTTGCACAGATTACTTATAACAGCCAGCCGCTGCCACTGCATGCCATCGGGTTGTTGGTGATTGGGCCAATGAATGTGCGAGGACCGAGGGCGAGTCAGTGCGAGTTCTACATTCACAATTGTCAGCGGGTCACGTTACGTGACAACATCTGTGTGGAATAAACAAACGCACATTACCAACTAAATCATTCCTCAGAACCAGCCGTACGCAAGGTTGTGCAAATGTGTTTGAATGTGACTTTGAAATCGGTTCTTGTCAACCATAACGTTACCAAAATGCCCATTTAGATCCCTAGCGAATGTCGGCGGAACCTTAAAGAGCAAACCAGATCGCCCCCTATTGAACAAACCAAGAAGACAGAAGGAAATTAATCAGGTTCCCAAATCCTTCACAAGAGGATCTCCACACACTACTGGCAAGAAAGTTTCATTCTTGCGGACAGGGCACCGTTCTAGAAAGAAATTCGCCAAATGGGATTGTTGTTCTGGTGTAAATCAAACATTTTGTTAATTGTGATGTTCTTGAGAAAGCATCTCAGAGGAGGCATGTATTTATTTGAAAATGTTTTAACGTATAGCATAATTTTAATACCTGTATAAAATCTGTAAATAAATAGGTCAACTGTCTTGTTGGCTGAAGCAACTACATGGCCATATTCATGACGGGATCGTGCGAACGTATTAACCATGCACGGAAAATTAAAATAATATATGGATACACTAAGAGTTTAGACAACTAAAGAATTTTTTTTAGATGAGTTCGTGTAACAATAACAATTAACACGCACGCACGCACGCACGCACGCACGCACACACAGGGGCAATGCGTGCTACAAAACAGCTTTCGTATGTGCTGTTGAAGTGCCGCACCGTCATATTAGAGCAGGGGTCGGCAACCTGCGGCCCGCGGCCAACGGCGGCCCGCGTAGCTATTTCATGCGGCCCGCGGACTGACAACGATATTGTGCAAAATGCGGCCCGCCCCTGCCACACTGGTACACAAAATAACATGTCCATGTGATGGACATTATAATATACCAAATATGTATTTTTACTTCATTTAATATTTAATTAATTCACTTTTGCGTATACAGACATGAAAGTATGCAGCGCGGCCATCCTAAGGAACACACCATTAAACAACTATAGCTTGTATTTAATGTGTTCACATTGTGGACAGATCTGTGCGTTACCCATTGGAAAACTATTTTCAGTAAATAAACAACCTAACTAAGTTGCATATGAAAAATAGTAAATAGTTAAACATAATTGGTCATGTGTAATACATTTGACAAAGTGTGACCATGTGCGTGTGGGATAAGACATAGGGATAGTCTTGCCCCATATGGATGGGGACTTTTTGGCCCAGAGACGTGTGTCTTAATAACATATATACAAAGCACAACATACTATTCCACATTTTGTATTGTTTGATCTGTCAACTGATTAATAACATTATCATGTCACCAATTAAGTCCATGATTCATGATTCACACCGTTGTATGGTGAGTTTCATCATTTTACTATTGGCAAAATATTAGACCAATACATATAAAAGTTTAAAAACACACTGATTTAATTACGTCTGTCTCGTGTTGCTGAACTTTCGGGCGGTTATCAGATAGAATTAACTTCATATTGCACCAGATTTGGAACGTTCAGAGTTATATATTTTGAGTACGTGGTGGGGGCCGTCTTACCTCCAGGGACCGTGTTGCCCCAGGTTACCCTACTACTTTATTTGTGTTTGAGTAATAATGTGTTGTTTTAACTAACGTTCGTTGCCTGCCAGCGAAATGGCGAACGGAGTTGTACGCTAATGGAAAAGGTTCAAGACTAAGGAGGTGCCAAGCAAAGCTCTTCAGGGCACACTCCATCATCCAACGGGAAAGCCCGTGTGGTAAATCGATGAAAATGCAGAATGTAATAAGGGTCGCCGTGAAGACTAAACTGTGTTCGCTCTCGCTGTCTAAACTACCGGCAGTTCCAGCACCCAGAACTCCTGTAGTACACCGAAGTGAGCTGAGGCGCGCAGGAACAAGTCTGCAGCCAGGTATGGGCCACTTGGTGGCGCAGCAACATCACCAGCAACAGGCCTCAGTGTCACACGGGTTAACATGGCATCAGCGGCTTGCCAAGAACACGTAACCTGAATAATGTGTTTTTGAATAATCCGTCTGTTGTTCAAAATCAGACGTTGAAGTTTGACGATAATAATAACTCATATTCGTGGACGTGCTATTTACAACAGTGGTCAATACAACTGCTAGACACAAGGCATATAATTGCATTGTGCCAATTATCACGAGTGTGCGTGCGTGCGTGCGTGCGTGCGTGCGTGCGTGCGTGCGTGGCCCGCTAACCTATTCAAAGTCACTTATTTGGCCGTCCATTCAAAAAGGTTGCCGACCCTTGTACTAGAGCGATCAGCGGCGTGAAAAGTACGACAGAGCAAGGACCGTTATTTATGATGTTTTGACGTTCCGGTGCATTGCAGTGAATCACCATTGTGTTGTACATGGGTGTAACTATTCCTTGTCAAAACTGCGCAAATTAAGGTGTTAAAATTTCCATAAATCGGCGCCTGTCGCATCACGAAATACTTCCCTGTACGATATCATGACTTGGATGAGTTCTTCTATGACGCCGGACCGCCACGCTCAAGCGCTGAAGAAAGAAATGGTCGTAGATTTTAGTGCGAGTTATTCAGATGGCTGCTTCTGAAAAAAAAACGTAGCCACACACAGGTGCGACCACAACATTCCTCTCTAAATATTATCGTTTATATATATTAAATGTAAACTATGTTGTTGAACGAATGGATGCTTTGCATTATTTAAATTACAATATTGTTATTTTTGTTGTAGCTACATTTTACTTCTACATTTTTACATTTTAGAAATAATATTGTTTCTTAAGAATGTAATGCATGCCATCGTCATCATCGTCATCATCGTCATCATCGACATCCTCATCATCGTCACCATTATCATCATCACTGATCGTCATCATTGGTCATCATCATTGATCATCATCACCATCATCGTAATCGTCATCATCGTTAAATTAATCATCATCATCATTGATAATCACCATTGATCATCACTGACTATAATCATTGGTCATCATCATTGCTCATTATCATCATCATCGGCATCGTGATCATCATGATCATCATAATCATTTATTATCATCATTGATTATCATCATTGTTCATGTTATTAATGTTAATGCGGCCATCTCGGGCGAACATACGGTCACTTTGGGTAGGTATATTTAAGACGCCATTCAAACTTAAAATCTATCTATTTGCACGAGACCCTGGACACGGTACTCCAGAGTAATAGTTGACTTTCAGAATATTCAAAATATAAACACGCGGACAGCCTTAAAACGTTAACATTGTCACCAATTTTAAAGTAACTTGTGATCGATCCGCTGGCGTTCCAGCAGCCCATGGTTCTCGAGAATGGGCTGTTCAGCTGCGAGCGGCCTAATACTTTTAAGGGCTGACTCACAAACCTTACTGGTACTTTGACGGCGGTCTATGCATGTTCGCCAAGAACGCCCACCCTTTATTACAACTACCCGAGAATGCAAATGACGGAACAAGAAACCCGAACAACAAAACGAGTGTTTCGAGCGGTTGTCACCGATGCCTGTGTGTTATTTGTCGGGCAGATGTCGTGTCTAGTTCCGGGTCTAAATCCGGATCGCGTTTAATGACCGTACTGAACCGGATATTTGCGTATTTAGGGAGACATACACATCAGGACGACTATCCTTCAAACTGTCTACATTTAATAATATATAATTAATATGCCCTTAAAAAGGCTATACAATTATATAAAAAGTCTATAGAACTCTATACAGTTGAGTAGAATAGTGTATAAAAAAATGGAATATTACATATTATATAGATTTAATTTACGTCTAGTTTCGTTTTTCTTAGATTTGTATATAATGCTATACAATTTAGCAAAACGACATTAATTGCACTCCCCAAACAGCATTGGTGTCTGGGATATAATAATCCCTCTGGGCAGCACTATGAATCCTTGGAAGAATGTGTAGTGTGTGACACATAAGTAGACGCGTGCGACTTTCAATGTGTGAAAGACACCCACACTCCCGAGTGTATAAGTACAGAGGAAAACTCCCAACGCCTTCACTACATGCGTCGGTACAGTGAACATAAACACAGACATTTGATTTATAATTCGTTATTTAGACATATTTACTACATGTGAACAACGAATCCATGCAGGCATATAATACTTATAAAATACAGAAATATGGAATAGTTGTATGCCGAATAGTTGGGTGGAGGGGGGGGGGCTTTTTTAAAACGAACGTAGTTTTAGGAAGGTGTTCAGGCCAGCGTTGCGAAGCGTGACAAGGGATGGGGGCTCACCTCCACCACCACCACTAATACCTCCACCACCACTAACACCTCCACCACCACAACTAATACCGCCAACACCACCACTAACACATCCACCACCACCACCACCACTAACACCTCCACCACTACCACTAACACCGCCAACACCATGCTAAAAGTAACCATACCATCATACTAATACAGCCAGCTGCTATCTCTACTGCTATTGCTGTTGCTGCTATTCCTGCTGCTACCTTTGCAGCTACTGCTACTGCTGCTGATACGTAATATATTGCTGCCGCCGCCGCCGCCGCCGCCGCCGCCGCCGCTAATAAAACACGGCTAGATTGTACTGACGGTACGTTTAAACATCTAGATGTTTCTCACACATTCGGAGCCTGCATAGGTAACTGCAATAAGCAGTAAGTAAGTTGACCTTTCCGACGAATGTCCTGTATTTGACCGTAGAAATAACATTTCCAGGAACATAATGCCTCCGGGCCTGGTGAAAGAAGCGGCGCCGAAAGCTTGATTATTATTAGTGTGAGTCATGGTCACACGTCAAGCGGCGACGTTCGAACAAGAACTTATGTACTCGTACACGTGTGACGTCTTCGCTAAAAGCAGCATCCGTTAGAGTGACAGATGCTAACAGGATTTGCCCGCAGTAGATCGAGAGTGACATCCTGGTTTGCGCAATTCCGTGTTCCGGGCCCATCCTTCCGGAGATCAGTATAAAGCATGGCGTCTGTCACGATAGGCCAAGTTCTCAAACATGATTCCACGCGACTGTTGCTCGACATTACTGGCGCTTGGAGCCTTAGTCTCCGCGGCATTGGCGGGACAGCCCTTATCTGCCCGGACACACTTATACCCTTTCGGTCCTGGGATAGGGGACCAGACAATTGGTGTAAACGACGACGGAAGCAGCGGGAAAATTCCTATTTCAACCACTTTCCCGTATTTTGACGAGCGGCACGATTCTCTCCATGTGAGTATGACCTGCATTATTTATTTATGTATTCCTTTTATAGTATTTATAATTATTTATTTATGTATTCCTTTACTTGTATTTATAATTATTTATTTATGTATTCTTTTATAAATATATATATTTATTTATGTATCCCTTTAATGGTATTTATAATTATTTATTTATTTATGTATTAATTTAATAGTATATGCAACTATTTGTTTATTTATGTATTTCTTTAATGGTATTTATAATAATGTATTGATTTATGTATTCCTTTAATGGTATTTATATTTATTTATTTGTGTATGTATTTCTTTAATGGTATTTATACTTATTTATTTATTTATGTACCCTTTAATGTTGTTTATAATCATTTATTTATGTGTGTATTTCTTTAATGATATTTACAACTATTTATTTATGTATGTATTCCTTTAATAGTATTTATATTTATTTATTTACATATTCCCTTATTAATATTTTATAATTATTTATTAGTATTCCTTTAATGGTAGTTATAATTATTTATTTATTTATATATGTATTCCTTTAATGTATTTTATAATTATTTATTTATTTATATATTCCTTTAATATTTTTATTATAATTATTAATGTATGCGTTTCAAGATGAACCATATTTTGCATTGCTCGTTGTTAAGCCATAGGTAGGAACACCAGCATTTCATCAGTCAATCGCGTTTTGTGTAACATGTTTTTCCCAAAACAAGTTTACCACCACCACTATAAACTTGACTATAGCACAAACTCACTCAATGTATGAATTGAAAACACAGGAATGTGCGTGTGTACACGTGCATTGGACACATCGTACAACTATTCATGTGTGCGTGCGTACATGTGCATTGTACACATCGTACAACTATTAATGTGTGCGTGCGTACACGTGCATTGTACACATCGTACAACTATTAATGTGTGCATTCCTACACGTGCATTGTACACATCGTACAACTATTAACTGGATCAGATAAACAACGACATTCCCATCGACACTTCGTATACCAACATTAATGTGTGCGGGCGTGCACATATATATATATATATATATATATATATATATATATATATATATATATATATATATATATATATATATATATATATATATATATATATATATATATATATATATATATATATATATATATATATATATATATATATATATATATATATATATATATATATATATATATATATATATATATATATATATATATATATATATATATATATATATATATATATATATATATATATATATATATATATATATATATATATATATATATATATATATAGGTCTGCCATTGGCAAAATGTAACGCTCTTAGAGCAAGGAACGTTGGCGGGACACTGAATAAATTAAAAGTTTCACTTTGCTTATTATCGAAATTGCTCGATACGTGTACTGTATAGCCTGAATAGCGACCTACTTTCTGTAGACTTGGAAAGCAGTGGATCTCACGTCGTAACGTAAAGGCCGTTGTAGAAAAAACGGAGTAAACACCGCGTGTGACGCAAATAACGCATCCCACACATCGCCAGTCAATCCAGTTTACTTAAACTTTCCTACACGTTTATGTTGTAGAGGTATCTGGCATATTAGAAATGTTTCAGTATAAAAGTGACGTGGTTCGTGCAGTCGCTTTGTTGAACAGTGGTCGCTGGGATCGACCAACACTCACCTACTTATACGCAAGGGCACACGCACTCACGTAGGCAGGCAGACAGGCAGGCAGACATGCAGGCAGGCAGGCACGCACGCACGCTCGTTCGCACGCACCCACGCACGCACGCACGCACGCACCCACGCACCCACGCACCCACGCACCCACGCACCCACGCACCCACGCACGCACGGATTCAGGCTTTAAAATTCGCCAAAGGATACTTGGAACTAATGTGCCAAGTGTTTGCATGTGGGTAAGTACTAATTACATGGCTATCGAGCGATCTACGGCATTACGAACGTAGTTATGTAAATATCGACTTACCCACATGCATGCATTCTTAATTTAGTTTTACCAACCTGATATTGAATTCCTGCTTTTGGCTTTTTATTTTATTTGTTTACGTTGTTGTTATTTGTTTACGTTGTTTACGTTGTTGTTATTGCAACTGCTGTTTTTACTAGTAATGGTAACACTGGCTGTTGCTGCTGCTGCTGTTGTTGTTGCTGTTGTTGCTGCTGCTACTACTGCTGCTGCTGTTGCTGTTGCTGCTGCTGTTGTTGTTGCTGTTGCTGCTGCTGCTGTTGCTTCTACTGCTGCTGTTGTTGCTGCTGCTGCGGTTGATGCTGCTGTCGGCGTTGGTACTTCTGTGACAAGGGCAGATGGATAACTTTTGCTGCTGATACATTTTAGGTCGACACCAATGGGCTGATTTCCTTTCTCGTGGAAGTATCCCAGTATACGCCGGACGCCTTCCCCTTGGCACAGAACCGCCGCCTGGTCGCAGCTTTCTGGGCAGATGTCGACACAAGAATGAACTCGGGTCGCGTTTACTACAGAGAGACGACTGACAGCGAAATCTTGCAGCGGGCGACAGATGACGTGAGACGAGCCTTCGTGAGGCTCACTCGCTTCTCGGCCACATGGGTCTTCATTGCCTCCTGGCATAACGTCACCTTCTTCGGCGGATCGACCACCACACCCGTACGTTTGTTGATTTGTTTAGATAGCAAATGTTGCAGATGCAAATTGTGCTTCACGCAGGCGCGAGTGTTTAACTGTAGAAGCTTGTTTGGACGTGGGCGCATAAATACAATGGATGAATCAAATTCCAATAAGAAAACAATATATCAAACAACTTCGTCCTATTTTACGTACGTTTTGAAAAATTCTACATTACAGCAGCAGAGGGCGCATGTTGGCCGAGAAAAACAACTGACATACATAAATGCATGCATATATGCACACATATATACATATATACGTACGTACGTACATACATACATACATACATACATACATATATACGTATTATTTGAAACTAATTTGATGCTGGATATCTATTATTTGAAATTAATTTGATGCTGGATAAACATTATTATGCTAATTTGATGTTGGATATGTATTATTTGAAACCAATTTGATGATGGATATATATTATTTGAAACTAATTTAATGTTGGATATATATTATTTGATACTAATTTCGTATTGGTGCTAACAGGTAAATACATTCCAAATCGTGCTGATTACAAACGGCCGCCATTCTTTCACAATGCTGAACTATGGCGACATCTCGTGGACAACTGGGAAAGCTAGTCAGGGTGACCCGACTACTGGTCTAGGCGGCACTCCAGCACAGGTAGGGCGCAGTTCATTCTTTTACACCTGGGTTCATGTAATATATTCCGGTGAATTAGCACGAAACAAAATACATTTCGCGTGCGTCTGCAAGCGAACATCTATTTTATTATTTTATTCGGATACAAGAACGGGCGAGGGTACGTACTATTATTATAATTATCATAATTATTAGTCGTATTGCTATTATTATATTATATTATTTAATTATTATTATTTTTAGTTGTAGTAGTCGTATTATTATTATTACTATTAGTAGTAGTAGTAACGATAACGACGACAACAACAACAACTAACTAACACCATTACAATTATTATTATCTTAGTAATCACCATCGTTTATACCACAGGTTGGCTTCAACGCTGGCGACGGTCTACGCTACTTCTCCGTGCCCGGCTCTCGGCAGGCGGCCATTGTTGACGTCGAGACTACGACCAACGTGGGACTTCCCGGCCGTTGGATGTTCCGTATCGATGACGTGTCCGTGGAGGCTGGCGGCTGTAACACGGAAGGTGCGATTAGTGTTCTTACACACATACACATTTTTGCTATAACTAATATGTCGAAAATTAGTTTTATTTAAATTAATTCGGATTAATTTAGTTACTGATTTTAATAGTTATTAGTTATTTGATATATATATATATATATATATATATATATATATATATATATATATATATATATATATATATATATATATATATATATATATATATATATATATATATATATATATATATATATATATATATATATATATATATATATACACACACATATAATTTTAAGCCTGTATATAGTATGTTATTTGTTATTATATGAATTGCTGTTGTAACTTGTAACCATGCTCTTATTACAAATGTAATATTATACATTACAATTACTATTTTAAGTGCTCCTAGTGAAAAATACCATCGTATGCTATGGTAAAATACCATGGTGTTTTGAAACAGGTAGACCAAGGTGAACTACCATGATATACCATACTGTGTTTTTTTAGGTTCCCTGTCGGTGGGTCCTAGCTATGGACCGATGCTTGGCGGCTTGGCAGTTACAATATCTGGTCCGTGTTTCGACCAACTGTCAAACACATCTAATGTGATATGCAAATTCAAAGACATCGAAACGCCGGCTGAGATTCTGGACGCCACTCGTGCGCAGTGCATACTTCCGATGCTGCTCAGAACCGGAAGGATACCGGTGGCGCTGTCTGTGGATGGAGGAAATACATACGATCATACTGGCATATACACACTTGGTAAATATATAAGCGTGTTTTTTGTGTGGCAAAGTGTATTTGCTTCAGATTATATTTATTATGATGTATTTGCTTCAGGTGTACATTATTAACACTAACTGCATTTACCACAGATAATGTAACGGTTACTCATTTACGTCAGATAATGTAACCGTTACTTATATACGTCAGATAATGTAACCGTTACTCATTTAGCGATAAATATGCAGTGATGTGTGGAATTTTAGTACTAAAGTCATAAGATATTTTAGGCTGTTATGGCACTCTAATGACAATTAATATGCTTCAATATAATATTTAATCTTAGTCTAAGTTAATGTAAATTGTGTTATTGCAGTTGGCGAGTATAGTCGACATGCAGTCAAGCTCGTGAACGAGGACAGTATCGATTGGGGTGACTTTAACAAACAGCTTCAGATCACTTGGCCCCAGTCATATTTCAACACCTCTCACGTAGATGTCGATTTCGTCATATTCTCGTAAGTAAAATTTATTTTGTTTAGTAAAATGTTACAATGTAATCATCCGGTGCTTTATATCCTAGTGACTCAACAATAATTCTCCTTCGGCAATAATTGTCACATTACTTGCCAAAAGCCACCCCCAGTGAACGCCATCTTGGATAATCTAACGCTTCTCGTCTCCACGCCTTCATCCACTTATGCTATTACATGTTTTAGGTACAATCCCTACATGAAAGACGTGCAAACCGAAGTAGTTCCTCTCGTGAAGTCGACTGCAAACGACGGAAGTCTGACGTTACCGAGTGGCCTGAATCTCGTCTCAGTTCTCGTATCAGGTCACGTGGGGGCGATAAGAGTGCGAGTGACAAATTCTAACGATGCTGAGTGAGTTGGACGTTTATAAATGCATCATTAAACGTCGCACCTCGTAACAGTATACGCAACGTTTATTTGTGTAATGCTAAATGAGAACTTTTCTTTTATTAATTGCCTCATGTAGCGCCTTTCATCATCATATTATGTTCACACTAGATTATTTTCGTTTATTGATCGAAACGGAAAACGATTACTTTATCATTATTATTTATATTATTATTATTATTAATAAAAATTTATCCAGTGCAAATTCCCTACCAGAGGATCAATGCAATGTACACTAAATTCATGAGATATTCTGTTTAAATATTATACACTTGATAGGATGACATTGTTTGGATAGTAACATTTAGGATATATGCATTATTCATGATATATTCAAAGACATCAATAAAACAGCTTCAGAATTACTATTACTACCACACGAGAAATGCTCTTGGTTAAATCTCCATCCTCGACTGATTTAGCCTATAACTAAATAGTTTAAGTAACATCCGAAGTCGATGTATTAAAAATGCGTATTTTTTTCAAATCATCATCGACAGATAACTGTAGTCGTTTGATCTGGTAAGCTTCAAAGTAGTGGATATCCAAAATGGTAAGCATTTTGCCGGACAATGCCTACCATGGGCATGACTTCCATCCTCTCGGCAATGACGTGACAATGTAATGAAATTTAAAAGTATTGAGTTTACAGCGTTTCCATTTTCACTTCAATAAATTATGGATCAGGCATTAACAGTTTATCTGATGATTCCACAAAAACTACATACAACAGGTGCACAAACGAGCTAGCACGTCGAAGTAGATACTAGGTAGGTTTGAATTTTCGCAAAATGAATTCGAAATGAGATGAGCAAAAAAATCCGACCGTTAAGCAACGCCTTGTTTCATTCTTAGGAAGGAAAAACTTCTATGGTCGAACATCCACTACGCACGCTGGTATCAGAACATGTATCTGACCGAACTGCTACTGCGCGGAAGCGTCGGCACCACATTCCGACACCTGAACGAAAACCTCGGTGGTGTGTTCAACGGTGTTACGAATGTTACCGCCGCATTAGGCATATTTCGCCGTCAACTCGGAAAAGCTTCAGATGCGCTTTTCCGACAAGAGTGCCACGATTGGTACATGAAAGATGTAGCAGACGTACCGTCGACCCAAGGCGTACTACATTGCCCGTGCACCAGACGGCAAGCGAGAGTCGATATCCGGTTTGAAGACGACCCGGGTTGTTCAAATGGAGGTTTCGCTTGCAACATTTTCCACCGCGGCGCCCACCACTGCATTCGCTCCGTCTCGCCCAGGTAGGAAGAGAATGCCAGTCATCAGATATTTCAAGACACCAGTTGTTCTTATAACATACATCTCTTCTGACATGAGTGACCGTATCGCCATCGCTTTTGAGTCAAATTTAATTTGACTGAAAATTGCTCAGTAAACGTTACGTTGTATATGTTTTTTATTATATTATTTATTATTCATTTATTATATTATTTTGCATGTGTTTGCATAAACATAGTTAACACAGTTCTTACATGTATTATAAAAAGAATTAAATGTAGCCAACAAAATAAAATAATCGAATTACAATCGAAATCACGTAGGCCATATACTACTTAAATGTAACCAGTACGCCATAAAACCCCTATTCTTCTTACCCACAGTGCGCAGGGCGCCGGACAACAGTGCTGCTACGACAGGGCTGGAAACCTACTACCATTTGAAAATGGCGGAGGAACATTCGACAGGGCACACGCGAAAGGCTACTTCAACAACCACGTGACTAAAATCCCACACCTAAGTCACCTTCTGGAAGACATAGAACCGCACTTCCTGTGCTGCAAACTGTCTTTCAACTGCCAGAAGTACAATGTGTTGCGTCCAACAGATGACTGTAGAAAATACGTTCCACCAGTAATACGTAAGTAGCAATAAGTTACGCGCTTTACGTTTTACACATTAGCGGTGGTGTTGGATGTCTATTATTATATATTTCCTTTGTTCGTTAATGGCATTTCCATAAAACTCCATAATGCTATTTTGTGTCGCATTACTAATTAATGAAAGTGCTGTTCTTCCCAGATAAGTCGAGATGGCGCTGGAATGAACAGGTATGCCAGGGGTTGGGGGTGTAAAGCGCCTTGAACAGCCCCAAGGACTGGATATCGCGATATATAACAACGCACCTTTACACATTAATTATTTAAACCAGTCAGTCTACCAATGGCTATGACACGCAAGATGAAAGGTACATCAATGTTTCAGCGGCGAGATCATTTGGGGATCCACATATCATAACAATGGACGGACTGCAATACACATTCAATGGACTAGGCGAGTTCTGGCTTATTCGTAGCGACGACTTTCTGATGCAAGGAAGGGCTACTCAGGCGAAAACCGCTGAAGGTACTGTCTCGTGTTTCTTACACATACGTTGACTCAATATGCGCAATAATATTACAAATTGTAGCGACACCAAAAGTAAGAACAATAACAGTTAGTACTACTACTACTACTACTACTACTACTACTACTACTACTACTACTACTACTACTACTACTGCTACTACTGCTACTACTGCTACTACTGCTACTACTACTGCTACTACTGCTACTACTGCTACTACTGCTACTGCCGCTACTGCCGCTACTACCGCTGCTACCGCTACTACCGCTACTACCGCTACTACTGCTACTACTACTACAACAACTACTACTACTACGTCTACGATTACTACGACTGCTGCTGCTGCTTCTGCAGTAGCAGTAGAGGTTGCACTACCACCAACACCACTAAAACTACTACTAATAATAACAATAACTTTAATAATGTTAAGCACTTAATATCTCAGTTGCGTATGCTTTGTTACCATGACAATCGTGACATGATCAATACGAAAGTCTTGCTTCGTCAGGGGACGTGACTATGGCAACAGCTTGGACGGCCATAGGCATGGCGGCTAACACGTCCGGCAACGGCACTGTTGTCCAAGTTCAGATCAACGAGCGAACGGGACTTGATATCATAATTGATGGCATCAAGGAAGACTTCGACGACCTTCCAACCCAAGAGTTCAGCGGTAGGACGCATTTTATTCGCGATGGAGACGAACATAATATTAATCTTTGACACAACACGGTGTAAGCATTGTTGAAATATATACTCTTATCTTTGTAGTACATATATTGTATTTTCACCATTAAGATGGATATGTACAACTACATTGTGTTTTACAATCATTGTTGTATTTGTGATGCAAGGTTTCACAGTGACGTTTGACGCAGCCAAACTGACAGCTGACATTCGCTTTCATGCTGAGAACGAGTATGTCATCAAGATCATGGCAATAGAAGGAACACTGTCGTATCAGATGAGCTGGCCTAGTGATGCAGGTACAGTCTGGTTATTTCGTCACGAAGAGCCAATGTCCGCGCTTAGTGAATGTATCATTCTGCAGGCCGGTATATATTTCACTGCAAGCGACGGACCATCCACTGTTTACAAAGTCCAATGTTGGAAAATCTTTCGTTTTTAAATGCCTACCTGAAAAAAATGTTTTCTTATCATTCTCGCCACATTACGCACTAACACATATATTTAATGGTAAGTTAACATCTTTAATTTCAAAATGACGAGTGATTGATATCTATATGCAGAGCGTATAAACAATGTAATACAGCAGCAATCGCACCAAGTGCCAAACATACGAATTTTCTTCTCAAATAAAACTATTTAATTATTCCACCATTTTAGTTTATTCGTTTATTTTGTTGTTATTGCAACTAGCAATGCATGACATGCTGCTACAGCTGTTATTGCAGCAACTAGGGTGTCTGCAGCTGCTGCTGTTGGCGATGGTACTGCAACAATGGCAGGTGAATAACTTCTGCAGCTGAAACACCTGCTGCAACAGCTATTGTAAATACAACTGCTGCACATATTGCTGTTTCTAGTGTTGGCGGTTTTTCTATTGATGCTGTTACAGCTACTTTTATTTAGGCGAATAGTCATGGCTCAATAGGAGGAATTGAAATATACAGTAACCACACTGGAGAATCATGCATGTCACCCATCTTATGTTTTACAGCTCCCCCAACCGGGTTGCTAGGCAACGCCAATGGCAACATGGACGATGACCTCCAGACACCTGATCACATTGTCATTGCAAGCAACGCGACGTCGAGAGAGGTGTTCGAAAAGTTTGGCATGACATGTAAGTTTAATAGGCAAATCTTGTGCCAATTAGATGCAATTTCTCAATAAATTCTATAGAAACATAAATTGCAATAGCCGAACGAAAGTAGTTTCAGCGGTTCGATATATTTCCAAACTTATTGGCGTTATTGTCCTTGCAGGGCAGACTTCCGAAGTGGAATCGCTGTTTGTCTACGACACCGGATCCAGCCATGCTTCCTTCGTCAAACCGTCGTTTAGGCCGCTGTTCGAGCCTCCGACGATAGATGACGCCACTCGCGAGAACGTGACCCGGATGTGTTACGGTAAACAGCAGTGTGTCTTCGACTACTTTACCACCGGCGAAATGACATTGGCGTTGGCGTCAGCCAAAGCTGTACTAGACCACGAGGACGTCGTGGAAGCGTCACAGAAAGGCAAGCGAAAGAGTTTCACTATATGAATAACATTTGGGCAACCACTTCGCAGTCTTAACTAGTCGTGCGACAGTCGGTAACCGATCCAATTAAATCGAGAATAGACCCAAATAGCTGTTGCTAGATGGCGATGCCATGTTTTTTACTTCGCGTCATCTGAGGGGTGTGTGGCATGAAATGGGACGTGGAGATTGACCTCAAAATTATATGGGAGACGGGAGGTAGGTTTGGTGGGAGGTGGACTCTCAAAATTGGTGGGAGATTGAGACCCACATGCCACACTCCTCGCATCTGTGTTATTTGGGTGTTGCCAATGTAATAGATTCTGTTTCGATATATTCTCGATAAATTGACCTCGAGTGGTATTAAATATTTTATATGGCAATATCTCAATTATGTGCGAAACCAACACTTATGCAATTTTATGTTTCCGTTATTCCTACTTGCAAAACTGTCCATCCTCCGGACGGGATAACTTGGTAGTTCGTAAATGACTGCCACGATAACAATATTAAAAATACGTTATCACAGAAATATCCATATGTGACTTGTTTCATAGTTCTGCCAATATTTCTCGAAATTGCGACGTTATACTGGCTGTTATAGTAAGGTCTAGCCTTGCCTTTCCATTACGTAACTTCGGAAAATCAAAGAAAATATGCGTGACGTTGTCAACAATCGTACGTAATTGTTCGCGTAGTGTTGCGGACAATTGTACGTAATAACTACAAAGGATAATTCGATTGTTCGTAGAAACGTCAAGATGGATGAATTTCGAAAAAAAACTGAGAGACCCGACCGTGGGGTCGTAGATGTAGCTCCGAAACTCACGATGGATTATTATAACATTGCTCTGTGTTTTCTTGCAGTGGTCACGTGCGGGTTTCTTGAGACGCCATCAAATGGCACCAAAAGCGGAAGTAGTTCACTGGTCGGTTCAGTAATCAAGTTCTCTTGCAACGGCGGGTTTCGTCTGCGAGGTTCGGCTCAGCGACGATGCACTGGCTCGGGGACCTGGGACGGCGTAGAACCCCTTTGTAAGTAACATTTTGCTGTTCAGATATATGCATCTTCCAATGGCACAATATAGGCTAATTTGTGAAAATAGAATACTAATATTACGTATTTGCTAAGCATTGTGAATTAAACACAATTACAACGATTGGGCATTTATTGTTGCTTTTGACGGGTTACGTAGCGACAGTCAGTATGCTAAGGCTGCTTGACTTGTGTGCATGCGTGCGTGCGTGTGTGTGTATTCCTGTGCGCGTGTGTGCGTGTGCGTACGTGTGTGTGTGCGTGCGTGCGTGCGTGCGTGTGTGTATGTATGTGCGGTGCGGGTGTGCGTTGGATTTATGAAACCAGCCAAACCACTGCATTCTCCCTGTTGCAAGTGGACAAGGAAGCCATTAGCCTATCATGTCCGCTCCGTCAATTCTTTCGAAACATTGCTTGCATTTATACAATTAGTAGATCATTATTATTTCATTAATGTGCCGTATTCTTTGAAAATATGTAGTGTCTAATCTCCAGTCGATACTATTACTTTTATTAACGTACCTTCATGTCTTCCAGTTCTACAACCGTCATTAAGTTTTGAAGAAAACATTTGAAGAAAACACTTAAAACGGTTCGTTTCCTTTAAATGATATTCTCTTTAGTGTTGTGAAACCACACTCTGTTCGGCGTTTTTCACAAACGAAGTCCATTCGTTCTGGAATCAGGTTAGCTATTAATATCGTCCTCTGTTTTACAGGTGCTTGGATGCAGTCTCCGGAGCACAGCGGTAGATCACGTAACATTGGGTTGATTTCGTTGATCTGCGCGGCTTGCGCAATTGGCCTGTTCGTCATTGTATAACCACAGCGACATGTTGTGTGCGCAAACGTAACAGCAACCGTAATGGTAAATCAACTTACTACAGTTGTTCATCACATTGTTCCGGACTCCAGGGTGACTGTTGTGATGGCTGTTTGTCTTGTGATGGTTGTATGTCTTGTGATGATTGTGAGTGAAGCATTGCATACGGTATGAGGAACAGGATATTAACACGTAGCTTACACATGTTAGTTACTGTAAATAATATGAAGTTAAGTTTATTCAATATTGGCGTTAGTAACGTGCAAGCTTCAACACTATAGGTACTTTACATATCAAGTAAATACAAGTGTTGCCTTAGTCATTTGCATGTTGTATATACCAGCAATGCCTGGTACATTTCATATATGTGCCTTGTTGTTCAGAGAACATCTTTGGCATATGGTAAAAAAGGGATTGTTTGGTATATCCGTATGTTGTTCATCGTTTAATGTTATCATCGTGAACGTACGTTTGTGAAACACTGTTAACTGTTTTGTGCAATTTAATGTATGAGTGTGTTTACTGTTTTCTGTATTTTTTTACTGTTTTCTATATTTTGAAAGTCTTGATTGAGATAGATTTCATTATTATACATTAATTATTTTGAATGTTATAATATATATATATATATAAATATATATATATATATAATATATATATATATATATATATATATATATATATATATATATATATATATATATATATATATATATGATATATATATACTATATATATATATATATGTTTTTATTTTTTAATTTGGAAACTATTTTGGAGTGTAGCTAAATCTTCGTTGTTGCTGCAATCTAGTTATGTTCAATGTTCATTTATTTGTTGGCGAAACAGTACACACAAACAGCACCCACAAACAGCATACACAAACAGTAAACACAAACAGCACACACAAACAGTACACACAAACACATCTTGTATTATAAATTACATACTTATTCAAGCTAACCACTGCCTAAAAACGACACATGCAAAAATGAGCTAACATGTTGCAGTGGATAATAAGTAGGTTTGATTAAACTACCATGTGTTGTTTTCATACAGCAATGAACAACCGATTGTTCATTATTGCGTCGAATCAGTGGTATTTCTGAACGACAGTGGAATGCACGTGGAATGCTTTTATTCGTAAAATGGAATAATTCAGATTTGAAATGTGTTTCAATAAAGTATATCATTCACATAACTTAACAACAAACGCATTATCATGTTGGGTTTCTACTGGCACACACTGCACATGGGATATCTAGCAAATGCATAAATAGGACATACACATCATTTTCGAAAATCAGTTTGTTGTAAGAATAATTATATTTATACAAGCCCAATTTTGGGCCCTATCAGAACATCGTCACGTTCCATGCGGACAAAAGCAATCACTACAATGGCCCATCGATACTCTAAAGGCAAGCGATCGTTGTGCATAGAAGATGCTATGTATTGCTGCTGTGCTAGTAGAACGATGAATGCTGCAAAGGAATTTTGACAGAACTATTCAACAATATATCACGAAATAACTTTGACATGTTAGACCATAAGCTTAACAATGTCCTTAAGCCGCATTACCACATGACGTTCCACGTGACGGCCCACAGCTTGTACGTCTCTTCGGGACCAAACAACGAAGACAATTTACAGAGCGTATCTACAGGTTATAAAAACGTAATCTCAGAAATTATACGCCGACTTTGGAAAGAGAGCACTAAGTGTTTCGCTAATAACCGGGCTGTGCAGAGAAACTGTGCTGTCTGGCGAACTCGGTCTAAATACAGGAACTCCGCAAGGATACGTTCTTTCTCCCGTTTGTTTTTTTCAATCTACACAAACGAAATTTCATGCTACGATCCAACGCTTACCCTTATCAAGTACGTAGATGACGTGTCTCTTGTGCGTCGTCTCAAAGATGAGTTCTCTCTTTCTCTGTATTACCTGCAGATTTAACTTGTCGGTTTAAGTCTAGCTTTTGTGAACTGAACACAGCTGTAACTAAAGAGTTAGTCCTTGGAGGGGGAGGACTAGAAATGAACCATGACCAGTCTCCACAGAGAGTCAAGCAGTTGAAATAGAAAATAGTGTCAAGTGCCTGGGTATTGTAATTGACCAAAACTTGACATTCTGTGACCATGTAGATTATGTGTACAGGAAGTGAAGTGACAAGTTAAGTGAAAAGTTTCTAGCAAGTATTTGTTGTTGATTATTGTATATGAACTGTTTTTAGTAATGTTTTAGGTGAATTGTTTCTATTACGTGTGTGTGTAGGTGATGCGTGTTTTTACCAATTTTATTACTAGCAATGCAATGTATACGTAAAGAAAAATTCCGATTTTAATAAAGTTCTTGAATCTTGAACTTAATTGGCTATCATTACCAGAACGTTTCAAACAAAAACAAGCTCAACTGGTCTTCAAATCGCTGAAGGGACTGGTCCCAGAAAGCATGTGAGCGATGTTCCAATCTGTCTCAAGCGTTTTCACACGAAACACTCGATCAAATATCAGAAGAAATACACCACATTTTGAAATACTCAAAAGAACTGATAATGCAGAACAAATACATAAACGTGACTTTTCTTGAAAACTGTGGCAACTAACCCGGCTTCGTGTTGTTTCTGCTATTCTCTTACGTAATGTTAATAGTACTTAGGACAATGCAACTGACACATCACGAACCTGAAGTCTCGAACAGTCTGTAATATTGCGTGTACATATGTTGCTAATAAAGACAGTTAACCAACAACAGAAAACGCTTTCAAATAACTATTAATTTTATTTGTCATGTAGTCGTCTTACATTCTGGTGTATTTGATTGTAGTAAGCCAACGGTTTACTAATTAAGTTACTGTCCTTGGGGTTTTAATAATATATGCACATTAGGAAACCGTGGATACACATTGCTGCTTGATGTAGCAGCCCCTTGTGTACGTCAAACATCCACTGATGTTATGATAGCGTACATTACCTGGATATTACAAACTCGTTACGTCAAACATCCACTGATGTTATGATAGCGTACAGTACCTGGATATTACAAACTCGTTACGTCAAACATCCACTGATGTTATGATAGCGTACAGTACCTGGATATTACAAACTCGTTACGTCAAACATCCACTGATGTTATGATAGCTACAGTACCTGGATATTGCAAACTCGTTACGTCAAACAACCACTGATTTTATGATGGTGTAACATACTAGGATATTATAAACTGTTTACGTCAGACATCTACTGATGTTATAATGACGTACCGTAGTAGGCTACTAGAAACTGTGCACTACAAATACCCCTTGATGTTATAATGGCGTACTGTACAGGATGTTACACATTGTTTACTACAGACATTCCCCGAAGTTATGATGACGTACTATACTGGGATATTACAAACTATTTACATCAAACATCCACTGATGTTATGATGACGTACCGTACAGGGATATTACAGACGGTTTACATCAAACATCCACTTTCGCTATAAAGGCGTACCGTACTAGGATATTACAAACCACTATTATAGAGCGATGAAATGTGTGTGTGTGTTTGTGCATGTGCATGTGTGTGTGTGTGTGTGTGTGTGTGTGTGTGTGTGTGTGTGTGTGTGTGTGTGTGTGTGTGTGTGTGTGTGTGTGTGTGTGTGTGTGTGTGTGTGTGTGTGTGTGTGTGTGTGTGTGTGTGTGTGTGTGTGTGTGTGTGTGTGTGTGTGTGTGTGTGTGTGTGTGTGTGTGTGTGTGTGTGTGTGTGTGTGTGTGTGTGTGTGTGTGTGTGTGTGTGTGTGTGTGTGTGTGTGTGTGTGTGTGTGTGTGTGTGTGTGTGTGTGTGTGTGTGTGTGTGTGTGTGTGTGTGTGTGTGTGCGTACGTGTGCAGCGTGCGTGTTCAATGCATCATTAATATGACGCGAACGGGCAGTCTAGTTGCCTGACAGCTGATTCAAACATAACACAGCCAATGGCGATACACCCCGTATGACTTCCATGAACAAATATTCCCTGCCTTTTCACTTCGAAAAATCGAAGCGACATACACTAGTCTGACATAACTTGCCCGGATGTACCCGAGAAAAACATAGGCAAATCATCTTATTGGTTGATGCTTCAAATATGATAAAGGTCCAGTCGACGGTTGTTTGGATCCAATAAGGACAAGAATAAAATGGAGCATATATTATTGATACATGTTGGGACGTGTTGGTATAGGGACGAGTTCAGTTGTACGGTAACTGCGATATTCTAGCCTTCCGTCTTGGTCTTCAGAAATGTTGCGGGAACTTTGTGTTCCGGCGTTCTGCAAAGTCGGACGCTACGTGTCTGAAATCGAAAGTTATTTTTTCTTTAAAAGTAAAATCAATCAGACCGACCGACCGACCGACCGACCGACCGACCGACCGACCGACCGACCGACCGACCGACCGACCGACCGACCGACCGACCGACCGACCGACCGACCGACCGACCGACCGACCGACCGACCGACCGACCGACCGACCGACCGACCGACCGACCGACCGACCGACCGACCGACCGACCGACCGACCGACCGACCGACCGACCGACCGACCGACCGACCGACCGACCGACCGACCGACCGACCGACCGACCGACCGACCGACCGACCGACCGACCGACCGACCGACCGACCGACCGACCGACCGACCGACCGACCGACCGACCGACAGACAGACAGACAGACAGACAGACAGACAGACAGACCGACATACCGACATACCGACTGTGCGTGCGTGCGTGCGTGCGTGATTTTATGTGTGTGCCTGTGTATGTGACTGTGACTGTGTGAGTGCGTGTGTGGGTGCATGCGCATGCGTGCCTGTGTGTGTATATGTATTTTGTTTAAGCATTCATGTGCGTTTGCATGTTTGTAATCATAAAGCACGTTTTACAACTACCACGCTATGTTGTAAATAAGGTCGTGGAAATTGAATAACTTATTTTTCGAAACGGCTCTTGCTAAAACGAGTGATCAGTGCACCTTTTCTGTTTCCGGCTACTCGGTATTGGCACTTTCATTGACACGCGGGGTTTCCTTCTGAAAGCAAAATAGTTTTACGCTGTCCCAAAACGTCCTATATGTGATATATGCTTATACATTTTCAAGATTCGTAAGACACTTAAAACGATCTTGTAGGGTTGAAACAATTATTTTTTTAACCAAGTGGTATCCAGTCGCTTATTGTAAAAAAGCCAACACAATTCTGTTCTCTGTCTGTTATGGATATTTCAAGATTAATTGCGAATTACATCGATTTCAAGGCGAGATGAAGTAATGCCATCTAACGAGTAATTTTGCCAACACAATGTTTCTCACGAACATTTAAGCATGTAATATTTTCGAGGTGGGACCACAAGGTAAATATTATCTAAAGAACGCGACCTACTTCTTACGATTGCGGGTGACCAACAAGATGACACAAGGCGGTATGAAGAGGACAACACACCCCGCGGCAAAGACTCCCAAGATCACCCCGATTGACCAGTGGAAACCTTCGGGTGAGATCTCGTCTTCAGCTGGAACACAACGTCATAGCATATTGATACTATTGAGTTGGGACGATGGAGGTTGCTGGACTGTACAAAACAAGATTTAACAAGATTTAACAAGATTTGCCATCCAAACCAAAGGCCCTGATGGCAAGTGGACAAGGAAGCCATTGGCCTATCGAGAGTCTAACAATGTTCACCTACTTATAACCCGCCCTCCTGATATATGTGTCAACCTTGTTTTTAAACATATTCACGCTGCTAGCAGTTACACAATCTGTAGACAGTTTGTTCCATTCATTTATTGTCCTCTGTGAGAACGAGTGCTTCCTGATGTCCAATCTACATTGATCCTTTACTAATTTTACCTCATGTCCTCTAGTTCTGCTATCCTTCTTGAGTGAGAAAAACATATTTCTATCAATATTTTCATACCCATTCAATATCTTAAAAACTTCAATCTGATCTCCCCTTAACCTCTTTGTCTCTAGAGTTGTTAAACCACATTCTTTCAGGCGTTCTTCATAACTAAGGTCTCTAAGTTCTGGAATCATTTTAGTTGCTCTCCTTTGTATGCGTTCAAGCGTATCTATATCCTTCTTACGACATGGTCTCCATGCTTGTATACAGTATTCTAAATGAGGTCTAACTATTGCTTTATAAAGAGGTATAATTAACTTTTTTCCCTTGTATGTTATGTTTCTTCTAATCAATCCAAGAATTTGATTACCCTTTGAAGCTGCAATACCACACTGCTCTGAAACTTTCATATCAGCGTTTATTGTAACTCCTAAGTCCTTTTCTTTTACAGTAGTACCCAGAACAGTATCTCCCATTTTATAGTTTACATTCAAGTTCCCATGTCCTGTATGTAGGCATTTACATTTCCCAAAATTGAACAGCATCTGCCATTTCTCAGACCATTTCACTAATCTGTCTAGATCGTTTTGTAAATGTTGTTTATCACCATCAGTATTAACCTTTCTAAACAGTTTTGTGTCATCCGCAAATTTCAGTATGTTACTTGTTATACTCTCGTCCAAGTCATTGATATAAATTAAGAATAATATAGGTCCTAATACTGATCCTTGAGGTACCCCACTCAAAACCGATTTCCAATTTGAAACTTCTCCATCTACTACAACTCGTTGTCTTCTGTCAGTCAGCCATTGTTCTATCCAGTCAGTTATGCTATCCCCGATACCATGGGCTTTTAATTTAAGTAGCAATCTTTGATGTGGCACTTTGTCAAAAGCTTTCTGAAAATCTAAGTAGATAATATCTACTGGCGATCCCACGTCTATCCACTTAGTGATTTCTTCCAAAAAACATAACATATTTGTTAAGCATGACCTCGCTTTAAGGAATCCATGTTGAGATGAATTTAATAATTTATGCTTAACGAGGAAGTCCACCATATGGTCTTTAATTAAGCTTTCTAATAATTTACAAATCACTGACGTTAAACTCACTGGTCTGTAATTCTCTGACTTATTTCTCGAACCCTTTTTAAATAATGGTATGATGTTTGCTTCTTTCCATTCAAACAGGTTTACCCATCCTCGTTAACCAGTGTTGATGTTTTGTTATTACTGGGGGGTCCATCCGAGTAATTCTGCCCCAGTTTTCGTATTAGCCAACGACATGTTCTGCTAATGTTTTAATCCCGTACATCCGGGACAACCGGTTTTGTCTGTGGGCCCATATCGGCCTACGTATCAAGAATTGTCCGACAAAACACTACACTAATGCATTTCCATATGTCCATGTTCAATGAGTATTCTACAAAGAACAATTGAGTCGAAGCTTTCACTTACCAACACATACAGCTTCCGCGCCGTCCCACGTGCCCGCTTCAGTGCAAACTCGCTTCATCGAACCTTCCAAGCGGTACCCCTTTTGGCAGGAAAACGTCGTTACGGAGCCGATTGACCGACTACTGCCGCTCATGCTGCCACCTTGCGGCGTTTCCAAATGATAGCACCTGATCTCTAGAAGCAAGTAAACATATTGCATGTGTGTGTGTCTGTGTGTGTGTGTGTGTGTGTGCGTGCGTGCGTTCGTGCGTGCGTGCGTTCGTGCGTGCGTTCGTGCGTGCGTGCGTGCGTGTGAAGAAGACCAGACTAGGTGTAGGACGATCAAAACACTACTTCTGTTCACAACACTACGGCGTTTTTTTAACGTACTTCCAAAACATTACGGTCAAAACACTGATATAAATATATTATATCACCTTCACGAAGACAAAGCATTTTATATTGTTTCAAGCCATAATATATTATATATTATAATTACAGTATTACTGTTGGAACCATGTGTACGTATGTAATCCTAACATAATTGTGATTACTATCACCTGTGGTTATCATAAATGATAAACGGTGCAGATAGCTACATCAACTTGGCCACGGTAGTGTTTTGAACGTACGTTGAACACACTATCGTTGAGTTTTCTAGGGGTAGGAACTAGGCATCGTAACCGTTAATACTTATATACCGTCACATACCATGTGCATATTGGCGTCAAGAAGCATAAGTAATATGCTCCAAATAATGATCATGAGTAAGTTTATCGTGACTAGTGGGCGATATTTTCACAAACCAACCCGCGCATGACGTCACGAGATATTACGATTTTCATGACAAAACGTCATAATTTATATGCATGCACTGAAATGCTTATTTATTGTCCAATTCATCGCATTTTCTTAAGGTTTCAAGTTGGCTCCGTAAACGTAGGATTTTGCCAGCAAAACGTTCACCAAACTGAAAGACTTAGGCCGACGTGTTTGCCTAGGTACGACCCTGCTCTTTTCGGTGCAATTGAACAAATGTACCCGCGTTGATTAAGTCCACTAACCGATGCACGTGGCTTTCTCGCCGGTCCACGCGCCTTCTTCTGTGCACGTTCGCTGCGCCGAGCCTTGCAGTTGATATCCTTCATTACAGGAGAACGCGACAGTGGCGCCTACCAACGGACTGCTGCCACTCTTGCTGCCGTTGAGCGGTGACGAGAGAAAGCCGCAACTGACCACTGGAAGCAAGCCGTAATGTCGCCGCCCATCAATAGTCTATTTACCGAAACACTTGCTGGATAATAATATATCATGCCTAATTGTATATGATATACAATGCAATACTGGCATAATTAAACAATTCAATTATAAATACAGAGTTTAAAACTAAATATTAACACTCGATTGTCCGCTTGTTCAAAGCACTTATCAGATTGAGAAATGCTTAAAAAGCTAAACGCTTATTTTTCTAAAAAACTAAGAGTTCAATTATTGCAAATATACGCGTATAAACTGTAAGAAATGCTGTAACTCTGAGTCACAAAATAGATAAAGTGTAACAGTGTTAAAATAAACCCTTAATAATATATCGACTGGTGTAAATGGTTGATTTAACAAAACATTTTACCTTGCCTTTGAGAAAAATAATAGAAATGTAAAATAAAATGTTCTATTATAAAAGTATTGTAAAAATTCTAAGTTGGACGATCGCCTTGTTACCGTCATTACTACTGCTAGGGGCCTACACATCAGTTTAAGCCATTTTGGTCCTAACCGGTCAAATATTGTTGATGTCATGGCCAAAAACTGTAATACTAGCAAAGTGCCATGTCTGGTCAACCAGTTAGTGGCGCTGTAGGCCACCTGCTGGTCGGCTGGCACTATATGAGAACATTTTCACGGACCTAAGCAATATAATGTATGCATAGTGTCGCAATTCTGTACACAAGTGCATACTCTTCCCTATTTGTAGTGCTCATCCGCTTAGCAATTAGTGCCCATTTCCAAATGTTAGTGATACCTTTCTTTGAGGCTTCTACGATCTCTTCGTATTGGCGAACAGCATCAGCCGAGGCCTTTGCAAGCGACTCGCTGCCTGTAACGACGTAGTCAAAGACACACTGTTCGCAATCACCGCATATTCTCTTTGCAATCTCCAAAATAGATTTATTTTTTGCAGGAAGTTCGAACAGTGGCTCGAATAAGGAATCGAAGAACGATGAATGATTGGCTCTAGCGTCGTAGACGAACAAAGACTCCTCCTCTTTGGTGCTCCCTGAAAGAATGTGTCACGTAAAACAACCAGTCGATGTTACGCAGAAGCACAACGTTCTCTTTGAACTAAACAGTTTAGCTAAACTGATATTGTGTTTAATGACATGTGATTATTTTTCTTAGTTAACAAAATCAATGCGGATCTAAGAAATAACACGTCTTAAACAATATACTATTTCTTGATTTTTAACAGACTTATCGGAAAATCACACGGAGGGAAGTCATGTCAAATAAAGTCTCAATAAATTGACACAGCAAGTCAAGTGATGTCAAATCGCAAGTCAATGACCTCCAAGTCCAAGTCAAGTCTCGAGTCATCTCATTGAATTTCAGGTCCCAGGTCATTAGTCGAGTGTGACTCGAATGATTCGAGTCAGCCCCTATGACTCCAGTAAATAAGTCTGGTTTGAGAATAACTACTGAGTTTATTTTATTTTAAGAAAATGCAATAATGGTGAAATAGTTGTCAATGGGTCACATTATATCTCTCAAAATAAAATATGATTTCGTTTTGTCTTAGGTATTTGCATACTTGTTAATTTACTTTGGAGCAAGCTTTGGTGACCATAGCGCACTTTGAAAGCGTCATTGAAAGGACATATTAGATTCGGCGAAAGCTTGTGATCCGCATTGTATTTATCTATATTGAGTTGTATATTTTTTGTCTTCGTCTGAACCGCTGTTACTTTCACTTTTGCCGATGTATTTCTGTCTCATTCCTAATTATCATGGACAACTTCACCACAATTTTGCCCTCGTCTCATTTCGTCGTCGTCGTCGGACTTACAAACAACTTACATGTCATGCCGAACCTTTCGTGCAGTTCCCTCTTAGTAACGTTTGTGACGATAGTAACGTTGTCTGGAGTCTGCAGATCATCATCCGGAACCCCATTTGCGTTGCCTAGCAACCCACGTGGATGATCTGCAGGTCATATACAGGAGTTATTTGAGTGCATCTCTTCATGTTGTGAACGTGACACATTTACGAATAATATAAGAACCACATAAACATTAACCAGACTGGTAACTGAAGTCTACAAAGGTGCTTACGAACTATATACATAGTTTACCTACTCTTCATAGTTGTTGGTACGGTTACGTCTGATGTGTACATGTTTAACAATGTACATTATATTTTGTCGTCTCCGAATGTTTTCTGTATCCTGCATCCAATTGTTATTCGTAAGTGAAATCTTGGTTTTCATATGACACTCTAACTAATTGACACTTGTTCCAATCCAGGTATCGTGATTTATTATATACAATGTTTACTCAACACTCGAGGCATATGTTATGTTCTACCCTGGGTCATTGCAATGTGTGAAATACTTCAAGACATGTGTTGACTCGATGTTCATCTCCGGTAGTTCGGACGAGCTGAGAATAGGTAAACAGATGTAGCTAACATTTTGACACAAACCTGCTTCCTTTGGCCAACTCAACGAGAAATACAATGTTCCGACGACGCTCCTAATGTTCATCACGTACTCGTTGGTACCATGAAAACGGACAACAGCCGTTACATTGCTCGCGTCGTACGTGACGGTGACGCCTAATTAACATAATCAGAAAACGTCTTAATTCCGAGCTCAGCATAAATGAGATGTGGTTACGCTTAGTTACTGTATATATATATATATATATATATATATATGCATACATATATATGATTCGAGAAAAAAACAGCGTGTGGTTACATTATTCAATTTAAAAAAATACTAACAAAAATACCGATCCTCCGGACGGTATAACTTGGTAGTAACTTGAACTTTCCCATGCCGCCTTTGTGTCACATAATACCGAACTGATCAGTTGATGGTTTATGTAACTTGGAACAATCGTAGAAAACACGCATAACTTTGCGCATAATTATACGTAACGTGAACTATGATAAACTAGAAAACACGTATAGCGTTCCGAACAATCTACGATTCAAAGTAATTCTACGATTCACAGTAATAAATAAAAAGTAAGTGTTACGGATCCTTCATGGGAAGGAGGTGTAGCAAAGCATGCATACAAAACGTATACATACGTATACAAAACGTATACATACGTATACAAAACGTATACATACGTATACATACGCTAGCTATATTATTATATAGTAAGATTATTGCAAGGCAAAATAATTGGTGCTGAAACCTCCGGCTAACAAATTCATCGGTACAGCATTTGAAATGATACTCATTTTACCGTTGAAATCTTGCGTTGGAAGGTCGTCGAAGTCTTCCTTGACGCCATTAATGATGACATCGAGTCCCGTTCGTTCGTTGGTCTGAACCTGGACAGTTCTGCCGGACGTTCTTGCCGCTAGGGCTGTCCACGAAGTCGCATTAAACCCTGTATAGAAACACAGTTTTAATATCATTATACATCATGATGGTTGGGATAGGGTAATAACTATATCTAGGAAGGAAATAACAATATGAAAATGAAAGGGAGAGTGAAGCCACCTAGATTAACTGTCATGCACGAAAAAGCATTAACAGCACCAATTATTATCCTGAGACAATCCATCTGATGGTCGCACAAATAATATCCGTATATATTTGTGATCATAACACCATCATCATTTACAACACCTTGATCGTTCTTGGCTTTAGTTGCTCTTCCTTGCAGCTGAAAGTCTGAGCTGCGAATGAGCCAGAACTCTCCTAGTCCGTTGAATGTGTATTGAAACCCGTCTATCGTGATAATGTGTGGATCTCCAAACAGGAGAGCTGGAACACGGACATTTATAGGTGTAATACGACGATCAAAATACTGTCGGTCAGAATGAGGAAGGGATGATGGCACATCATAAATATATACAGGAATACGCACACGCACGCACACACGCACGCACGCACGCACGCACGCACGCACGCACACCCACACTCACCACACAAAAACACAAACAAATAAACACACACAGTTGTAACGGAAATAGAAAGTGAATTATCATGTTTTTATTGCGATAATTAGCTTTGTTTTAAAATTATCGCACGCAACATATTTAACAACATTATTACCAATCGTAACGCAACGCATTCTTACCAATGTTTAACAAGACTGCCATCCAAGGTAAAAGCCCAAATGGCAAGTGGATAAGGAAGCAATTGGCTTATTGATGGTCCAATTTTCCATTTATGTGTAACCCGCCCTGCTGAGATATGTGTCAACCTTGTTTTTAAACATACTCACGCTGCTAGCAATTACACAATCCGTAGATAATTAATTCCATTCATCTGTTGTTTTTGCCTCTGTGAGAATGAGTACTTCCTGATATCCAATCTAAACTGATTCTTTACTAATGTCACTTCATGTCCTCTAGTTCTATTACCTTTCTTGAGTGAGAAAGTTCTATCAATATTTTCATACACATTCAATGTGTTAAAAGCTTCAATTTGATCTCCCGTAAACATCCTTGTCTCTAGGGTTGTTAAACCACATTCTTTTAGGCGTTCTTTATAACTAAGGTCTCTCAGTTCTGGAATAATTTTAGTTGCTCTCCTCTGTATTCGTTCAAGCGTATATATATATATATATATATATATATCCTTCATGCGATATGGTCTCCACGCTTGTATGCATTATTCTAAATGAGGCTTAACTATTGCTTTATACATAGGTATAATTAGCATTTTCCTTGTATGTTATATTTCTCCTAATCAACCCAAGGATTTGATTTCTGTCAGTCGTTGTCTTTTGTCAGTCAGCCATTGTTCTATCCAGGCGATTATGCCGTTCCCGATACCATGGGCTTTTAATTTTAGTAGTAACCTTTAATGTGGCAGAGATTGCATCAAAACAATGCGCACACACGCACACACGCACACACGCGCACACACACACACACACACACACACACACACCTCTAAATGGATGTGGACTGGACATACGTACCACTGGCCGGTGGGTCGTAGTTCCTGCAGTCATCAGTGGGTCTTACTTCTCCGTACTTCTCGCAATTGTCCGAGTATTTACAACACCATAGAAATGGCCGCACATTTTCTAGGAGGTGACTCGCAACCGGAATTTTTGTGACGTTGGGACTATAGTAGCCCTTCACGTGTGCCCGATCCAATGTTCCTCCGCCGTTTTCGAACGGTAGAATGGTTCCATTTTTGTCGTAGCAGCACTGCTGGCCAGCACCAAGTGCACTGTGGGAAGGCATTGTTGACAGTTGATACTTACATAATTGGATTGCTGTCATTATAGTGAAGAACAAAACAAATGGTAATCTGTACATAAGATAGGTATGGTCTTGTTTCATTGCATCATTATTTTAATCGCAACCATTGTCGATTCATATAGATGCAGTTAGAATATATTTGCTCATAACATTATTAATATATTTGAATTTCAATGTTTTATTGTATACAATGAATATGTTTTTCGGATAGGATTAGCGAATGTCCTGTTACCTGAATAAAGGTTCTCGGTGACTCAAAACAATTAGCCGACGCAGCGGGTCTCGCAGTGACAGACATATAGAATACTACGTTTGTGATTTTGACAGAACCAGCAGTCTTGCCCTCCGGCGTAGTCCTACCTGGGCGAGACGGAGCGAATGCAGTGGTGGGCTCCGCGGTGGAAGTCATCACATCCGGGACTACCATTGGAACAGCCGGGATCATCTTCAAAGCGGGTATCAATGCGGGCTTGCCGTCGTGTGCACGGGCAGTGGGGCAGACCTTGCGCAGATGGCAGGTTTCGCATTTCTGCATCGTACCATTCAACACATCGAAAGTTCCAAATCTGCCCCGGAGCAAAGTTCGTCGGCCTCCGAAAGTGACCGTTGTCGACTCGTGGAATGGATCCGTTGAAATACTCGTTGTGGTACCACTGAGCGATGTGGATCGGGGACCACAGAGATCTGCAGTAAATAACACAGGACCCAGGTGCATTGGCTACGCGAACACGCACGTGTGCGAAACACATCACATTCGCACGCGCACACACAGGCACAAACACATAGTTTTATCGAGGCACATTACATTGTCGTCCAACACAAAAAGGTTTAGATATCAGATCAGTAGAACAGTCTATTGATGTTTTGAGAGTAAATATTTTCTATGTGTCTACATGTGTCTACATTTAATAATCCGTGCAATGTTTCGTCGTAATTGGTATACTTGTTAGAATGGCTGCAACTAGAAAACGTGAATAATGATTTAACGTTGTAGGAGTAACCTCGATTATCCAGGGGCCGTGACGTTGCGCCATTGTTTGTCGCACACATCTGGATCCATACCGTACTTTTCATTGTGACGGAAATTATTTATTCACCCAGGTTATGGGTGCATACGTAATTAATTAGACTCTCATCCGGGCATTTAGCAAACTCATAAAGTAAGCGTGAACTTTTATCAGTTTATACGATGCAATTCGAATTAACTTTGATTATATTGACAACATTTGCAAACTAAAAAGTTAAATCGTGCAAAAAATTATTAGTGTAGAACCTCGATAATGACGCTGATTGGCTGCTGGCGCTTCACGGGAACGCCTACATAAAACAGAGTGGTGACTGTGGGTAATAACGAGACCACGCCTCCGGGGCCAGACTCTCTTCTCGGCGAGTTCACGAAGGCGGATCAGACTACTTCATGTGATGTTTCCAGCCACTCACCTATTATCGTTAGACATGGCTGCACGCACACGTAACGCCCCCACTGTGCCGGACGTAAACACGACATCTCCCGGCAACGTCAAGTTTCCGACATTTTCTGCCGAATTCGTCAGAGGAATGATTCTCTTCTGCACATTTGCTTCGTTGTTGTTCTTCCTTCATATGCAGACACATTCGATTGGATATTCGACAAGCGTGTTGATGGAACGATGTAGAAATGCCTGCGGCTACATTATATGTGACGAAGTGGCAGTAGAAGTAGTCAAGGATATTGATTGAATACATGTTCCTTCCTATTTGAATGTGACATTCAAATAAGTAGCTTTCATGTGACATTCAGATATATAGTAATTCAAAGACACACAAGAAGCCGACAATTCTACGCTAAGGCCGGTTTACACGAGCGAATTGTGCCCCAATTGGTCGGGCGACACCGGGTCGCGTGACAATATGCAAATAAAGTATGTGTGCGTTTAGACGAATTGCATGTCTAGAGAGTGTGACCTAGATATTGTCTCGCGCCATTCCTTATTTGAGCTTTGAAGAAATGTCGTAACGGGTGCACCTGCTGTCAATATCAGATTAGCTACTGTTGCAAAATCGGGCGAACCGTCGGTCAAATTGAGACATACACAAATTCCACTAACACAATTGTAGCCACAAATTGGTCTTGCTAATCAGTCTCACAAGAGTGTTTACAAAACCGATTCTAACACTGCGGTATCACTCGACAACTTGCTAGCCGACTGGTTGGACAATGTATTGCTCGTGTAAACATACCTTTATTTGGATGAATCAGAGCTCAGCATTCTCTTTGAAGACATATCATAACAACATAGCAAGAGGAACACATCTGAGAAGAATCCAACAGAACATACAAGTAACAAATAGAATAACTGACAAAAGAACAACAGTAACTGAGAAACATCTAATTATATTAATGGTCTCTAACGATCGACTATGTTCATATTTACTTACGTGAAAATGATGAAATCTACATCAATTTCTGTGGTGTTGAAATATGATCTCGACCAAGAGATTCCAAGCGTTTTGCTCAAGCCTCCCAATGCGGAGTTGGTTTTACCGACCACATCGACAGAGTGCCGCTTGTCTTCCGCCACTACAGGATATCGTTACCAGTAAGACAGTTAACTAGACACGTGTTTGCATGGTAATGACTATGCAACTGCTATGTTGCTACCGCTACTACTACTACAGCTACTGTTGCTACTGCTACTACAACTACTGCTACTCTTGCTGCTACTGCTACAACTACTATTACTACTACTACTAGTAATAATAATAATAATGAAAATAATAATAATAATAATGATAACGATAATAATAATAATGATAACGATAACGAAAAAATACCCGTGCAGTTGATACTTATATTATTCCTGTGGATGTTTTCATCATTATTAAAACGATAGTGAAAGTGAATAATATGGAGCATAATTATGCATAATTTCATTATTGCTTGGCAATAAACATGGTAGCAACAGTGTTTGCTGCCAAACGTAACTGTCAACAAATAATCGTTTACAGTAATAGCATGTTTCATCTGATTAATAAAGGTATTAGACGCTAAAGATGAATGCTGGCTAAAGCAAGACATCGACTTATTGCAATAGTGGGCCCTACCGTAGGCATAATAACAAATTTGGTAAGAAATCGGAGAGAACAGTCATGATAAAGTAAAATAGTAAAGTAGCAGTTAAATGAGTAGAACATGTATTGGATAAGTTATTCTGATTACATAGCTACCCCACATAAGCTAGCAGCATTCCTACTCTGAGTAAAATGTCCTGTTAAATATAATGCAGGTTATCAATAATCGAGCGAGTGGTGGTCTACCTTAGCCCTTCATTCCAAAATAGCACTTTAATGCCATTACCAAGTGTGAATATGCCACTGTGGTTGTAGTTCAATCCACCATCCACAGATAGCGCCACAGGCACCCGCCCATCTTTCAGGAGCATAGGAAGTAGGCACTGCGCACGCGTGCCATCAATGACCGCAGCTGGTGTCTCGACGTCGTCGAATTTGCATACGATTTTCGACGTGTTCGAATAGTCATCAAAACATGGTCCCGCGACGGTCACCACTATACCGCCAAGCATTGGTCCGTAGCCGGGCCCCGTTGCCAATGTACCTGACAATAGTTATAACGAAACTAATACAGAAACACCAATAAAATGATACAGATACAAATGCAATATCATCAATAAAATGCAACTACTTTTGGCATTTTGAATAAATTTAAGCTGTTCGTGCGTGCGTGCTTGCGTGCGTGTGCTTTCTTCTGTTTCCATTCGACGGTGAACTTCGTCATTCCATAATGCAGGCAATATACGAGACATATGCACAGCGATTGAAACTAGGACTGGACACATAAACATTAATGCAAACCTTCCGTATTACAGCCGCCAGCCTTAACAGACACGTCATCGATACGGAATATCCAGCGGCCGGGAAGTCCCACGTTGGTCGTAGTCTCGACGTCAACAATGGCCGCCTGACGAGAGCCGGGCACGGAGAAGTAGCGTAGACCGTCGCCAGCGTTGAAGCCAACCTGTGGTAGCAATGGTAGCGACTAAGCGGTCGTGGGTGGCGTCGGTACCGGTTGTGGAAGTGGTGGATGGTGGTAGTTTTCGTGGCACCAAAACAATGCATCGTGGCTGTGTGCAGGGCAGTCATTATGGCTGTGTGCGGGGCAGTCATCGTGGCTGTGTGCGGGGCAGTCATTGTGGCTGTGTGCGGGGCAGTCTTTGTGGCTGTGTGCGGGGCAGTCATAGTGGCTGTGTGCGGTGCAGTCATCGTGGCTGTGTGTGGGGCGGTCATTGTGGCGGTGGTGGCTGCACAAGCGTCATTTGGTAACGGCGATGCCTATCATACTTTACTATTCGCATATAACGAGTAGTTATCAAAACGCGAACACTACAACCAGTGAGAGATGGAACTCTGTTGAATATGCTCTGAAGTCGTCGGCGGAATCGAAAATCGGTTGGACCGCCTCGTTGGCCAAGCGAGACGTTCCACAGTGCGCTGACATTGCTGCAATGTGCGCGAAAGAACACCGAAAACAGAGACTATGGCTATATCACTCGCATATCTGAACAGAAACGCCAGCGTAACATGGCTCTGCACGCTCTACGCCGATAAAGCCGAGGCGATAATAGAAAACCTTGCTTATGAAGTCGAACGCCTACATGATGCCAGTTTAGCCACCCAGCCTTGAAAGGTATACCGACATCCGTTGGAGACCGTAACGATGTCCAGAACCGATTACCGATGACGATGTAAAGCGGGCGATCGGCAAATGGCCGAGCCAGCGGTCATGACGATATACCGGCCGAACTTATGTGTGTACGGTTGGTCTACTAGCAGACACGATCGCCAGCAAGTTCAATGACGTGCTGGAACGCCAAGAACCGCTAGTGTTCGGAAAATGTGTGTTGATATTATTGTAGAAGCCGGGCAAGTCAATCATTCCACTGAGGAGTGTACGTCCGATTGTTGTACTATCGTTCTGTCGAGGTTTGCGTCAAAGGTCAACGACGCCGTCCCAATCGGGATTCCGACGCGGGCGGCGGACGTAGTCATTAGATACCGTTGGCTGTGTGCGAAAGCGAGCATCAGCGCGTATCGGTCGAGTTTCTCGGGATCGACTTGAGTCGCTGTTGCGACACCATCCGTCGCGACAAGTTGTTCGACGTACCCTCGACGTTCTTCGGCGAGTCGGAACTGTGGATGATCCGCTTCTTTCTTGCCGACACGTCGCTCGAAACACACCTGTCATTGCCACGCATTCGCAACAACGATCGGCACGCCTCAAGGCGACAGCTTCAATCCAGTACTCTTCACCGTCTACCTGGAAGCAGCACTTCGCGACCTGCGATCGCGTCTTCCGACACGCCGTCCAGCCGACGCCAGCCTTCCACTTGATATGCGCAGTACGCTGACAACACCGAAAGAATCACTGTTTGCCAGCACACTGACTGCATCGACGAGGAATGGTGGATGAAACGCAAGCTAGGTTGGCTCCTCGGTGACGCTGAAGACGTCGCCCGCCGCAAACAACAAACGTCGCCTTCAAGAAGTTATGGACAGTCTGGCTGAGGCGACTATACGCATCGTATATCGTGTCCGTGCTGATATTTAACATGGGCACATGGGGCTTAACGAAAACAGAACTTGATCGCCTAGACATGTACCACCGTCGTTACCTGCGCCAGATCGCTGGCATCCATTGGCCAAATTGCATTTCAAACGATGCACTGTACGGTCGTTGTCGATGCCGCTCAATCAGCGAGGCCGTCCTGACAGCTCAATGGCGTCTGTTCTTACACCCTATATGTCGCCCGACGCACCCGCTCAGCTCACGATTGACAACTACTCCACGTCGTCCAGGGGTCGACCGCTGACGACACTGCCGACTGTGTTGGGTGCAGATCTGCGACGCACTGGACGTCTATTACGTCTATTACGTCTATTACATATATTACGTCTATTACGTCTATTACATTTATTACGTCTATTACGTCTATTACGTTGCTCCGCCGAAGTCGAAACTTTGCGCTTACTCGACCATGAACAGTGGCGAGAGAATGACACGGAACGACCCTACTGTCTATAGACATGGGCCGCAGCGATGACTTTGCAATGATTATTTTCAATGACGTGAATATTTTATGATTTATCTAGTTAATTACTGATATTTTTAATTAATCATCTATTTAATTATTTATTACTTTTTAAGTGAGTTTTCACTACTTTTAAAAGTACTTATTAATGACATTTTATTCATTAACGTACGAACTGGCACGAACGAAACACACGTGATTCACTTCACGACTTCAACACGAAAATGCACCTAATAAATAATAATAATAATAATATAACAACAGTTTTAACATACGGATATGTTTAAATAATGTTAACGTGGCATTTAACAGATACAAAGGAACGTGATATGGCGAATATTTGTCTAATGATACTGGTATACATACGTGTTATCAATTATTAATTTTGCAAGCAGCGTAAAATGACAACTTTAACATATTACCTGCTGTTATATACGGAGCAGGTCCCTTTATGACATAATAATAAATTATGTTACGTGGTTGTCTCATGGCCGACCGATAAACTTAAAAGCTGATTCGAATTCCGTCATATGCATTACGTGTATTTAGGAAACTATTATCACTTAATATCCGTGTCAGTCACACATATCTTTTTGTGGCTGAGTGAACTATACAACGTCAATTTAAATAGTTAAATCTTCCAATGTGCTAACTTCCTTGGGCAACATTCATGCATTTTATATCCTTCCTCGCAATAGCAGGGTCCGGTGATGCAACTGTCTGGTCTGTCAAGAGCTCGCTGCCTACCTGTGCTGGAGTGCCACCGAGACCAGTCGCTCCATCTCCGTCACTTGCTGTTCCAGTTGTCCACAAGATGTCGCCGTAGTTGAAAATAGTGAACGAATGTCGGCCATTTGTAATCAGCACGATTTGGAACGTGTTCACCTGTTAAATGAAACTACGGCTGTCTATACACAGCACGCACAGACACATAAGCCAAACACCCAAACACCCCACACATACGCAACGGCACATACGCCGACACTGAACAGTTAACCCGTCACATTAACCCGTAACATACATGCATGCAAAAACACACGCACAACCGCACACTCCCACACATCTGTATTCATGCATACATGCATACACGCATGCACGCATACATTCATACATGCATATATACATATTCACATTCACGCAGACATACGCGCACGCACGCACGCACATATGCACACACAGAAACAAATTAATATTGCTAATACATTGAGTACACGTACAGATGTGTTACTCGATCCTCCGAAGTACGTGACATTGTGCCAGGAGGCGACGAAGACCCACGTGGCAGAGAAGCGAGTGAGACCCACAAACGCCCGTCTCACGTCGTCTGTCCCCCGCTGCAAGATTTCGCTGTCCGTCGTCTCTCTGTAGTAAACGCGACCCGAGTTCATTCTTGTGTCGACATCTGCCCAGAAAGCTGCGATCAGGCGGCGGTTCTGTGCCAAGGGGAAGGCGTCCGGCGTAAACTGGGATACTTCCACCAGAAATGAAATCAGCCCGTTGGTGTTCACCTAGAAATCACGATTATCGGTTGATTCCATTCATTATCCTAGCATGACAATTCTATGATGTTTAATTCTTGTTATTTTATCGGCTTTGACTGGGAAAAACAGTGTAACAATTGTAGCAATGATAACAACGAAGATTGTGATGACGACGACGACGACAACTAAGACGACGACGACAATGATGATAACGACAAAGATTATGATGAACAACGATGATGATCAATGATGATGAGCAATGATGATCAATGATGACGATGATGATGATGTGATAATGATAGTGATAAACGATGATGACCAATGATGACGATCAATATTGATGAGTAATAGTAACAATGAAGATAATGATGGCGACGATGATGATGATGATAACGATGAAGATGATGGTGATGATGATGATCGATGATGATAATCAATCATGATGAACAATGATGATGATCAACGATGATGATGATAATTATCAATGATGATAGTCAGTGATGATCAATGGTGATTATCAATGATGATGATGATGAATTTAACGATGATGACGATTACGATAATGGTGATGATGATCAATGATGATGACCAATGATGGCGACAACAGCATAGTTTAATAGCTATAAACGATAACATTTAGAGAGGAATGTTGTGGTCGCTCCTGTGTGTGGCTACGTTTTTTTTTCAGAAGCAACCATCTGAATAGCTCGCACTAAAATTTACGACCATTTCTTTTTTCAGCGCTTGAGCGTGGCGGTCCGGCGTCATAGAAGAACACATCCAAGTCGTGATATAGTACAGGGAAGTATTTCGTGATGCAACAGGCGCCGATTTATGGAACATTTTACACCTTAATTTGCGCAGTTTTGACAAGGAATAGTTACACCCATGTACAACACAATGGTGATTCACTGCAATGCACCGCGAGGTCAAAACATCATAAATATCGGTTCTAAGCGAGCCACGTCTTGATAAGAATGATGACTATTTGGAGCTAGGGACTTCACGCAAACGCTGCTAAAACTGTCGTGTTGCACATTTTCCAGCCACTAGGTATATAACAAATGTGCCTGTGCCCATAAACAGTAACGCTGTGCATATCATTCCTCGATTCTGTGATGTGTTCTTCAAAGTGACAATCTTCCCCGCCGTCCCCTTTGTTCCCCTCTCGATGCCACACTCGCTCGCTCTTCTGCCGTTTTGCTCTGTCCTACTTTTCACGTTGCTGATTTCTTTCTCGCTCTAGCGTGAAGGTGCGGCACTTCACAGCACATACGGAAGCTGTGTTGTAGCACGCATTGCCCCTGGCGCCACGCGGGTATTTCACGGTGTGTATGTGTGTGTGTGTGTGTGTGTGTGTGTTTGTGTGTGTGTGTGTGTGTGCGTGCGTGCGTGCGCGCGCACGTACGCAATCAGCTCTTAACTATTATAATACATGTGCATAGTATTTTATAAAGTGGTCTTAGTGGTCACGAATAGTAACTGTAGCCCTTCTTCTGTTCATTTGTTACACTAGATTAGTTTTGTTTCCTTCTTCTGTTTTGTCTTCAACTTGTATTTTCAATGCCACCTTCACAGCGCTCTCTTCTTCACTCTGCATGACACGTCCATGTCATGTCCATGACACGTCCATGCCCTGTCCATGTCACGTCCATGCCATGTCCATGACACGTCCATGCCATATCCATGACACGTCCATGCCATGTCCATGACACGTCCATGCCATGTCCATGACACGTCCATGCCATGTCCATGACACGTCCATGCCATGTCCATGTCACGTCCATGCCATGTCCATGACTCGTCCATGCCATGTCCATGACACGCCCATGCCATGTCCATGACACGTCCATGCCATGTCCATGACACGTCCATGCCATGTCCATGACACGTCCATGCCATGTCCATGACACGTCCATGCCATGTCCATGTCACGTCCATGCCATGTCCATGACTCGTCCATGCCATGTCCATGACACGCCCATGCCATGTCCATGACACGTCCATGCCATGTCCATGTCACGTCCATGACACGTCCATGCCATCGGAGCCTCGCACACTTTCTTCATTGTAACACCCGCCATCTTCTAGCCGATCTCTTCACTCTGCGGTATATCGGCCTATCGGCCTGTGATGCCTATTAGATCCATATAATTGATATCTGCTAGTTAAAATGGATGTTGTTGTTTCCATTGGAAGCCCAGGTTTCGGCACCACGCAGAACCAATGGTCTTACAACAGGACCAATGGTCTTACAACAGAATCAATGGTCTTACAACAGAACCAATGGTCTTACAACAGGACCAATGGTCTTACAACAGGACCAATGGTCTTACAACAGGATTGTACACGTTAATGTTCTGCTTAATTTGTATTCTGATATCTTGCATCACTGCCACATCGAGTGACTTTGCAGCGACGCATACGATTGGTTAACGTGGAAAATGGGACAAAGTTCAGATCTTGGTTTGTAGGGTTGCATCCACCACAATATCACGTGACGGCTACATTGTAACACAGAAGATCGCTGTGGTGCAAAGTGCTGGTATTTTGGCGCTCACAAAATTTTACACGAGAAAGCAACTTGTTCGTGTAACAAACCCGGTTGGTCCTTGGCATTTTCAACATGATGTCATCAGCTGATTAAAATTAGCTGATTGCAATGTGTTTCCGGTTCAGCTGTTTACACTTCTGCAAATATGCCTATATGGAATTTATGGAACAATTTTGGTCCGTGCAGACAGAGAGTTGTGCAGCAACAGTAAGCTTTTGGGAGTGTGCTTAAATGCATCATGCTTAAATAACTTAATTTATGAGTGGAAGAATTAAATAAATGTTTAAATATTTATTGCTTGTGATACGTCAGAAATAAAAATATTATTGACATAGGTGGAATTCTCCACTTTGTAGATACGGCATAAAATAAAATTGGATTCGAATCACGGTGATCAAGAATAAAAGCAGAGTGGTTTTAGTCAGCTCTTCCGCGACAATTAAAGTTGGGAATCTGAAGCCTTGCCTGTTGTTCACACGTGCCGAATGTAAGAAACAAAGCGGCAGACACAAGCACACCCAACACATTTGACCTTACGCAAATGATGAGCTCACGAAAGACAACCATTTATAAATGAACGGTAAACCGATAATTTGATTTATACTGGATAGACAGTTTTGGTAAAAGTAGGACTCAAACACTTCACAATTTAGCAATCACAATATGTTATTTGTGTATTAGGCCTACAGGCACACGAGCCGGGTGAAATAAGTGGCTACATACTTGAACGGTTGTCCATGGCTCGTGTAAAATATTTAAACAACAGATAAAACGCAAAAAAAAACAACTGTATATATGTTTTCTTACTTATAGTCTTATAGTGAAGCGATTTTTAATGTTACATATGTTTCTTTTCTTTTCCGCAAATTGATAAAATGTCTTCATAGTTGGCGTCAGCGTAGACTACTTACGTATAGAGAGCCGTGTTGATTGTCAAAATAGGGAAACAGTGTAGATATCGCAATCTCGCCTGTGCTGCCATCGTCATTCACTGGAGCTGTCTGGTCACCCAAGTCCGGGCCGTAGGGGTAGAAATGTGACGGGGCTGACAAGGCCTGCCCGGCTACAGCGGCTGGCAACAGGACGCCGAGCGCCAGCGATATCACGACACCATCGACTAGAAGCATTCTGTGGTCGTCTGGAGTCTGGGAGCTCACGCCCGGCTAAATATAATGTCAACGACCAACGGAACCGTGAAGTAGCCAACTCAGCTAGCGTCGTCTTGCTTCGTTGACCGCCACTGGCGTGACAGCGACGCCCTCCTGCGCGGGCATCGATCACCAGCTCGACAGGCTTAGACGGGGAGAGAACATTGTTATAATTTCGGGTCCATGTCGTACGAATAAAGTGCCAGCGATTTTGAGACTGTACCCAGTTTCGATGATTTTTGTGCCCTGAAAAAATAGTTTATGATCAGGGAAAAGGAAACATTTGTAGACAGGACAGGATTACATTGCTAGTTGCTGGTTAGCAAAATATGCGCGTGATTACGGAAGGATCCCCGTGTCAGTGACGGAAGAATACCCGTGTCAGTGATAGAAGGATCCCCGTGTCAGTGACGGAAGAATCCCCGTGTCAGTGACGGAAGGATCCCTGTTTCAGTGACGGAAGGATCTCCGTGTCAGTGACGCAAGGATCCCCTTGCCAGTGACGGAAGGATACCTGTGTCAGTGAGGGAAGGATCCCCGTATCAGGGACGGAAGGATCACTGTGTACGAACACAGAATCCGCTTTAATTTGGAGAAAAGATTACGGGGAGCATTTACCATGTTGATTTCCTCGAGACCAAAATTGTAGGCATTTGATAAAAACGCTACTGCATGTTGGGACAAGACACGCACGCACGATACGCACGCACGCACGCACGCACGCACGCACGCACGCACGCACGCATACTTCAAAACTAAACAGACCAGATGTAAGGGTGAAATATCCTACCGTGCCATCTCTCCACGGTTTATGGACGTTCTTAAACTGACGGCAGTACGAGGCATTCCTTGCTTTTTTGGACGTTTTGAAAAAGCTGTTTTGTATTTCAGGACGGACGGCGCCGCATTATCAAATGGCATACGGACTACAGACCATCGGTTCAAAACAAGTCAGAGGCGACTTTCTTGAAAACATTAGCTGTGCCCAGTCAGCGTCGCCAAACATGATGATGATGTTGTAATGTCATTACATTACCGTTACTTGATTTTGCGCCACGTATGGGCTTCAAACATTTTTTATTTTACAATTTCCATGAATTACCGTTACCGTGATGCAATAAGTTCCCCAAATGTGGTATTAGTTCAGTCAAAACGTGCCTGCAATTATTCAGTAACAAGTCCCGGATGTGTGGGAGTCATTTGCATATGAAGTTGAAAAGAGATGCACTTACTAATATTTAGAGCTGGTTTGAAAGGTTTTAGTTTGTGAGTGTTAAGAAGATATTGTCTTTACCGTTACTGTAGTTGTGTGTAGAATAATACATTGATACTTTTTTATTTGACTCAGCAATGGCGACCATTGAGGGAATATACCATCTCATGCAATCAAACATTTGCAAATACTATGTTTACACGATGGTTGCGGTTGATATATGTCTTTTCCGTTGCCAAACATGTCTTTGTCGTTACCTGATTTTCTATGAAAACTTGTTTTTATTTAAAGAACAAAATGTGTGTGGTATGGTTGCCGTTGTGTAGAAACTTAAATGTGAAACACATTTCACAAAGCTTCCTACAACGAAGTTACATTAGTGTAATTTAAAGAATGCAAAGCAGCCATTCGTTCAACGATACATTTAACACATAAAAACGGTAATATTGACAGAGTAATGTTGTGGTCGCTCCTGTATGTGGCTACGTTTTTTCAGAAGCAGCCTTCTGAATAGCGCGCACGTCAGTCTCCTACCATTTCTGTCTTCAACACTGGCCCGTGGCCGTCGGGCGTCATAGTAGCCCACGCCCAAGTAGTTTAGGGAAGTGTTTCGTGATGTGTCAGGTTCCACGCATGTGCATAAAAGGCTTTAGCTACTTTCCAGCCACTAGCTTGCATAGCTCAACCTTATTTTCCCTTGGTATGTAAGGTGCAAAAAACGTACAGTGTACATCTTAATACTTCCCAAAGCAAGTGTACCGTTCTTATATGGCACATTCTTACATTTTTTATTATATAAATCTTAATCTGATAAAGGAAGGACACGCTGAAATAAACAGAGCATTTATTGTTATACTATTCAAATATGAAGCAACTGCTCAAATGTGAAGATGAACATGATTTCAACCTTTCTCCCCTGATTTGATAGACACACACACTAACAGTGATAGACACACACACACACGCACACGCACACGCACACGCACACGCACACGCACACGCACACGCACACGCACACGAGCACGCGCACGCGCACGCGCACGCACACGCACACGCACACGCACACGCACACGCACACGCACACGCACACGCACACGCACACGCACACGCACACGCACACGCACACGCACACGCACACGCACACGCACACGCACACACACACATTTTCACCCGTTATCGCTTGGGCGTGCATGAGAGCGACACGAAAAAAAAAGCGAATACGTAGACTCGAAGAGTATGGGCGTCACTTAAAACTCATGCGTGTTGCTTTGCCAAGTATGTGTCGCACGCTTCTTTATGTTTCTAATGGCACCTGTACACACAGGCATTGCAACCAGGAAGTACAACGGCTCGAAAATCACGAACCAGTGGGTGGGGCAGCGTCGGCTTTTACGCACCCAATACGCTTCAGCGGCGGCGGCGGCGGCACCTCCCACATCACTAAGATAAGATAACATAAGATAAATTTATTGCCATGTGTAATCATTGCAGTAATACAATAGAAACACTGGAACGTATAACGATGTTGGGTCGTACTATAACGTATACGTGACAATACACTCACATGAAGCTAACGGTATGAAACAAACTAACTAACATCATGCACAGTAAATGCACTCTTCAAAATAAAATCTTGACCTTGACTCTGTTGGCACTTAACGATCTCACTTCGTGATTCCTGTTATACCACATAAGTAAGTCCAATATAAAGCGAAAAACATAATTATCACTGTCAAGGAAAGATATGATTTAGGATTTTTTAAAAATAACTTGGGTATAAAATATATAAAATAAATAAATTAGGTATACTCAGTGAAAGACAAGTCGGAATGTGGTATTTGTGTGTACTGCAGATGCGAAAAAATTTTCACGTCTGTTTTGATAGGACTTGGACGGCTACGGGATAAAAACTGTTGCTGAACCTGCTGGTCCTAGTTTTGATGGACCTTAACCGGCGACTAGATGGAAGGGGCTCGAACAAATCATGGGCAGGATGGGATGGGTCCTAAGAGACGAGACCAGCTCTTCTTAACAGGCGCTGCTGATACAGTGATTCGAGACTGGGAAGGGATCTGCCGATTATTTTGGAAGCAGTATTTACAATTCTATTCAACCTGGGCTTTTCCTTGACCGTGATAGACCCAAACCAAACTGTGATCGAAAAGGTGAGAACACTCTCGATCACAACTTTGTAAAAGTTTAGCGTGATCTGAGTGGTCAATCCAAATGATCTCAACCTTCTTAGGAAGTACAGGTGCTGCTGGGCCTTTTTAACAATGGTATCAACATTTAGCTCCCATTTAAGGTCGCTTGAGAACGTAGAGCCAAGAAACTTAACGTGTTGGACAATTTCAACTGTTTTGCCGTCGATCAAAAGAGGGGAGAGGGGAGATTTCTTTCTTCTAAAATTCACGATCATTTCTTTTGTTTTGCTTAAGTTGAGCTCCAGATTGTTTTCGCCGCACCAGTTGATAAGTTTGTTTACCTGATCACGATACTCAGACTCATCTGAGTTCGTAATGAGCCCTTGCACTGTAGTGTCGTCTGCAAATTTCAATATTTGGGTACTTGTATGACAGGATGCACAATCATATGTAAAAAGAGAGTATAGCATTGGTGACAGGACACATCCTTGAGGTTGAAAATCGAGGATCCATAGGCACATAGATTGTGGAACACCGACCTTCTGTATTTTCTCGAACAGTTTAGAAGGGATAATGGTATTAAAAGCAGAGCTATAATCAACAAAAAGGATCCTGGCGTAAATATCTGGACCTTCTAGATGCTTGAGAACATAAAACAATCATAGAGAGACAGCGTCTTCAACAGATCTATTCCCACGATACGCAAACTGAAATCGGTCAAGCATTGGGTCGATAAATGATAGTTGATGACTTTGCAACATGAATGTTCATATTGACGAGGCGACAAAGAATGTGCACTTTTAATGGCTTAAAAGTCGGTCACAAGTGTCCCTATGCCATAAATGTGTCGCTCATTTTCTCGAAAGTCACAAAACAAGAGTCTTATAATCAATATTCTCAATAGTTGGAACACGACAGTATTTTTTATTTTCCGCAGCAACTTCATATTGTATGTATGGAGAAAACCGGTATGTACACTCTGAAGAACAGACACTAAACATTCTAATAATACTTACCACTTTATTTCGTTAACGACAATATGTCATCACGCGTAAACCCGACAATTTATAATGATATTTCATATTACAATATTTTAACAGATATTGTTTCCAGATGCCGTGCTTTACGCATTTAACCTGGCGATGTGGTGATACGTATAAATTGGAAGTGGCAAAAGAGCCGGAAAGGTTTCTTAGAATGTACGGCCTAAAGAACCTTCCGAAAATGTCACTTGATATAGTTTTACGTAGTAAATAAATAAAATTTACTAGATAATATATTTAACACAACTAGTAAACGGTCTGCTTGCAATAAAAGACTCAGCTCCTGATGCCCATCCATCTAGAGTTATTCTACATTAAAGCACAGTTTGCATGCGAAGGGAATAGTACAGCAAATATGCGGCAAATACAGCAAATAAGGTTATAGTAGAGCAAATACGTGATAGGAATAATTCTATTTTAGGAAGGTTATTTAGCCTAAATTGCATCCTCAGGATAAAGAACCTTTCGAAAAGGTTCTTTAGGTCCTACATGCTAAGGAACCTTTCCAGAAAGGCTCTTTAGCCACTTCCTAATAAAGTGCCATGGAAAACACTGCTATGACATAGTATCAGACAAGGTCGGATTTAAGGGATTTCCACCGTAAGCAGGAACAAGGTCAAACGTGTATGTGACTCATCATGCGAACTAGTCTAGACGGCGCCCTTGTCCCAGCCCTAAAAGAACTTAGTTGGAAACCATCGTCGGTGCCTTTACTTGACAGTGTCTTCAGCAAGAAGGTTACAACAACATCTACGCGGATATAAAAGTTTGATGTCAAACTGGGTGAGACTAAACAAGAGCGACCTGCATCACTAATCATGGATGATGACTACAGTGTCGACATCTATGCACCAGCCTCGAAACAGTTTATTCAAGCCATAATAACATACGCAGAAACGTGTTGCAGTAGAGGCATAGCATTATATGGATCATGTTAACAAACGTGTAATAGTAGAGGCATAGCATTATATGGATCATGTTAACAAACGTGTAACAGTAGAGGCATAGCATTGTATGGATCATATGTTATCAAAAGTGTAACAGTAGAGGCATAGCATTGTATGGATCATGTTAACAAACGTGTAATAGTAGAGGCATAGCATTGTATGGATCATGTTAACAAACGTGTAATAGTAGAGGCATAGCATTGTATGGATCATATGTTATCAAAAGTGTAACAGTAGAGGCATAGCATTATATGGATCATGTTAACAAACGTGTAACAGTAGAGGCATAGCATTGTATGGATCATGTTAACAAAAGTGTAATAGTAGAGGCATAGCATTGTATGGATCATGTTAACAAAAGTGTAATAGTAGAGGCATAGCATTGTATGGATCATGTTAACAAAAGTGTAACAGTAGAGGCATAGCATTATATGGATCATTTTAACAAACGTGTAACAGTAGAGGCATAGCAATTATGGATCATATGTTATCAAAAGTGTAATAGTAGAGGCATAGAATTATATGGATCATGTTAACAAAAGTGTAGCAGTAGAGGTATAGCATTGCATGGACCATATGTTATCAAAAGTGTAACAGTAGAGGCATAGCATTATATAGATCATGTTAAAAAAGTGTAATAGTAGAGACATAATATTATATGGATCATGTTAACAAAAGTGTAACAGTAGAGGCATAGCATTTATGGATTATATGTTATAAAAAATGTAATAGTAGAGGCATAGCATTATATGGATCATGTTAACAAAAGTGTAACAGTAGAGGCATAGCATTGTATGGATCATATGTTAACAAAAGTGTAATAGCAGAGGCATAGCATTGTATGGATTATATATTAACAACAGTGTAATAGTAGAGGCGTAGCATTATATGGATCATATGTTAACAAAAGTGTAATAGTAGAGGCATAGCATTGTATGGATCATGTTAACAAAAGTGTAACAGTAGAGGCATAGCAGTGTATGGATCATATGTTAACTAAAGTGTAATAGTAGAGACATAGCATTATATGGATCATGTTAACAAAAGTGCTATAGTAGAGGCATAGCATTGTATGGATCATATGTTAACAAAAGTATAATAGTAGAGACAGCATTATATAGATCATGTTATCAAAAGTGTAATAGTAGAGGCATAGCATTGTGTGGATCATTATATTAACAGAAGTGTAACCGTGGAGGCATAGCATTGCATATATCCTGTGTTAACAAAAGTGTAATAGTAGAGGCATAGCATTGTATGGATCATATATTAAAAAAATGTAACCGTTGAGGCATAGCATTGCATGGGTCAAATGTTAACAAAAGTGTAATAGTAGAGGCATAGCATTGTATGGGTCATATGTTAACAAAAGTGTAATAGTAGAGGCATAGCATTGAATGGATCATATGTTATCATAAGTGTAGCAGTGGAACTGTAGCAGTGTATGGGTCATATAGTAGCATGCCTAGTATACAGGGAACTAACCTTTGTAGTTATATGGTGGATGGGGGTAGGAGGAAGTTTTTTGATCCTGCTTGACAAGAATTCAACCCGAACAAAAGCATTATAAATAGCATCGAAGCACTGTATTTAGCAAAAGTGTGGTTATAAGTGATCCCCTGAACAGCGAAAGGTGCTATGCCCAAGTGGCAGGCATAAAAGGTTGTCTGCGTTTGCCAAGCAGTATTCATCATATTCCTTTGGATCGTGTAGAAAAAATACACGAAACAAATTACTGGAATATGTAATGGAGGTCAGTACAGCCAATAACAACGTAATAAAGATGGGTGCAGTAGAGGCATAGCATTGTATGGGTTGTATATTAAAAAAAATGAAACAGTAGATAGTAGTAGGATGCTTGCGAAGAGGCACGATCCGTAGCATAAATAAAAATAAGAAGTGCAGCTGCCACACATTTATTTGCAGAAGCATATATATATATATATATATATATATATATATATATATATATATATATATATATATATATATATATATATATATATATATATATATATATATATATATATATATATATATATATATATATATATATATATATATATATATATATATATATATATGTGTGTGTGTGTGTGTGTGTGTGTTTGGTGAGAAAAATCGTTTCAATGACAATAATAATGCTTCCATTTCGGGCACTTGCAATATCAATATTGTGTAGATTTGATATTTCCACTATAAAGGCTCGTAGAGAAATATACTAGGCTACTGGGATGAACTCGATGCACATACACCATTACAATACAATTACACAACACACAACACATACAACTACCATAACAAACCTTGAGATGATGAAAAGATAAATTGGAAGGAAGAAGGGGGATCTTGCAAGGAGGAACACGTGAAACTCGCAGGAGGGTGATACAGTAAAACAACCTGGTTGGACAACATCAAAGAATGAACATGTCTACGATCGAGTAGTTCCTGAGAGGTTTGTATGACAATAGAAACAAACATCTATCATCAGGTCCCTATACTAGCAATGCGACAAGCACATACATACACACACGGACACAAGCGCCCACCGACACGAGGTAGGGGAGGCAGAGGTAACATCGGTAGAGTGAACTGGTATAAGGAACCAACCGCCGAGCTGAGAGTTGAGGGAGAGACACTAGAACAGCTAGGAGTAGGAGCAGTCCTAAGACTGAATGAGAGCGCCTTAAGACTACTGCTGGTCATTGTGGTGACGAACCTGGTCAGTGGTTGTCCGCACAGGAAGTACTATGTTGTGTGGGCGACCTGTTAGTAGTAGCAGATAGAAATAATTGCAGATGCCACTGCAAGAATGGCATAACATCTTGAAAAGGCCTCCGAACGAACATAGAGAAAAACAGAAGGACGAGATTGGATGGTAGTACTGGACGACGACCTAAATATCGTCATCGACGAAAAAAATATTAAAAACGTTAATATTTTCGTGTACTTGTGGAGAATAGTGTACAAGGACGCTAGAAATTACGTGGAACGGAACGTTGAATAAAATGCCAATGGGAAAGTGTTGCATGCTCATGTCGCATATTCTCGTGGACATGCTTTGACTGCGAGACAGTCGAGGAATCCAGCAGAGGACACCACGGTTGGGAGCATATGTGTACAGATAACGCAGGGATAATGGAATTACGAGAGCAGATTGGAATGAAGAAACTCCTGACAAGGAAGAAACTCCTGACAAGGAAGAAATTCCTGACAAGTAAGAAACTCCTGACAAGTAAGAAACTCCTGACAAGTAAGAATCTCCTGACAAGGAAGAAACTCCTGACAAGGAAGAAACTCCAGACAAGGAAGAAAATCCTGAAAAGGAAGACTCCAGTGGACAGAACACATGATAATGAAAGTGGAACGACTGACAGAAGAGGGTGGTATACAAAGAGGAATACATATAATTTTGTTTGGAATGATTGTGTGATGAGCGACATCAAAAAGGTAGGCGTGAACAGCAGAAAGTGTTGTAAAATGATTGACGAACAAGAAGGGTGGAGGTATGTCTTCGGGACAGAAACAAGTTTGTGATGTGGCCCCAACGCGCAAAAGATTACGGGGAAGAAGAAGATATTAGCTTAGAAATAATGGAACCAGTACATCACCATAACATCAGTACATTAATTTAACAGGAATGATCCACTGCAAAACCTTAAAATAGTTATACCTGATTACAGATGATAGTCTACGTTAATGTATTATATGACTAGTTACAAATTAGTTTCTTCAGTGGTGTTTTACAGTGATACAATGTCTGCGTACATATCTACGTTCTGAATGTTATAGGTGGGCTTGTTGTATTGCATGCGCATCAGTGTAATGTATGCCAATCTGGTCGAGACTATGTAAGCTCGAATGTAGTTATACAAGCGTCTTAAGACACTGATACGCCTTGTGAATTGGCACGATGTTACTGGAATTGTTCCGGCTACTGGTAGTAAAGACCACGGGTTGGGAAACGTCGCTGGGTCGCACACATTGACGGGCTCGGCACACGGGTTGGCGCGGTCGCTCTGCAAAGAAACAACCTTCGGTCATTTCATGACTACTGCTACTACTACTACTACTACTATTACTACTACTACTATCACTACTATTACTACAACTACTACTACTACCACTACTGGTACAGCTACTGCTGCTGCTACTAATATATTAATAACAACAACAACAACAACAACCAATTGCCAATTGAAAATCACATATATTATCAATAATTATTGAGATAACGTAAAAACATTAAACGAATATGATTGCCGCCAAACTTTTCTAGTGAATATGTTATTTGTTGTTTTATCGTGGTGGAAATGTAACGGAAAGATTGTCTCCCGACACGAGAGTGACTTACTTCTTACGATTGCGGGTGACCAACAAGATGACACAAGGCGGTATGAAGAGGACAACACACCCCGCAGCAAATACCCCCAAGATCATCCCGATTGACCACCGGAGACCTTCGGGTGAGATATCGTCTTCAGCTGAAACATAAAGTCATATTTTATTGATAGGACGGGACGACGGATGTTGCTGGTGTGGACTATGACTCATATTTAAGCGTCCTCATGAACCAATGGTAATCACAACAATACAATAATAATGAAGATGTTGATAATGACACCAACAACATAACGTATATACACACACACACACACACACACACACACACACACACACACACACACACACACTCACACACACACACACACACACACACACACACACACACACACACACACACACACACACACACACACACAGGCAATCATATACATAAAACACTTGCTGGATTATAGCACGATGTTCAATGTATATTTGGACTCACGTATATTGGACGTTTTGGTAGACATTTTAGTGGTGGTTGTCGCCATCTTGATACCATTAACAGCTGCAAATATAAAATAGATGTTTAATTCACATAGTCATCGATGTGATAATATATAGATAATGTGGAGGCATATGAAATTCGCAAATCAAATGAAACATTAAGTTAATAATTAATTTTATAGTCGAGCGTATCACTGCATATTTGTCAAATATTTGTTATGTCTTCATGCAAAGATCATCACATTTGTTACAATGTTCACACTACATTTTAATTATATGTTCAATATATATTTAGACTCACGAGTAGTAGACGTTTTGGTAGACATTTTGGCATTGGTTGTCGTCGTAGTGACAGCATCAACAGCTGCAACAACAATGATAACAACGGTAATAACTGCAACGCTGTAATAATGATGTTGGCGATGGAGATTATGACGATGACGATAATGATAGCAACAGCCATAAAAACAAGAACAATAATACATTTACGTAGTAAATTGAGTTCTTCAAACTAGAACAACAGAATCGAGGATATTCACTGACTGATACCAAGAGCAGTGTAGTTTCGAACGGTACCCTTTTGACAGAAAAATTATATGTTCAATATATATTTAGACTCACGAGTAGTAGACGTCTTGGTAGACATTTTGGCGGTGGTTGTCGTCGTAGTGACAACATCAACAGCTACAACAACAATGATAACAACGGTATCAACAACGCTATAATAATGATGTTGGCGATGGAGATGATGACGATGACGATGGCAACAAAAACATAAACATAAACAATAATACGTTTACGTAGTAAATTGAGTTCTCCAAATCAGATCAACAGAATCGAGGGCATTCACTGACTAATACGAGTTTTGACAGGAAAACGTCTTTTCGGAGCCGGCTGACCGACTATTGCAGCTCATGCTGCCACCTTGCGGCGCTTCCAGATGGATGCATTTGATATCTAAATGCAAGTTTTAAGTTGTTGCAACTGAGCCGAGGAAAAACAAACTATTACCATCGCAGTACAAGGAACTGAGTGTCATCAAGTCATTATCCACATCGTGATATTAGTTAAAATAAAGTTGACGAAGAATATGGCAAAATGCCAATCAGCTACCTGTAATTAAGACAGTCACTAAACGCGATGGGTGAATCAGTTGGGATATATCATTTAAGTGTACTATTCCGATATTCATCAAAGTGACAATACGTAGATGGTGTGTAGGCCTATGGAATTCGTAATTCGGTTCACAGAATAAATTATTGTGCGTATCACTGTATAGCTGTCAAACAGTGGTTATCTGCTAATATGAAAATCAGCACAGTTGTTGCAATGTTCATATTACATTTAGAATATATGTTCAATATATACTTGGAATAACGTACCTATACTAGGCGTTTTAGTAGACATTTTGGTAATGTTTCTCGCCATATTAGTAGCATTAACAGCTGCAACAGCAACAAGAAAAACAGCAATAACAACAGCAACAACAACAACAACAACAACAACAGCAACAACAAAATAACAATAACAACAGCAACAACAAAAACAACAATGACAACAGCAACAACAAAAACAACAATGACAACAACGCTATCGGTGAATGCGCTCGGATATATCATACGGTTCTATTTTTGCTATGTTCGTCGACATGAACACATGTGTATAATGTGTGTAACATAGTACCCATAACTAATATATATATATATATATATATATATATATATATATATATATATATATATATATATATATATATATATATATATATATATATATATATATATATCTATATATATACACACACACACATCGACATGAACATAGTACCCATAAATATACACACACACACACACACACACACACACACACACACACACACACACACACACACACACACACACACACACACACACACACACACACACACACACACACACACACACACACACACACACACACACACACACACACACACACACACACACACACACACACACACACACATCAACATGAACATAGTACCCATAAATATACACACACACACACACACACACACACACACACACACACACACACACACACACACACACACACACACACACACACACACACACACACACACACACACACACACACACACACACACACACACACACACACACACACACACACACACACACACAAATACATATACTTCCCATTGGGGGCAGCTTCACTTTACCCAGTTTGACATTTTTTAAGCCGAACCTTCTGTTGCCACATATCTTACATTAACATTGCGACAGCGACCCAACCAATGACACATCGACTACGTTTGGGCCTATTGGCACTCGCGTTTTCTGACATGTGACACATTACCAACGTATAGACGTAATCATCATTGTGCCATTAAGACATTATTTATCTACGTCTACGTGAACCATGGACACTACTGCACTACTCCGGTCAGGTTGTAATGGGCCGTATCAAGACGAATATTTAGAAAAAGATATACCGGTATTTCTTAAGCCCACTAACCGATGCACGTGGCTTTCTCGCCGGTCCACGTGCCTTCTTCAGTGCAGGTTCGCTGCGCCGAGCCTTGCAGACGGAATCCCTCGTTGCAGGAGATCGCGACAGTGGCGCCTACCAACGGACTATTGCCAACCTTGCTGCCGTTCAGCGGTGACGAGAGAAAGCCGCAACTGACCACTGGAAGCAAGTCGTAATATCGTCGTACGGTCTTTTTGTTTAAACAAGGTTCCTACCAAACGCTACACACTCCAACAAAGTGGTACATAAAGTAGCCTTTTCCTAGCGAGAATAAAAAAAAATTGGTTTTAAACATATTCACTGTTTTATAACAGGTTTATCTTAATGGCAAAATACGATAATTGTAAATGCAGACAATACTGCGAAACTCTATTATAATATTGACCTGTGTGTACAATGGTTGCCGCAATCTAATATATTTACAAAACATTTTACTGTAAAAGTACTGACAAATGTAAAATAAAATGTACAGATTAAGTTTATTTTAAACACGAGGGAGCTGGAAGATAGTATTTCTTATAGGTATTATGGTCATACATATAATTAGTTTTGCTTTGATATTATTAATGCAAAATATTTCACAAAGTTATTATAAATCGTGCTGCTTCTTACATTAATAATAATAATAATAATTAAATTCTATGGCGCTGATATCCTCAGCAACCTGAGCTCAGAGGCGCAACAAAACAGAATCATTAAGCATAATCTTTAACAAAAAAGTCAGTTTCAGAACGAGGGACAACCGAACATTTATGGTGGAAATGCAATTTGGAATAGATATGTCTTGAGTTTTTTTCGGAAAATAGCAATAGTTGCAGATGTTTTCAAAGTGATAGGGAATTCATTCCAGACCCTAGGCGCAGCGACAGAGAAAGCAAGTTAAGTTTTGTTTGAGGTACAATAAGTTGTGAAACTGATGATCTTAGCTGCCTAGGGATATTTGAAAGATGCAGGAGACTAGCCAAGTAGGATGGTTGTTGTGTAGATAGAGCACGATATGTAAGAGTGGACAGCTTAAAATCAATTCGATAAGAAACTGGAAGCCAGTGCAATTGTCTAAGTAGTGGTACGGACGGTGAAAACCGAGGTGCCCAGAGAACCACACGTGCCAGACCATTTTGTACTCGTTGGAGTTTAGTCAAGTCTCTTTTAGCAATGTTATTTTGTAGTGAATTACAATAGTCAAGGCTGCTACTAATTAATTCAATTGATATTGTTTTAGCAGTAGATATATATATATATATATATATATATATATATATATATATATATATATATATATATATATATATATATATATATATATATATATATATATATATATATATATATATGTGTGACGCCGAATTCGACGGAGATCACGAATATGATAGAAACAGGATTTATATATTTGAAAAATATGCTGGCGAAAGTTGAAGTCACTGTCAAAGGCAACACCTAGATTGCGAACAATATCTGATGGGAATGTATCACTGCAAAGCAGTTTAACTGAAAAATGGTTGACGACTCTATTTCGTTGTTGTTTAGTGCCAATAATAATAAGGTCTGTTTTATCTGGATTAAGCTTTAGCTTACTTGATTCCATCCACAACAAAATATCTGTAAGACAATCACTTAAATTCGAAACATATTCTTGTGCAGTTGATTGTGAAAGTGATATGTAAATCTGTGTGTCATCAGCATAAAGGTGATGACTGAGATTGTGATTAGTAATGACTTGGCTGAGCGATGTAGTATATAAACCAAACAGAACAGGGCCAAGGACGGATCCTTGTGGCACTCCAAATGGAAGGTGTTGTGGGCAAGATAATGTGCCAGATATGTTAATACTTTGATATCTGCGTGAAAAATATGATTTGAACCACCGAAGAGGTGGGCCAGAAATGCCAAAATATCTTTGGAAGCGTTGTAAAAGGATTAAATGATCAATTGTATCGAAAGCAGAACTAAGAAATTTCAGCAGAACAACTGCGCAAACTCACACGCACGCACGCACGCACGCACGCACGCACGCACGCACGCACGCACGCACGCACGCACGCACGCACGCACGCACGCACGCACGCACGCATACACATACACATACACATACACATACACATATATAAATATATACCTACCACCTCCAGATGGGTCGTATTTGCTGCAGTTATCCGCGGGTCTTACTTCTTCGTATTTCTCGCAATTCTTCGAGAATATACAACACAGGTAAAATGGCCACACATCTTCTACGAGGTGACTCACAACCGGAATTGTTTCTACGTTGGAACTATGGTAGCCCTTCACGTGTGCCCGATCCAACGTTCCTCCGCCGATTTCGAACGGCAGAATGGTTCCATTTCTGTCGTAGCAGCACTGCTGGCCAGCACCAAGTGCACTGTGGGAAGGCATCGTTGACAGTTGATGATTTCATAAGTGGATTTCTAATATCACACACACACACACACACACACACACACACACACACACACACACACACACACACACACACACACACACACACACACACACACACACACACACGCACACACGCACACACGCACACACGCACACACGCACACACGCACACACGCACACACGCACACACGCACACACGCACACACGCACACACGCACACACGCACACACGCACACACGCACACACGCACACACGCACACACGCACACACGCACACACGCACACACGCACACACGCACACACGCACACACGCACACACGCACACACGCACACACGCACACACGCACACACGCACACACGCACACACACGCACACACACGCACACGCAAACGCACACGCCCACACACACACAGGTCAATATTAACGCTTCTATAAGTGGAATGAGAAATGTGTTGAACCGCCCCCGCCCGGTTCTTAAGTAGAACGACATATGACTACGACTGACTGAGATCCCCCTGCCAACAAGCCTAGATCCGAACCTGGTAGGTATGTAAGTATGTATGGTACATGTGTACGTATGTACGTAGGTAGGTACTTACGTGTTATTGTATATAGATAAATATGTTTTTGCATTGGGCTAGCGAAATTCCTTTGGACCATATGGAGATTCTCTGAGACAAACAAAAACTTTCAATAGCAAAAATAGATACATGTACCTGTTTTATGGTTCGGATTTGTAAAGAACCGCCAGTCTAACGTGGTCCTACCTGGGCGAGACGGAGCGAATGCAGTGGTGGGCTGCGCGGTAGAAGTTATCACATGCCGGACTCAAACTGGAACAATGGGGTTCATCTTCAAAGCGGGTATCAATGCGGGCTTGCCGTCGTGTGCACGGGCAGTGGGGCAGACCTTGCGCAGATGGCGGGTTTTGCTTCTGTGCCTCGTTCCATTGAGTACACACCAAGGAAGCGCCTGCATTTAGGCCGCTGTCGTTGTTAAAATCATCCGAGGAGCCGTAACAGCCGATATGGATGGGCGTCCACAGAGATCTGCAGTAGATAACACAAGAGCATCAAAGTAAAATACGTGTATTACACTGCCAGGAGAATGTGCACTCCCACACCACGCAACAACACATACATACACTCTTTGAAAAGGACAATAGGTGTATGACAACAGCCAAAACAGGCACATTCACACCCACACCAACACCTACACCCACAACCCCCCACACACATACACACCCACGCCCGCGCCCACGCCCACGCCCACGCCCACGCCCACACCCACACTCACACCCACTCCCACACCATCACCATGCGCGCTCGCACGACTTCTCTGGGAACATTCAGCAATTACTACGTGAATACTATTCACTCGCCTCTTATTGCTGGACATTGCTGCACGCACGCGCCACGCCATCACAGGGGCAACACATCCCCACCGAGGCAGAGTGAAGTTTGTCACATTTCTCACTAAATCAACGAAAATCGCTTTTGTTTGGTTACCGTTGCTGGAACGAAAAAGAAATGCGCGATGATGCATTACACGTAGGTGACAGGGCGTTGGGATATCTACGGACGTTACATTTAATCCGCGTGTGCCTGCTTATATGAATGCCATATTCAGGTAAGACGTTTTCACACAGTCAAAGATAAACTTGAAGCCCACAATTCGTATTGCGCCTATGTTATTTGAAATGTGGAATTTTCTTCTAAACCATACATCAGCTTTGTTCTCTTGGAAGAAAAAAGTGTGTATGTTCAATAAGGCAGTCTTATGTCGTACATACCGAGAACTAACGAAATGCCAACAATAATGTATAATTGAAGAGGCAAATATATCTTAACCGACAACAGAACAATAGTCCTTGTGAAACGATGGTTAATTGTAATTCCAAAATATACATAAAATTATATTTATATTAATTATCACTATTAATTGTCCATGGACATATTTACTTACAGGAAATTCATGATGCCTATGTCAAATTCAGTGGTGTTGAAATATGATTTCGGCCAAACGATTTGAACCGTTTCGTTGTTTTTATCGTCAAAAACGAGATAGTGGCGTTTGTCTTCCGCAACTACAATATATAATCAGTTACCAGTATAATAAAAATGAAGATAATAATAAAAACAATGGCGAAAGATCACGGTAGTGACATATTTTGTATGAGTATTATTGTTAACGAACCGTTATGTTATACATTTTAATTACATTCAGTATTACAATGTCCAGCAACACAGTTGTTCGGGTAGCCAATAAAAATCATTGTACATTTCTTTTAATGTGGCCATCAGCGGATCGTCGTATCCAATAATAACAACAATTCCATGGGGTTAATTAATGAAGATTATTATACCAGACGTTCCCGATGAATGCTGACTAAGGCAAGTCACTGATGTTTGCAATAGTAATTATCGTAGACAGCTGTAATATAATTAGTATAACCTAATGTAATATTATGTGATGCAATATAATGTGATGTAATATTATGCGATGTAATATAATGTGATGTAATATTATGTGATGTAATATAATGTGAAATTCAATGATTCAGATCATCCTCTCAACTCAGCCTGTCGGATATTCCCGCCGGGTAGGCGCTTAACAGAGACCCTGGTAAAGAAACAGTGAGGAGGGTAAAACAAAGTGCAACAGCTACTGGTGTATGACATCATTGTGCGACGTGTGTTTTGCAAATTTTTGTATTGACAATGCAATGAATACCAGAATGAAATATTCCGTTTTGAAAGTAATTTTATTTACGGACAGTGAAGTTCTTGAATCTTGCATCTAATCTAGAGAAATGGCTGAACTGGCATGCAAAGTAAATTGGAACTGATACATGGACAAAACATAAGTCGGAATAGTTGTTATTATATTTGAAATGTCCTGCAGAAGCTAGACGTAAACATATTGTAATTACAAGTGTTAAGCATGGTGTAGGCCAGCAGCGACCGAACGATAATAGGGGTTAGTTGTGCTCGTCGTTGACGTATTCACCGGAAACAGTTCAAGACTTTGCATGTAGAGCAAAAACATTACAACACTAAGTAGACGTGGGCTAGCTAAACATATTATTAAGCAACAATAATAACACCGCAGTAATTAACCACAACAATCGTCATACGTAATGATGCAATTACGCGCACGTCACATATTTTGTGGCATGTTTCCTATTTGGATATATTTCAGTAAGTGTTTGGTGAAATGGCTGAAAACACAGAAACGTGGATTCGACTTCATAATACCATACAGGGAGTGTCATGAGGTAGAGGGTATGTGAACGTGTGGTCTCTCCTACCCCGGCAGTAAGGTAGCTTTGGGGTGAACTGCGTTTTTTTCTAAAATCGTACTAAAAATAACACTACCAAGTCTGAATATGCCGGTGTGGTTGTAGTTCAATCCACCGTCCACAGACAGCGCCACTGGTATTTGCCCTAGTTTCAGGAGCATAGGAAGTAGGCACTGCGCACGGGTGCCATCAACGACCGCACCTGGCGTCTCGACGTCGTTGAATTTGCACACGATTTTCGACGTGTTCGAATAGACGTCGTAACAAGGTCCCGCAACTGTTACCATTATGTCGCCAAGCATTGGTCCATACCCGGGTCCCGTTGCCAATGTACCTAACATATGTAGCAATAAAGAAATAAATTCGGGGATGCGATTTGACATCATGAATATATTAAAAGCACGTGTTAATTAGTGTGTATGGCAGAAAGCTGCACACATAACGATGCTTCTGTTTGCGCTCATTTTGACGCATGCACGCACGCACTCATACGCGCACGCATGCGCGCACAAAGTACATATCACACGCACAAACGCACACACGAACACACGGAATCACACATACTAACATACACGCGCGCGTACGCACGCAGTCACGCATGCACGCACGCAAACACACACACACACACACACACACACACACACACACACACACACACACACACACTGTATCCACTTGTAGAACACTACACGGTGAGTGTTTAGAAGGAAGATAATTTAACAGCTTACTAGTATCTTGGATGACCAAATGTATGTGTGGCGATAGCACCGATTGGAAGACTTCAGAAATCTGTACAACATCATGGCGAAAATACCCGCCCTCTATACAAGGGATAGTTCCTGTCATAAGAGTTGTTGCCACCATGCCAACACCAATGCATTTCTAGGAAGTTGTGATGGGTGGATGAAGACAACAACTAAACGTCAAATATGTTGGAAGTCCCAACCCCAGACACACACTTGTGGACGTAGTCGAGGACGTGGGTGTGGACGTAGTCGAGGGCGTGGGTGTGGACGTAGTCGAGGGCGTGGGTGTGGACGTAGTCGAGGGCGTGGGTGTGGATGTAGTCGAGTACGTGGGTGTGGACGTAGTCGAGGGCGTGGGTGTGGACGTAGTCGAGGGCGTGGGTGTGGGCGCAAATAAACTAATCCTATGTAGTCAAAACGAGTAATACAACGTGCAGTTGAGATATGTAATGCTTACTGCACAGTAGACATCAGTTTGACAAAACACTGTGTTTGAGTTCTTATAGAGAGATTTATTTCGTTTCACACAACGTTTTGTAGTATAACGTAAAGAAGAACGTAGTACCTACAGTACTTTTTTTTAATTCCAGTATTTATTTATATTTATTTAGAGTGTTGAAACGAACTCGGTACCTTGATACCATGTGAAACTGTAGAGGGTTACATTCCTGACAGGGAGAACATAAACATAACATGGCCAAACAATTTTGGAAGGTGGCACTTATACTTTGATATTTCCACATGCGGGGTCTTCTGTTTTCAACAGCCCTCGAAGTTCGTCATTCCAGAATACTGAATGTATAAAAGAAAGATTCATAAGGAGTGAAACAATAGCTCATCTAGGGAACACAATAGAAGTAAATGCTTGCACTTTTTTGACGTCACCCTTGTCTTCTGCAATCACACTTGATGTATGTACACGTTACTTTTTATATTGAATAAATCAATGAAATGGTCGCATTAACACCAATCAAACCTTCCGTGTTACAGCCGCCAGCCTCCACGGACACGTCATCGATACGGAACATCCAGCGGCCGGGAAGTCCCACGTTAGTCGTAGTCTCGACGTCAACAATGGCCGCCTGACGAGAGCCGGGCACGGAGAAGTAGCGTAGACCGTCGCCAGCGTTGAAGCCAACCTGTGGTAGCAATGGTAGCGACTAAGAGAAATGGGTACCAGTGGTGGTGATCATGGATTGCGATGGTGACGGTGGTGACGGGTGGTGACGGTGGTAACGCCGGTGACGGCGATATCGGCGGTAACGGCGGTGACGGTGGGGATGATGGTGACGGCTTTGACGGTGGCGACAGCAGTGACAGTGGGTGGTGGTAGAAGTTGAAGATGGTAATTTGTAGACAGTAGAGGGGCATGTTGGCATTGCACGTAGCGGTCACTATGGATTTTCGCCAGTAGCATTGTTTGACACCGGCGCTAGTGGTGAATGAACGAATGAAACATCACATTTTTGGCCATGATGTGGTGGACCCTGTTGACTCGGTGTTCCCTTACAAGGTGGACAGGGAGGATAACATCTGGCACAGAATGATTAGTGATACGGGAGAGGCACCCAGCAACCAACAGAGACAGGATTACAATCTTCCCGCGGTTGTTCTGGATCTGTTTTCATGTGACAACCATCATGGTCACCAAGACACCAGAGGGCAGTTCAGTCTGCGCTGTTGAAGGAACCGAGAAGGTACCGAAATCTACGTCCAGCTAACACTCGAGACAATGACAGAGGGCTGTACCTCCTTCAATATGATTCCAACATCGTCCGGCACCAACTTACACGCTGAAACATTACATGTTTTACTTCCGCATTTCTTACATGGAAATATGTTTTAAAAAATCCGACGTGGCATTTAACACATATAAAAGCACACCTTGGTAATATAATATGTTGCAATAACACATATATACAACATTATTGCTATTTTCAATTACTAGTTTTCCATAAAAGTAAAATGATAGGTTTAAAAACCTCAGTTGTTGTCAATGAATTTAGTCCTTTGTCCGTTCAAAGAATTTTCGTGGGACACCTTCAAAATTCAAAGCCAACCATATTTCAGATGCTACAAATACTACATAGAATCTGTTCGTTCTTAGTTAGAGCATAAAAAATAATATAGATTCCGGTCCCCAGCAATTTAAAAAGTGAAGTAGTCAATTTGCTCAAGGGCAGCATCAAGAATGGGCACTTCTGGCTTTTTCAACATTTTGTTGCTATGCAGAATACGTGGATTTTCACACTCATGGCAGGTAACGACACGCTTTACCCGCCCGGCTGTTTGGGCACTCGGGTTGAACGGGAGCTGATGCGCTTCTTTTGTGGTTTCTTTCTGTGATGGGCGATGTTTTATCTGTTGTGTGTTTGCCATAGACTTCACCGAAAGGTTTGTAGTGTTTAGCACCTTGAGCGAGCACTGGATTTGGCAGAAACTTCAGATCTTCAGCAATTGCTACGGGGAGGCGTCGAGGCTTGTGAAACGGGCATTCGATGTCTGCACACTTGATGATGCAGAAATTGTAATGTTGCTCCTGTACGTCATTGTCGAAGAATTCCTGCATTCGGCCTTTCTGCATCAGCTCCTTCTTTCATCCTGATCGACCCTCGATCAAGTCATCAAGAACAACCATGTGCTGTTCCACATCTGTGTCACTAGCGCCAGGGTACACATCAAAGAGTTCACCTTTTAGTGTCAGCGAGCGAACAGTGCTGAGATCAGTGTTATGGGCTGTCGCACGCTGTCAACAACAGTGCTGAGATCAGTGTTATGGGTTGTTGCACGCTGTCAACAACAGTGCTGAGATCAGTGTTATGGGCTGTTGCACGCTGTCAGCAACAGTGCTGAGATCAGTGTTATGGTTTGTTGCAAGCTGTCAACAACAGTGCTGAGATCAGTGTTATGGTCTGTTGCACGCTGTCAACAACAGTGCTGAGATCAGTGTTATGGGTTGTTGCACGCTGTCAGCAACAGTGCTGAGATCATTGTTATGGTCTGTTGCACGCTGTCAACAACAGTGCTGAGATCAGTGTTATGGGCTGTTGCACACTGTCAACAACAGTGCTGAGATCAGTGTTATGGGCTGTTGCACACTGTCAACAACAGTTCTGAGATCAGTGTTATGGGTTGATGCACGCTGTCAGCAACAGTACTGAGATCAGTGTTATGGGTTGTTGCACGCTGTCAGCAACAGTGTTGAGATCAGTGTTATGGGCTGTTGCACGCTGTCAGCAACAGTGCTGAGATCAGTGTTATGGTCTGTTGCACGCTGTCAACAACCGTGCTGAGATCAGTGTCATGGGCTGTTGCACGCTGTCAGCAACAGTGCTGAGATCAGTGTTATGGGCTGTTGCACGCTGTCAACAACAGTGCTGAGATCAGTGTTATGGGCTGTTGCACGCTGTGAACAACAGTGCTGAGATCAGTGTTATGGGTTGTTGCACGGTGTCAACAACCGTGCTGAGATCAGTGTTATGGGCTGTTGCACGCTGTCAACAACAGTGCTGAGATCAGTGTTATGGGCTGTTGCACGCTGTGAACAACAGTGCTGAGATCAGTGTTATGGGTTGTTGCACGGTGTCAACAACCGTGCTGAGATCAGTGTTAAGGGCTGTTGCACGCTGTCAGCAACAGTGCTGAGATCAGTGTTATGGGCTGTTGCACGCTGTCAATAACAGTGCTGAGATCAGTGTTATGGGCTGTTGCACGCTGTCAACAACAGTGCTGAGATCAGTGTTATGGGCTGTTGCACGCTGTCAGCAACATTGCTGACATCAGTGTTGAGGGCTGTTGCACGCTGTCAACAACAGTGCTGAGATCAGTGCTATGGGCTGTTGCATGCTGTCAACAACAGTGCTGAGATCAGTGTTATGGTCTGATGCAAGCTGTCAACAACAGTGCTGAGATCAGTGTTATGGTCTGTTGCACGCTGTCAACAACAGTGCTGAGATCAGTGTTATGGGTTGTTGCACGCTGTCAGCAACAGTGCTGAGATCATTGTTATGGTCTGTTGCACGCTGTCAACAACAGTGCTGAGATCAGTGTTATGGGTTGTTGCACGCTTTCAGCAACAGTGCTGAGATCAGTGTTATGGGCTGTTGCACGCTGTCAGCAACAGTGCTGAGATCAGTGTTATGGGCTGTTGCACGCTGTCAGCAACAGTGCTGAGATCAGTGTTATGGGTTGTTGCACGCTGTCAGCAACAGTGCTGAGATCAGTGTTATGGTCTGTTGCACGCTGTCAACAACAGTGCTGAGATCAGTGTTATGGGTTGTTGCACGCTGTCAGCAGCAGTGCTGAGATCAGTGTTATGGGCTGTTGCACGGTGTCAACAACAGTGCTGAGATCAGTGTTATGGGCTGTTGCACGCTGTCAGCAACAGTGCTGAGATCAGTTTTATGGGCTGTTGCACGGTGTCAACAACAGTGCTGAGATCAGTGTTATCTGTTGTTGCACGCTGTCAACAGCAGTGCTGAGATCAGTGTTATGGGTTGTTGCACGCTGTGAACAACAGTGCTGAGATCAGTGTTATGGGTTGTTGCACGCTGTCAACAACCGTGCTGAGATCAGTGTTATAGGCTGTTGCACGCTGTCAACAACCGTGCTGAGATCAGTGTTATGGGCTGTTGCACGCTGTCAGCAACAGTGCTGAGATCAGTGTTTTGGGCTGTTGCACGCTGTCAACAACAGTGCTGAGATCAGTGTTATGGGCTGTTGCACGCTGTCAACAACAGTGCTGATGTCAGTGTTATGGGCTGTTGCACGCTGTCAGCAACAGTGCTGACATCAGTGTTGAGGGCTGTTGCACGCTGTCAACAACAGTGCTGAGATCAGTGTTATAAGCTGTTGCACGCTGTCAACAACAGTGCTGAGATCAGTGCTATGGGCTGTTGCATGCTGTCAACAACAGTGCTGAGATCAGTGTTATGGGCTGTTGCATGTTGTCAGCAACAGTGCTGAAAGCAGTGCTATGGGCTGTTGCACGCTGTCAGCAACAGTGCTGAGATCAGTGTTTTGGGCTGTTGCACGCTGTCAGCAACAGTGCTGAGATCAGTGTTATGGGTTGTTGCACGGTGTCAACAACAGTGCTGAGATCAGTGTTATGGGCTGTTTCACGCTGTCAACAACAGTGCTGAGATCAGTTTTATGGGCTGTTGCACGGTGTCAACAACAGTGCTGAGATCAGTGTTATGAGTTGTTGCACGCTGTCAGCAACAGTGCTGAAATCAGTGTTATGTGCTGTTGCAGGCTGTCAACAACAGTGCTAAGATCAGTGTTATGGGCTGTTGCACGCTGTCAGCAACAGTGCTGAAAGCAGTGTTATGTGCTGTTTCACGCTGTCAGCAACAGTGCTGAGATCAGTGTTATGGGCTGTTGCACGCTGTCAGCAACAGTACTGAAAGCAGTGTTATGGGCTGTTGCACGCTGTCAGCAACACATTCCTGATTTCCGGGTACTTGGAGGCAGTCGCACGCACGTCCGCCATATATGAGCAATTCTTCAGGAGATCTTCTATAGCCGGTTCCTGTTCACTCCGCATCACACAACAGCTTGGAGTGCCAAATTAAGAATTTAATTTAAACGCAAAATATTTGTCAAAGGCAACGACATCTTCAACATTGGCCGTCATTGGTAGCAATGGTACTGTCTGGCCTGGGGCCATTATGCTACCTGCCACTGTTCTTCCCACATCGTGGCAGCAATATTGTTCTTCCATAACGAAAGTGTCGCCGGTATTAAGCAGACCTTTGCGTAACATGTCAAACACAAACATCATTGACATGGATGGGCTGACGTCAACGAGACCATGTTTTCTTACTTCTTTTGCTTTGCAGCGAATTTGAGCCGACATTAACATTTCACCCGAATGTCCTTGAAATGTAACGAAACAGACCGCGTACGCTTTGCCACGCAAACCGATCGACCTCGTGAACACAAAATTCGTGCAAAACTGATACATTGGGAATGACCCAGATGTACCCCACGCATGGTTCCACTCTGATCCGCCGTGTGACGCCACCATCGCTTTCAGTGGGAAAAACATCGACGCAGGCGTTCTGAGGTTATGCGCGCAGTGACGAGAATCTAGACAACTTTTCATGGCCTTAGTTTCCGTGTCACGCACGCACGCACGCACGCACGCACGCACGCACGCACACACACACACACATTTATGCGTGCTTGCAATGATTCCAGTGATGCAACTGCATGACCCCTGACCACGGATGTAACAAAAGCTCGCTGCCTACCTGTGCTGGAATGCCACCGAGACCAGTGGCTTCATCTCCTCCACTTCCGACGCCAGTTGTCCACAAGATGTCGCCATAGTTGAACGTGGTGAATGAATGTCGGCCATTTGTAATCAGCACGATTTGGAACGTGTTCACCTGTTAGGTTAAACGGTGGTGCAAAAACTGTAGACATAAATATATAAACCACAATCCCCATTTGTTCATTTAGCACGCACGCACGTATCCACACACTACTACTACTACTGCTGCTGCTGCTGCTGCTACTACTACTACTACTACTACTACTACTACTACTACTACTACTACTACTACTACTACTACTACTACTACTACTACTACTACTACACTGAGTGCACGTACGTACCGATGTGCTTGAAGACCCTCCGTAGTACGTGACATTATGCCAGGAGGCGATGAAGACCCATGTGGCCGAGAAGCGGGTGAGACCCACAAACTTCCGTCTCACGTCGTGCGTCGCCCGCTGCAGAATGTCTCTGTTCATCGTCTCTCTGTAGTAAACGCGACCCGAATTCTTTCTTGTGTTTACATCTGCCCAGAAAGCTGCGACAAGACTGCGGTTTTCTGCCAGTGGGAAACGGTCTGGCGTAAACTGGGATGCTTCTTGAAAAAAAGAAATCAGCCCGTTGGTGTTGACCTAAAAACCACGAAAACGAGTCGGTAATTCATTAAAACAATACATGTTGATTAACAGACAATGGGCCAAACATATCTTAGTTTGGCGTGTCGTAGTGCAATCATGGGGGCGAGACGAAATCACACGTAAGATTCATCAAGCAATAAAACATTCGTATTATTAAATTGTTCCTACAAAGCCTTTGTCCGTAAATAAAAAAATATTTCTTTAAGACGTTTCCAATCAATTCCATGCAATTTGTTAGACCAAGATGATGAAGAATAAGAAGAAAAAGAAAACTGTGATGGCAACATCGCACATCGAAGTGGTGTCCCTGTATCACGAGTGCTCATGCGCCGTACGTCGGCATTATTTACTACGTCATCACATCTCTAACAACTCACATGGTGATTGGATATGTATAGATTTATTCCGGTCACTGCATATTCGGTACAAAACAACGTTTGTTTTAAATAAATATGTTTAATTCACGAACAAATGCTCGGGGGTACTATTCAACAATACGATACAAGGCAGGCAAATGTAAAGTTTGGCTTTATGACAAAGCAGACTGAGATGGTATGCGTTCGTTCCTGGTTAGTATGGAGCGTACTTCACTCTCAAAAGGACACAGTGCAGATACTAGCCTGGTCTTGTGTCAAAAACAACATAGATAATGTCGTGGACTTATATGTATCAGCTAAGCAGACCAGCAACCGCTACTCAGATAAACCCTGTTTTAACGAGCTTTGTCGTGAGGCTGGTCAATACAAAGAGAAAGCATATAAGAAATGGCAAAAACGACGTACAAATGACTCATGGACTTCGTACATGCAATACAAATTCGACTGTCAGCGTTCCCTACGACGAGCTCGTCTACAGTGTTTACAACTTCGCAAAGTTTTCTTGAGCAAGAACTCAAGTGATCAGATAACAAATAGTGGTGGAAACGTGTGTGAAAACAGTGACTAGCAGTATTAAACTTCTGCTATTCCCCCTCTCAGACACTATGGTCATATCTACAACAAGAGTAGTGTTTGCTGCCAATTCCCACTAAGAGGTGGTGGGAAAACTCCTTCAAATCTGCATTAAAAAACAACGCAGCTCTCTCCTTCCTCAAATTCCATCCGAAAGATGTTCTAAAAAACTTCGAACTCTTGATATGTCCAAGCCAACGGCCCTGGTGGAATATCTTCAACGGTACTGACAAAATGTGCACCTGAACTGGCTCCAGTCCTTGCTAAGTTATTCCAGATTTTATACCAGGACTGTTCCATCTGGATGGAAAACTGCTCATGTCATAGCTGTACACGAGAAAGGGAGTAAGCATGATCCATCAAACTACAGACCAATATTGTTGCTACCAATAATATAACAAGATTTAGATTTAACAAGATTTGCCATCCAAGCCAAAGGCCCAGATGGCAAGTGGACAAGGAAGCCATTGGCTTAGCGAGAGTCCAACAATGTTCATCTATTTATAGCCCGCCCTCCTGAGATATGTGTCAACCTTGTTTTTAAACATATTCACGTTGCTAGCAGTTACACAATCTGTAGACAATTTGTTCCATTTATTTATTGTCCATTGTGAGAACGAGTGCTTCCTGATGTCCAATCTACATTGATCCTTTACTAATTTTACCTCATGTCCTCTAGTTCTGCTATCCTTCTTGAGTGAGAAAAACATATTTCTATCAATATTTTCATACCCATTCAATATCTTAAAAACTTCAATCTGATCCCCTCTTAACTCCTTGTTTCTAGAGTTGTTAAACCACATTCTTTCAGGCGTTCTTCATAACTAAGGTCTCTCAGTTCTGGAATCATTTTAGTTGCTCTCCTTTGTATACGTTCAAACGTATCTATATCCTTCTTACGATATGGTCTCCATGCTTGTATACAGTATTCTAAATGAGGTCTAACTATTGCTTTATAAAGAGGTATAATTAACTTTCCCTTGTATGTTATGTTTCTTCTAATCAATCCAAGAATTTGATTACCCTTTGAAGCTGCAATACCACACTGCTCTGAAACTTTCATATCAGCGCTTATTATAACTCCTAAGTCATTTTCTTTTACAGTAGTACCCAGAACAGTATGTCCCATTTTATAGTTTACATTCATGTTCCTATGTCCTGTATGTAGGCATTTGCATTTCCCAAAATTGAACAACATCTGCCATTTCTCAGACCATTTCACTAATCTGTCTAGATCGTTTTGTAAATGTTGTTTATCACCATCAGTATTAACCTTTCTAAACAGTTTTGTGTCATCCGCAAATTTCAGTACGTTACTTGTTATACTGTCGTCCAAGTCATTGATATAAATTAAGAATAATATAGGTCCTACTACTGATCCTTGAGGTACCCCACTCAAAACCGATTTCCAGTTTGAAACTTCTCCATCTACTACAACTCGTTGTCTTCTGTCAGTCAGCCATTGTTCTATCCAGTCAGTTATGCCATCCCCGATACCATGGGCTTTTAATTTAAGTAGTAATCTTTGATGTGGCACTTTGTCAAAAGCTTTCTGAACATCTAAGTAGATAATATCTACTGACGATCCCACGTCTATCCGCTTAGTGATTTCTTCCAAAAAACATAACATATTTGTTAAGCATGACCTCGCTTTAAGGAATCCATGTTGAGATTAATTTAATAATTTATGCTTCACGAGGAAGTCCACCATATGGGCTTTAATTAACCTTTCTAATAATTTACAAATCACTGACGTTAAACTCACTGGTCTGTAATTCTCTGACTTATTTCTCGAACCCTTTTTAAATAATGGTATGATGTTTGCTTCTTTCCATTCAAACGGAACAACTCCCTCTTTTAATGACAAGTTGAATACTCTTGTAAGTGGTATACTGATTTGTTCTACTGTTTCCATTAGTAATTTTGGAGGAATCCCATCCACTCCCGATGATTTGTTATCCTTCATTGCCTTTATTTTCTTAGCTACCAATTGTGGAGTTACAACTAACGGACCTAAATAGTCAGATTTAGCCCCCTGAAATTTAGCATCAGCATCTGGTAATGAACTAATATCTTCTTTGGTAAACACTGAACTGAAGTAACCATTTAGGTCTTCTGCCATTAAAAACCCCTGTGATATTATATTTCCAGCACTGTCTTCTAGAGGTCCAACCTTGTCTTGTACGTTTTGTTTACTCCTGACCTATGCATAAAAACTCTTTCTGTCACAATATACAAAGTCATGTGCAATCAGATCCGCGGCCATCTCAGAAAGCTTAACACCTTCTTTGTGAAAATCAATATAGGTATCGTTAGAAGAGGTCAACGGTTGACATGCTTTCCTACATCACTCAATAGTGGAACAAAGCACTGGACACCCAGCAAGAAATTAGAGTAATTGCCCTTGACATCAAGAAGGTATTCGACAGTGTGTGGCATAAGGATCTCGTGAAGAAACTCTCATCTTTTGGTATCCAAGCAGACTTGCATTGCTGGATTGCATCTTTCCTGTCTGTTGTACTTGATGGCTCTACATCATCGACAAAGCCTATATCTGCCGGAGTCTCCCAGGGGAGTATTCTTGGTTCTGTACTTTTTCTGATGTTTATTGATGATTTGGCACCTAGAGAACGACATCCACTTATTCATTGACGACTCTACACTCCATATTGCCATTAAGAATACATGCGGTAGAATCATATGCACAGAAAGCCTCCAATGTGACTTCAATCAATCAATCAATCAATCAATGCTTTATTCCAACACACAGTTTTAATCTGATCTTATTTATTTGATATTTCCAGTTTAGAGATTCATAAATATGAAATTTCGTTACATGTACTCTGGTTATTTGTTGATTATTAATGAACATATTAATTTCACTATATGGTGGACGGTTCCGGAATAACATGTAATTTGTTTTTGACAGGTTCAATGATAATTTGTTTACAGCATTTAGCCAATTTGCAAGTACCAAATTGATCGTGCCTTATAGTTCTTTTAAAGTATCACCAGCGCAAAATATATTCGTGTAATCCGCAAAGAGTATAAATTTAGCTAGTTTTGATACGTTACAAATATCAATAATATAGAGTACAAATAGCTTTGGACCTAAAATGGATCCCTGAGGTACCCCACGTGTTACATCTAACAGCTCCGAGGCGCACCCATTTATTTCCACAAAATTATTGCTTCCTGTTGTTCAGGTAATTTTTTATCCAGTCATTTCCAACTCCACGCACGCCATAGAAATTCTACTTTTTGATAAGTATTTCGTGGTCCACTGTATCGAAGGCCTTTTTAAGATCAATGAATACACCAATATCGTGTTTCGTATTGTCCGTTGCATTTGAAATTTCCTCTATTCATTCTATTTCCACTTCACGTGCCGTAACATAGCTTTACGGAAACCGTACTGACTTGAATTTAGTATGTCCTTAGCGTTGATAAAGTTGTCTAACCTATTGAGGAACAGTTTCTCCAATTTTTTTGAAAATTATGGCAAAAGAGAAATTGCCCTATAATGTCTTATGTCCCTTTTGGCACCACTGTTGAATATATATTTCATCTTGGCTATCTTCATTCTAGAGGGGAACACACCAGTCTTAAACGAATTATTGCGTGAGAGGTTTGGATTTAATGGGTATGACATTGGCTACAATATCCATGCTAATATCTTCAAAATCTGTAGATTTTTTTTCGTGTACACGCTTTTACATAACCTCTTCCTCATCAGGGGGTTTTAAATACAGACAGTTTCCGATCCTGCCTCCTAAATAATCATAAATGTAGAAATTTCCACCAGAATTTGTAATGTGTTTTGCTACATTGGAACTAATATTTGTGTAGAACTTATTGAATTCATTTGCCATACCTTTATTGGTGGAAATGTCTTTGTCTCCACACTTTATATGGATAGGATATTTGATAGATGTTGTTTACGAATTACAATGTTCAATATTGCCCATGTTTCTTTAATGTCTCCTCTCTTTTCTGCTAGCAGTTTACGGTAATACGCCTTTTAGATCTTAAAATAGAAGTTAGTTTGTTTTTGTAAGTTTTGTATCGGGATCGAGATGTCGGTTCTATCCCGAAGAAATAATCTGTAAAGATGATTCTTCTTACGAAATGCGTTTTTCAAGCCGTTGGATAACCAAGGTTTATCTACAAGTGTCCTTAATCTTTACTTTCTTAACTGGGCAGTAAAGGTTGTACAATGTATTGAATGTATTGATGAAATTAACATACGCGATGTTAACATCATCCGAACGCAACACGCTTTCCCACTGTTCTTGCTTCAAACTTTCCATAAACATAAGTACATTGTCCTCTTTCAGGATTCTTACATTTCTAAACGTCTTAGAATTAATTTTTTTCAAGTTTATATTTACATAATGCAAATATTGGCAAGTGGTCACTAATGTCAGTGATTAGTAACCCGCTATCAGCAGAGTAATTGATTTGGTTGGTAAATACATCTATTAGGGTGCACGAATTGATGGTAATTCGGCTCGGTCTTACTATTAAAGGATATAATCCTTCATAAATTGAATAAACTCGAAGCGTGGGCAGACAGTTGGTGTGTTACATCAAATTCCAGCAAAACAGAGGAGGTGGTCATCAGCAGGAAAAGAAACCAGAATCATCCCCACTCCACTTTATGAACTAGGAGTTACAGTCTACAAAAAGTATAAAACTTATGTGTGTCACCATCACCAAGACATTGCCCTAATCACAGCACATCACACGTATTACCAAAAAGACAGCAAAACGTCTCTATATCCTAGGCCGTTCTAGAAACCTCCTTCCTCACCAAGCTCGTATCACCATCTACAAGGATCACATCCGACCTCTTATGGAATATGCTTCCCCAATCTAGAATGGAGCAGGAACTACGTCTTTGAAGTTGCTAAATAGGCTGCAGAAGAAAGCGCTTCGCCTGCTTAAGATCGATGAACCTCTCAATGCATAGTTCCACTGAGTCACAGGAGAAAGGTTGCATCACATTGCGTCTTCTACCGTCATATCTTCCTCCAGCCATCCATTGAGCTGGTTGATATTCTACCCTCTGAGGAACCTAACATGAGAGCTACCAGATCTTCAGTGAGTGGACATATTCGTAGGTCAAAAACATAGCTACATGTCAACTCATATATACCTAGGACGAGTCGACTGTGGAACTCCCTCCCAGCATCCGCTTTCCATGCCTCTCCAAACATGACTGCATTCAAGACAGGTGTGAATACTTTTCTTGTGGATCAGATGTTTTAAAATTTAAATCATATCAGTCTTAATCAGACCAAATGTGACTGTTTTCATCTTCTGGTGGTCATGGTTTGAGAGTAGGTTAATGCCTGGCTGGGAGATGGTGACCTGCGAATTAACAGCCTACGGGGCCTGAGTTCATAAGGTGTGGGTAAACATCAAGCCTAGTCAGGTGATGTATCTGGTAGGGCCTGGAGTTATTTCCTGGTTACCACCAGATAAATCATGTTTTATTCGAATGTTTCTTTCTTTTGTTGTATATATTTTTATTGATCCATCCTTGTTTTTATCCCGTTGTTAGTGTAATGTTGCTAAGTTTATACTTTGGGTCGCTTTTAATATGTTGGTGGTATCACCAGGCCCCTGAATTTCAGTATAAAAGAATATTAATAATAATGGAAACAATAGCACTGATGAGGAAAACTATGAATATTATGATGACGACTATGATGATGATGATGAATTCACGCGGGGCCATATTTTCTCAATAGACTCAAGGGGCCATTTTTTTTTCAAAACTTACCCTTCTCAAAACCCCGCTTCTGAAAAGCATGAATCCCCCAATAATATGACACATATTATTATTTTCGTAAATGTGAACCACCCTTTAAAAAGTGAATCCCCTGCTCAAAAGCATTTTCTTTAAAGCGTGAATCCACTTAAAGAGCATGAACCCACCAATACTATGGGTTTCAATAGGGGGTCTCACGATAAGGGGTTCACATTTTAAAGGGGGTTTCATATTTTTGGAAAATGGGGTTCACAAAAAGGGGGTCCATGTGAACCCCCGTAAACACCCTGGCTACGGGCCTGTGCTCCGGTGACCCTCTTATTAGCTCGCCCATAGACCTTCTACACTGTCTTTCTTCATCACTCGAGCATAACGGTGCGGCGTCATAGCAGCACACGCCCAAGTTGTGATTCATGCTTGATTTGTACAGAGGTCGACAGCGGATGAATTTCGAATAGACCACACCTCGCATTCCATCGTATAGAAGCGGCAGTGAGTCATGCTTGCATTGTCGCGCTGCTGCGCGGCCAACTTCTTGCGTGATGAAGATCGACACCGTCAATTAGGCAGGTGTGACAACGAAGTAATACGTATGAAGCCCATAACATGACGTTGTTGACAAGACTCGCCATATTCTCGATTTTGTCGGCGTTTCTACAAGCTCGACGTGTGTGTGTGTGTGTGTGTGTGTGTGTGTGTGTGTGTGTGTGTGTGGTGTGTGTGTGTGTGTGTGTGTGTGTGTGTGTGTGTGTGTGTGTGTGTGTGTGTGTGTGTGTGTGTGTGTGTGTGTGTGTGTGTGTGTGTGTGTGTGTGTGTGTGTGTGTGTGTGTGTGTGTGTGTGTGTGTGTGTGTGTGTGTGTGTGTGTGTGTGTGTGTGTGTGTGTGTGTATTATTTATGGGTACTATGTTCATTGTTCATGTCGATGTGTGTGTGTGTGTGTGTGTGTGTGTGTGTGTGTGTGTGTGTGTGTGTGTGTGTGTGTGTGTGTGTGTGTGTGTGTGTGTGTGTGTGTGTGTGTGTGTGTGTGTGTGTATATTATTTATGGGTACTATGTTCATGTCGATGTGTGTGTGTGTGTGTGTGTGTGTGTGTGTGTGTGTGTGTGTGTGTGTGTGTGTGTGTGTGTGTGTGTGTGTGTGTGTGTGTGTGTGTGTGTGTGTGTGTGTGTGTGTGTGTGTGTGTGTGTGTGTGTGTGTGTGTGTGTGTGTGTGTGTACACAGTGGAACCTCGGTTTACGGTCACCTCACTGGTACGGTCACCTCGCTATTACAGTCACCCTGGCTCAATCCAAAATGATTTCCCATAGCAAAGAATAGGATCCCATTCATCTAACCGTTCATTATTTTGAACACTTCCATTTGGTCTCCTCTTAGTCTCCTGGTCTTTAGTGTTGTCAAACGACATTGTAATAAGCGACTTTCGTAACTAAGGTCTCTCAATTCTGGAAAAATTTTAGTTGCTCTTCTCTGTATTCTTTCTTGCTTGTTTATGTCCTACTTACGATACGGCCTCCATGCTTGTATACAATATTCCAAATGTGGTCTAACTATTGCTTTGTAAAGGGGTACAATTAGCTGTTTCTCCTTATATGTGATAGTTCTCCTAATGAGCCGTAGAATTTGATTTCCTTTCGAAGCAGCAATCCCACATTGCTCTGAAACTTTCATGTCAGCACTAAATGTTACGCCTAAGTCCTTTTCTTGTGTGGTTCTACCTAGTACAGCATCCATCATTTTGTATTCATCGTCCATGTTTCCATGTCCTGTGTGTATGCATTCACACTTCCCAAAGGTGAATAACATTTGTCATTTTTCTGATCATTTAACTAGTTTATCGATCATCCTGTAAACTTTGTTTATCTGTATCATTAATAACCTTTCTGAATACTTTTTTGTCATCTGCAAATTTCAGTACTTTGCTAGATATGTCATCTTCCAAATCATTTATAGATATTAAAAACAGTATAGGGCCTAATACTGATCCTTGTGGTACCCCACTCAGAACAGATTTCCAGTTTGAAATCTCACCATCTACTTCTCTATCTACTAGTCCATTAGTCCACTTACCCACAGACAACCATGTTGCTTTTCAAAATAGGGAAACAATGTAGATATCGGAATCTCGCCTGTGCTGCCATCGTCATTCACTGGCGCTGTCTGGTCACCCAAGTCCGGGCCGTAGGGGTAGAAATGTGACGGGGCTGGCAAGGCCTGCCCAGCTACAAAGGCTGGCAGCAGGACGCAGAGCGCCAGCGATGTCAGGACACCATCGAACAGATGCATTCTGTGGCCGACTGGGGTCAGAGCGCTCACGCCCGGCTATATAACAGTCTACGACCAAAGGAACAATTAAGCTGTTCACTGACCTGGCGCACTGACCTATATGATATTATATCATGACAGCGACGCCCGCCGGCCTGCGCATCGATCACTTAGGCCATACTTTTTATATTTTATGTTTTACGGGTAGATTTTTTCTACCCCAAAAAAAACTGGAACTATTAAAATGGTTAAAAAGGCAAATTATATGCTATGTAGTTAAAATGGTGCATTATATATTTTCACCATTATTTGAGACCATATTTGTATAATAATTTTGTTGTGCCCCGGCATTCACCTTGGCCTGACCCATAAGCGGGGAAGGGAAAGCTTGGCCAGTTGTTGGACAGCAACCCACGCCGTGCACTCGCACGCAAGCACGCACGCACGCATGCGCAAACGCACACACAATAGATTGGTTCTTAATAATCGAATTGTGTGAGACAGCTGTAACGAGACAATGCTCGATGCATGTACGTTACGTCGAGATAGGCGGCGAGATTTTTTATTATCAGTGGTCAGACAAGTGTTCCTTGTGTTTTACTACTTGCACATAAGTGGCACGAGATACATCTAACAACACAGTTGCACTGACAATTTACGTAATAACATAGATACAACACGACTGTTGCATCAGATGTTCTTACCTATTAAATTTGTTTAATAATTTCCCAAGTGGCACTAGTACTTTGAAATTGATGCTTCTTGAGCTTTGCCCCCGGGTATTATCTTCAGACATTACCCCCTAGGACATTATTCCCCGGACTATAACCCCCAAGAGGTAATGTCCTACTAAGTAATACATGCATTATACCCCGGCCGTTACTCGTGCCCATGTAAATGCCTTAAATGTTCCATACAGTGGACATAGCCTAAAAGAAGAAACAATACAAACAATATTTCCAATCTACAAACGCATGGCCATGGGGGAGGGGGCAGATTTTCTTGTGATAACATCCGCCATTTAATTTCGACCAGAAATCTTTACATACATCTTTGCATTTACCAAAATATCCTCTTTTAATAGGCAGTTATGATATCATTGTGTCTAATTAGTTAACACATATACTGACTAATACATTTACTACAACTAGTGAACAACCCTCCTTTGAAACTATTATAAATAGTTCAATGGATTGCCTCAAAGTAGCGGTGGTCGCTAATCCTATTGGGGGTACTGCCCTTGGGTGGACATTGTCCTAGTGTGGGGGTATTGTTGTAGCGTGGGGGATATTGTCCGGGGAGGGGGGCTAAAATCATAGGGGTAATGTCCAGGGGGTACTGTCCTGTTACCGAAATTGATATCGCATAATTATCCCTGTTATATCAGATGTTCATAGAAATTTGATTTGTTAAAATATTTCCCACGTGGCACCAGTACTACCAGTTTATATCGGATAATTATCCATGTTCCACCACAACGGTCGTTAATCATCACTTCCTGTTGAGTTGACTTCTTCAAGTTGCTCTCTGATCGCCATTGCCAACCGTTCAAATGCCTAAGAAAATAAAACGTACAATTCTACATTTTGTCAAGTCAACATTGCGTCTTTTAGTAATTATCTTCCGAACGTAGCTACCAGTTCTTGCAATATGGCATAGGGTGCTTTCAACTAATAAAAATGCATGCATGTGGAAGATGTTCTGCGTTGATTTATTTATGATCAGCTGTTGCGCTTTGTTCGATACTCATTAATACAGCGGACTGAAATGAGAAAAACGAAGAGAATTGAGAAAAATCTGTCAAGCTCATAACAGCAACGAGTTCGTTTATAATCCTGACTGGTCAGAAGACAAATCATCTACAGTATTCAACGATGGTTATTGAGCACAATTGATATAACATGTTTCTTCATATGACACAATGAGTTTGCTAAACTGCGAAATATCAATGCACACAAACTAGCATTTTTAAAATAAACATGACGTCACCTAGACACCATAACGAGACGTCACGAAACATTGGCCGCGACATACGGAATGAGGGAGGTACTTGAGGCGACACTTACTAGGTCAAGCTGCTCGGCAGTGGCGAGGGAGTAGGAGAGGCGGACGAAAGCGCTCGGCTTCTCCGAGTCAGCCATGAAATCGGAGCCGCATGCAAACTTCACCTACAAGAAAGATACTTCACTGCGCCATGTACACCTGTATCATGCTCTGTGTGGGAGGGGACGTGTTCGTGTGCGTTTGCTAGTCCGTGTGTGTGCGTGTGTTATACGTATATGAATATATGTAAACATACACACATATGAATACTATATGCATGTATGCATGCATACATATATTCGTGCTCACGTACGCACGCACACGAACACGCACACGCACACACACACACACACACACACACACACACACACACACACACACACACACACACACACACACACACAAACACACAGTGCATGTCAAGAGGGTGTTACGTATTCGACAAATAAATAACAAAATAATGAACTCCTTAATGGAAACGTTTAACTAGAAGAACACGAGGGTTGCTCCCGTTGCCTGGAACATTGTCCATAACGCTGGCTAATAATCACGATAAATAATATTTTTTATTATGTGCATTTTGGCTGAAATGTGTGTGTAATCATCTACAATAAACAATACCTTTTTCTTCACCGCTCTGACTTCAATCAAGTACTTCGTGTCTTCGATTCCTATGATTTTAAGCCACATGAAAATGCCAGCCTGAGGGACGTTCCACTCGGCCAAACCTGTGACACACCCACACACTACCTTCAACTTCCAATCATAATATTACCGTTACTTCACAACATAGAAACCCAAGAAAGCTCAAGACGGAGTTTCACTAACTTTCATACAAAGTACAAAAAGGACGCTACCTCTTTCTTCAGTCACCATGGTTATTTTTTCTCATTAGTAATTTTTTGGAAATAATTATTTAGAACTTATTTTATGCAAAACGTGAGCTGTGTATTCTCAAGATTAGTAGGGTGGGATTCAGTGACGTCAGTGATGATACTCGGCATTGAGCTTCGTGAAGCCACCGATATACGAGACGGCTTTAAATATTCCATGTGCTATTATTGTAGCTTTGACAGTATTGATTATATGCCCTATATGTTATTGTTATAGCTTGGGTAGTATTGATTATAGGCCCTATATGTCTAAACTAATTTGAAAGTTGTTTTACACGTGTTTATATTATACACATACACAGAAACTCGTTTATGTATAAACCACGTTGTGTGCGTGTCTATGCGAGCGTGCAAGTATGTGCGTGCGTGTGTGTGTCTGTGTGTTTCCATGTTTCTGTGTGCGTGTGAATATATATATATATATATATATATATATATATATATATATATATATATATATATATATATATATATATATATTATTAGTATGATTAGTGTATCAACTCTACAATGAAGTGTTACCTGTTAGCCACCTCTTGGCTGCCGCCAGAGCACTGTCTCTTTTGCTCCGATAGAAATCACACAATCTAAAACAAAGAGTTTCTCTATTATCATTACATAAATTATGACGTTCACTTCATTGCAAATCGCCACGCTGTTAACATCATCCAACATATGTTCAATAATCTAAATTGTTGTTGCACAAATAATAATGAAAAGGTGCTTGGTTTTGATTTTATTTGACTCTACTTTAATGATATATTGCATGTTCTCACTCACTCCACTTATCTCGTTATTGCAACCTTGCCCTTGAGTAACGTATCATTGCAACCTTGCCCTTGAGTAACGCATCATTGCAACATTGCCCTTGAGTAACGTAACATTGCAACCTTGCCCTTGAGTAACGTATCATTGCAACCTTGCCCTTGAGTAACGTATCATTGCAACCTTGCCCTTGAGTAACGTAACATTGCAACCTTGCCCTTGAGTAACGTAACATTGCAACCTTGCCCTTGAGTAACGTAACATTGCAACCTTGCCCTTGAGTAACATATCATTGCAACTTTGCCCTTGAGTAACGTAACTTAGTTTCAAACCCAAACTAATGTTATTGTGTTGATAAACACATTTTCAACACTATCGACAATTTACCAAATCAAATAACAATGTGCAGAATCTACACATCAAATGTAAGTGGAGGTAGTTGCGAAACGGTGAGTGGTGGGGAATTTGGCTAACTGAGCATCGAAGCCAAAATCACTAGTGGTTTTACTAACCATTTCACCACTGCCACATTTTACATTTGATCTGCAGATTCTGCATATCTTTATTTAATTTGGTACATTCTTAATTGTTCTCAAGAAATCTCTCAATTTCAATTGCATATAATTGTACATAGCGTTTGCAGTGAAAATGTGTCTAGAAATACAATAACTTTGTTTTTGTCTTAAGCTATATCACGCAGTCAAGTGCAACGGCGAAACAAATCGTAAACAAATCGATAAATCCGTAACAGTCCATTTTGAATTGAGAATCAAGTTATGGCAGTGGTTATATGCTGGGTGGCGTCACTGTCAAGTTATGGCAGTGGTTATATGCTGGGTGGCGCCACTGTTGGGGAATGTGTGTCGATGCTTGTTATTATCGTCCGTGGGTTATTTCGTGTAGCCTCTACAATGTGGCGCCACCCGAACACGCAAGTTGCAATGATGGTCTTCCTCATCCTCGCCGCCAGAGGCTGATGACTACAGCAGTACCTGTTGCAGATCAGCATATGCAAACGTATATTTGTCAGATGCTGTGTTAACCAATGTTATTAGTCGCATTAAGGTTTTCTCTATTGGGAACGTAAATGGCTGTAGTACGGTCGTCGTTGGTCGGGCGGGTAACAATAGACAATTTCTAAGAATTCCTCTTTGTTGGGCGCGCGCTCATTGTTCTTTGAAACAAGACCGACCACGACAGTAAGTGTGACGAAGTGCAAATAATTTGGTAGTAACACTACCTCTGGCTTGCGAGGATGGTTTGCCTTCTTGTCGTCCAACTTCGACTCACCTGCGGGCATTGCCTAAGTATCCTTCAATCCCCCATTTGTGCAACATGTCCATGATCAGCGCCTGCAACGAAAGGAAACTACCGCATCGCAGAAACATGTGTAAATTAATTTGAACAATTAAAATTAATCTAATTGAAATAAAGAAACACTGAGGATGAAGGTAGTGGGGAAAAGACTGCGATGGGAAGGACACATAAAGAGAACGAGTAGGGGTGTGTGTGTGTGGATGAAATATCCGGACAAATGTGAATGTGGGTGTGCGCCTAGGGAGTAAGACTGTGGACACTGAGGTGGGAGCCAAAAAGCATTCATGTTTGATTGTATGAATGTGAGGCAAGCATTCATGTTTGACTGTATGAATGTGAGGCAAGCATTCATGTTTGATTGTATGAATGTGAGACAAACATTCATGTTTGATTGTATGAATGTGAGGCAAGCTTTCATGGTTGATCGTATGAATATGATGCAAGAATTCATGTTTGATTGTATGACTGTGAGACAAGCATTCACGTTTGATTGAATGAATGTGAGGCAAGCATTCATGTTTGATTGTATGAATGTGAGGCAAGCATTCATGTTTGATTGTATGAATGTGAGGCAAGCATTCAAGTTTGATCTTATGAATGTGAGGCAAGCATTCATGTTTGATTGTATGAATGTGAGGAAAGCACGTGTCCATATTGTATATGAGCACATGGACCATATACGCATTATACAGTCGCAGGTCTTCGGATACACGGTAGTATCTGACCCACAGAGACAACAGCTTCCGGAAAGCCACAGTCACAAGTTGCTTTCTCCGTGCCACGTCTTGTACGTCCCCAAATAGAGAGCTTAGTTTGCGTGTCATGCACCAGACCTCTCTAGCACGGTTATATGCTGTTATTTCTTCTGTGAATACTGGTACGTTCTGTGTTGGCTTCATTGATATTAAGATACCACTTTGACAGGAAACCAAGAGCGATTCGTTGTACCTCGTCCAGGAATTGGCTGGCATTGCTGACGAAGTCACCGTCTCTGGCGGATGCCGTGTAGTATTTAAGTGTCTTCTCGAGGGCGTTGCAGCGAGGTATCTCTCAGATCACGGAGGGCGGCTTCCGAGTAGATCACGAAGAATGCAGGCGGTAGACTGCCAATGGTGGGTGTGAATGTTGGACATTTATCCCGTTTTAATCTAGGTTCCAACATTGTTTCTGCAAGGAGCATTCGTGTGATTCGCAGTTCCGATTCGACGAGGAAAGACTCAAGAACTGTTAACTTATATCGCCTGATGGTGTGAAAAGCACGGATCATGTCGATAAATACTAAATGCACAGAACTTTGATAACGTTGTGTTTTTGCAGCTAGCCAACAATAGCCAAGTAAGACATTTGCAGTGCTGCGGCCACGTCGAAACCCGTTTTGTCCTTCAGAGAGGAACGCTTCGACTTTGTCTGTTATGCGTGCAAGTACTACTAATAACAGCGTCTTTCTTAATGCATTAAGTAGCACGATTGATCTTAGACTAGTCATTGCACCTACAGGCTTTCCAGGTTTCGAGAGCAGGATCAGAACCCCATGACCAAAATGTGAGAGTGTTTGCTGTTCAGTCAATGCACATTTGAAGATGTGTGCTATATGTTTCGCAAGGATTTCGGACCCGTATTTTAGTATAGACTTCTGTCGTAGGTAATCGGGTGTTCTAGAGGACGAGGTTCGCCGATGAATGCTGGAATGCCAAGGTCTATTTCTCATCGGGACTGATCACTAAAGAAGTCAGTTACAAGCTTTCCAAATACTACTCTTCTTCCGTGGTTGTCATTTATTGTGTATATTCGATGAATGTTGTGTTGTATATTATATGTATGTTGTGTTGTATATTCGATGTATGTTGTGTTGTATATTCGATGTATGTTGTGTTGTATATTCGATGTATGTTGTGTTGTATATTCGATGTATGTTGTGTTGTATATTCGATGTATGTTGTGTTGTATATTCGAGGTATGTTGTGTTGTATATTCGATGTATGTTGTGTTGTATATTCGATGTATGATGTGTTGTATATTCGATGTATGTTGTGTTGTATATTCGATGTATGTTGTGTTGTATATTACATGTATGTTGTGTTGTATATTCGATGTATCTTGTGTTGTATATTATATGTATGTTGTGTTGTATATTCGATGTATATTGTGTTGTATATTCAATGTATGTTGTGTTGTATATTCGATGTATGTTGTGTTGTATATGCGATGTATGTTGTGTTGTATATTCGATGTATGTTGTGTTGTATATTCGATGTATGTTGTGATGTATATTCGATGTATGTTGTGTTGTATATTCGATGTATGTTGTGTTGTATATTCGATGTATGTTGTGTTGTATATTCGATGTATGTTGTGTTGTATATTCGATGTATGATGTGTTGTATATTCGATGTATGTTGTGTTGTATATTCGATGTATCTTGTGTTGTATATTATATGTATGTTGTGTTGTATATTCGATGTATATTGTGTTGTATATTCAATGTATGTTGTGTTGTATATTCGATGTATGTTGTGTTGTATATGCGATGTATGTTGTGTTGTATATTCGATGTATGTTGTGTTGTATATTCGATGTATGTTGTGATGTATATTCGATGTATGTTGTGTTGTATATTCGATGTATGTTGTGTTGTATATTCGATGTATGTTGTGTTGTATATTCGATGTATGTTGTGTTGTATATTCGATGTATGATGTGTTGTATATTCGATGTATGTTGTGTTGTATATTCGATGTATGTTGTGTTGTATATTATATGTATGTTGTGTTGTATATTCGATGTATGTTGTGTTGTATATTCGATGTATGTTGTGTTGTATATTCGATGTATGTTGTATTGTATATTCGATGTATGTTGTGTTGTATATTCGATGTATGTTGTGTTGTATATTCGATGTACGTTGTGTTGTATATTCGATGTATGTTGTGTTGTATATTCGATGTATGTTGTGTTGTATATTCGATGTATGTTGTGTTGAATATTCGATGTATGTTGTGTTGTATATTATATGTATGTTGTGTTGTATATTCGATGTATGTTGTGTTGTATATTATATGTATGTTGTGTTGTATATTCGATGTATGTTGTGTTGTATATTCGATGTATGTTGTGTTGTATATTCGATGTATGTTGTGTTGTATATTATATGTATGTTGTGTTGTATATTCGATGTATGTTGTGTTGTATATTCGATGTATGTTGTGTTGTATATTATATGTATGTTGTGTTGTATATTCGATGTATGTTGTGTTGTATATTCGATGTATGTTGTGTTGTATTTATATGTATGTTGTGTTGTATATTCGATGTATGTTGTGTTTTATATTCGATGTATATTGTGTTGTATATTATATGTATGTTGTGTTGTATATTCGATGTATGTTGTGTTGTATATTCGATGTATGTTGCGTTGTATATTCGGTGGCGGAGCATCTTCTGTTCATGAAACATTCGGGATATCTCAGGAAAAATACGTTGCCAGTTTGATCTGGTGGGCAGGAATGCTGTATTATACACAAGCAGGTTGTGCGCTTCAAAGAATTTTGCGAGAGCTGCCCCGTTCATATTTCTTCGTCCACTATAGTGTCTGCCTATGAATGTTTAATCTTGTTCACGAAGCCCGAGTTTTGAATTGAAGTCTCCAGCGGAGCAGAAGAGTGCAATGGACCACTAGTGGCTGTGGTGACATGGCCCAGCTCAGTGAAACATTCATCTTGTACTTCTGCGTCATTAGCTGTTAGTCCAGAATGGCGGGTGTTTACATTGACGAGCGAAGACTGAGTTTTTGGATATTCGAACTTAGATAACAGCTATTCGGTCAGACCCTGAACACTAGCGCAGAGTTGGAGAGGTAGTCTGCGAGAGCAAACCTAATCCATAATGTCTACAATTCGTGGGTAGACATATAAGTTTATATCCGCGGCATGATTCGTCTAAGCCATTGGAACATTTTGTCTCCTGCAAACAGCATAATACTATCTTACGTGCGGCAAGATCTTTGGCTAGTAGCTTTCTTTAAGGTGATGATATTAAGCCATGGGTATTACATGTGGCAATTATCAGTTCGGATGGAGCATTGCTCCCGATTTGTCTCCGGAAATTTGACGACATTAGTAACGTTTTGAGCGTCACCGGTTGGAAATGCCTTCGCAGTTTTGATGCAGCGGTGATATTTCCATATGCAATATTATTAATTGCAGAATTTCATTATCGCTCATTTCGAATATATTAGCCAGTATTTCAGTGATGAAGTTCCTGACGCTCTGACTTGTCATTTTAAAGTGATCTTTATAACTTGATGCAGTTACCATACGATCAGTGCTTAGCTGGCTACGTACTGTGGGCCAATCATTTCCTCGAAAGCGGAGAAGACTTTATAAACGAGGGGCATCACCCACCTCAGCTATTTTATATATATATATATATATATATATATATATATATATATATATATATATATATATATATATATATGGTACGCCAGCAATAAACCATAATATGACTGTTTGTGCAGTACACATACGCTACCTGGGATAGAGACGAAGGATGCAACGTGGAGGTTATCATGCAAAACCTAAACGTCTCCACCAATGGTCCGGGGCCAGTCAAGTATCCCACTCTCAATCTACAAACACAACATTTTACAATCTACAAACACAACAACAGTGGCCCGAGACCAGTCACGTACCCCACTTTCAGTTTACAAACACAACAACAGGGCCAGTCACATTATCAATCTGCAACCACAGTATCATAGACCCAGGGCCAATCACGTATCCCACTCTCAATCTGTTATATAACCCAACACGTTTTGATAACCTACTGAAAACCACGGTAAAAAAGTGACGCAGTCACCATCGTGAAATAACGCATGTAATATTACTGATACGGCAGCGGCAGCGGCAGCGGCAGCGGCAGCGGCAGCGGCAGCGGCAGCGGCAGCGGCAGCGGCAGCGGCAGCGGCTACATATACGGCTACTGGGACAGCCATTGAACTCATAGTAAATGTGTTACGAGAAGTGCATATATTACGAAGCCCATAATATAACATTATCGGCAATCATCGAGCATTTCTATCCGCTTGCCTACGCACTGATGTACGTACTATAGCAGTTCTAGTGGATAACGGCACTATTAAGGTCGATTGCATCTTATACATATACACACGCACACACATACACACACGGACGTACCCTCCAGAAATCATCTTTGAAAAAGTCTCAAATCGGAGTACTCGACCGTCAACGTCCAAGGAAAGAAAACTTGGTACAAGAACCTGAAAGAAGGTTTGTAAAATAAATGTGTTGAATGTTTATATACATATTATTAAAACATGCGCTAATGTAGCATAACATGTATTTCTTCTATATATCCCATTAACACTAATGGTTTGCCTAATTATATGACGTCTATGTCGAATACAAGGACGCGTGTGTAAGCGCGCATTTGTTTTGTTTGTAATCTTGACTGTTCAAACAAAACTACAACATTGCTCTAATCAAGTACAAATGGACGTTCTGTTTTGAAGATATGATAGTGGCTATACATTTAAAAAGTACAGTCGATTGTTGTAAGCGAGCTAGTGTTTGTGGCGTGCCATCAACTGTTCCAATTACATTATCTAGAAGAAATGTTACTACGATTCAGCGACATTACACATGCTAAAGTTCCCGGATCAAA